>VZQC01007398.1:231549-507552 GCA_009823505.1 Rhizomys pruinosus | reverse complement strand
AAAAAAAAAAAAAAAAAAAAAAAAAAAAAAAAAAAAAAAAAAAAAAGAATTAGCTTCATTATGATGAAACACTGAGATAAAGAGGAAAAGTTGCTGGGTATGGTGGGAGGCAGAGGCAGGCAGATCTCTGTGAATTTGAAGCCAGCCTGGTCTACACAGTGAGTTCCAAGCCAGCTGGGGCAACAGGGAGGCCCTGTCTCAAAAAAATGCTAAAAGGAGGAAGGTTGATTTTGTCTCACAATTTTGGAGGTTGCAGTCTAGCATCAATTAACCCCACTGCTTCGTCCTGTGGGGAGCAGGGCTTTGTAGTGGGAGCTCGTAGTCAGTCAGGTGAAACCATTTACAATAAGAGCCAGAGAGCAGAGAGACGTACTCCACAGTCCACTTCAAAGGCACACCTCAAGGACTAGAAGATCCTCCCAAAGTTCTATCAAATCCTGCCACCTTGGGGATCGGTCCTTTAACACACTGAACAGTCAACACCCAAAGGGCAGCAAATGCTTCTCTTACCCATAGCCCACCACCTCTCCTGCTGGACAGAAAACATATTGACAATTATAACCCACGTCTGCCTTCCTTATCACACCCAAAACCTAGTTTCCCCAATTAAAAATATTTACCAAAACCCATCAAAAGTTGGAGAAATGACATCCAAAAGAGCTAGCAAGGAAAGAACATTCTGGACTTGCAGCAGGATGGCAGGGGTGGGGTAGTGTGGGGTTGAGGAATTTTTCTTGAAGTGCAGCCATGCAGCTCACATGCATTCCAATGGACTCATGGATTCCAGAAGGTTGGGATTACCCTATAGTCTCACAGTGAGGACCAGCTACTATATCCCTGGATTGAAGAATACCTCACCTCAGGAGCCCAATTTCAGCAATGCTACTTCTGATGGATGGAGCATAAGATACTGACTTATGTCTTGAAAAAGAAGAGAACAGGAAATGGGTGTGGAAAGGAGAGAGGGAGAGGGAGAGTAAGGGAGGAAGGGAGACGAAGACCATTCCGATACAGCATTTGCTGGGTAGGAATGGGGGTTCTGGAAGCTGCTGCTGTACCTGGTTGGTGGCTCCTTGGCTAGGTCTTCGGTAGTTGTGACTCAGTTCATGTGTTTGTTGCCATTTCCAGTTATATTTATCAAGCGACCACAGGACCCTTCTGAACTCCTCTAAGAAGTCTTGGCTCCAGGAAGTGACTCTGGTAGACGAGGTCTCCCACCGGAACTGGTGGCAAGCTGCTTTCCTGGACCCCCAGCTGCGCCTGGAATACGAGGGCCTGCCTGTTCCGGTGAGCCTGGCAACTGGGCGACCGGGGCTCGCGGTCTGTGAAAGGAAGGGCAGTGGTCCGTATTGTGTGTGCAGTGGGGGCTTACTGCGCTCCCAATAGTTTGTGGACTTTCTCTTTTTCTTTCATTTATAACTCAAATGTGGAAAGCGCTAGTTTGTTCTGTGGCAGAATTCTGCATTCCTGTCTGTTAACCTTGGCAGCAGATTAAAATCAATCCAGAGTTTGCAACAGGCCTAGAGCCCTGGTCATTCCAACATAGGCACGCCGCCGTGAGCTCAGTGTGAGATCCCAGCATGGAACATGGCTTTGTCCTGGCCTCACTTAGGTCTGCCTCCCGCCCTCCCGCTTCCTTTCTCCCTCCCTCCTCCCCTTCCTTTCTCCTTCCTCCGTTTCCCTTTCTCTCTCCCTCCCTCCTCCCCTTCCTTTCTCCTTCCTCCCTTTCCCTTTCTCTCTCCCTCCCTCCTCCTCTTCCTTTCTCCTTCCTCCCTTTCCCTTTCTCTCTCCCTCCCTCCTCCCCTTCCTTTCTCTCTCCCTCCTCCCCTTCCTTTCTCCCTCCCTCCTCCCCTTCCCTTTCACCCTCCCTCCCACCGTCCCTTCCTCCTCAGACTCTTTTCCTTCTCCCCACACCTTCCCTATCTTCTGCTCCCCCTCCCTCTCTATTCTCTCTTCCTCACTCCTTTATGTCCTCCCTTCCCTTCTACTTTTCCTCTGCTCCTTTCCTCCCCCGTCCCTCCTCCCCTCCCTTCTCCTCTTTGTCTCGCTCTGTAGGCCAGGCTGGCAGGGGACAGAACTCTACCTCTGCCTGGCTTGGCCGCCTGAGTGACCACACGTGGCTGAAGTTCTCATTACTAAAGAGCCTGGGAAGTCTGAGGGAAGGGAAGGAACAGCAGGCAGACACTCAGGCTGTGATCAGTTTGTCTCAGACCTTGGGCCAAGGGGGACCAGAGCACGAGGTGTCATCCTCTCCCGAGGTCCTCATGGGCACAGAGCAAGCTCATTGCTTTTCAAACCCAAGGCTTTCCTACACAGAGCATGAGGCATCACCCCACAGAGCAGGGGGGCTGTGGGAAGTCACCAGAAGCAGCTGGCGTTAGTGGCTTTATAGGATTTGCATGGTGCTGTGCACTGCCCAGGGCAGGGTTGCAGTGACAGGTCATCCTGAATCTGCCCCACACAGTGGGCCTGTCTTTATAGGATTTGCATGGTGCTGTCCACTGTCCAGAGCAGGGTTGCAGTCACAGTTTGTCTTGAATCTGCCCCACACAGTGGGCCTGTCTTTATAGGATTTGCATGGTGCTGTGCACTGCCCAGGGCAGGGTTGCAGTCACAGGTCATCCTGAATCTGCCCCATACAGTGGGCCTGTCTTTTCTTTTTTTGAGGGGGTTGGTGTCTTTTCACCACTCTGGCAGGGGACCCCAGCTTTCTGAAGTTCTTTTCCAGTATTCCAGGGTGGAAGTTACTTGCCTTATCCATAAAGAAGCTGGCTTGGTGATCACTGTAGCCAACCTTTGCCTAGCTTGGCACTCATGGGACAGTGGTGGGTATGGTCTTCATTTCTTCTGGCCAGTGCCCCTGTAAGTTTGAGGTATTCATGATACTTCCTTGGGGGTTCTGTGAGGACACAAAGTTAGCTTCCATGAGCCACAGCCAACTACTAGAAAGCCTGCTGAGACACTCATTGTGATTGGATAGATTACCTGGCACATGCCATCCCTGCCTGGCCGGATTCCAGCTGCACCCAGGGGGATATGTCAGTTGTCTAGGTGAGGGTTACAGTGTACAGGAAAGTGTTGTGCCTTAAGCAAGGGCTCTGGGGAAGGATGCTAAGAGGATTTGGTTGGGCAGATTTGGGGACAGTTCTGATATTGGGGCGTTTCTGGGCTTGGAAGCTGACAGGAAGCAGAAGGTGATCCTATGACTGAGCATGGTAGCAACTTCTGTTTCTAGGGAGGGCGTGCCTGTAGGCCGGGAGAGCTGCCTGCTGGGGTTTTCTGGCTTGGTCAGTACTCATGTTTTGTCTGTGCCTAGGGTGTTCTCACTCTGTCCACACACTTCATGACTTCAGTGGCCTCGTCTGATGTGGGCATTCTGTAAGATGGATTCTATTCACCAGGAGGGTGCTCAGGCACAGCTGTGGGCACAGCTGTGGGCACCAGGCCAGTTCACACACCATGGACTGCCCTTCTCTGACAGTGCCCGGCTTACAAGAGCCAGGATTTTATTTTATTTTATTTTTTAAAGCCAATTTTTTTTTATTGAAGCTTTGTGCATTTCATACATTTCCCAACAAACCTAGACCCACTCCCTGTTCCTCCCCCCCCACCAGAGTTCATGCATTCTGCCATACATGTTTTTTATCTTTTTCTCAGTCTCTTTTAAAATTTTCGAAGTTCACCATTTGAGTCAATTTTGACCCAGTCTTTTTTGTTATTGTCGTTGTTCCTTCCAATGTGCATCACTCCAAAATATGCATATATGCATGCCACACATGTATCAAGATTATGACATCATAGGTTTTAGCATCTTCAGCTTATGATTTCTTTTTTATTATTTTTAAATTTTCTTTATTAGGGTGAAAGATGTCATGTTTTCCTTAAGGAATTGTTCGAAAGCTCCTCCTCCCCAGTGTGGAGCACAAAGGCAAGACTGATGGTTATTTGGGCTTGCCAAGGAGGAGCCTTCAAACATGACATCTTTCAGCCTAATTAAAAAAAAATCATAAGCTGAAGATGCTAAAAGATATATGTGGCATGCATATATGCATATTTTGGAGTGATGCAAATTGGAAGGAACAACAACAACAAGACTGGGTCAAAGAACTGACTGAAAACAGTCAGTTTCGAAACAGTAAACTTCTGCATCAAAAACTTTAAGAGACTGAGAAAAAGATGAAAGACATCCCTCAGAGGTGAACCAGGTCTTAGGGGACTATGCATGGGGGCATCTCCTGAAATGTCCTGCAAATGTGGGTCACCAGTCTTCCTGTTCAGGGAGGTCTTGGAGAGCCACTAATAGGACTTCAGCCACTGTCCAATCTATAAAGAGTAAAGTCTGCTCATGCTTCAGGAAAGGAAGCCTGGTCTAGCAAGACCTGATTTTGTCTTCAAGTGGATGGAACTGGTAAATGAAAAGCTGAAAGGATCAAAGTGCTCCCACCCTCTCCTCCCCCACAAAAAACCCTGAGAGACCCCTGAGGACCAGATCAACTGACCTTGAGGAAACAAAAACCTTGGTTAATCTGGGCTAACTATGTGGCCTTAAGCATCCAAAAGGAAAGTATAACCAGATATTAATAATCAGTAAGACCAGAGAAGCTTTACTACAGACATAAAATTTGAGATCTTAGTAAAAAGACAAAAAGAAAAAAAGAGAGAGTACTGTTGTTTGGCCTGTCTTCAATTCTTATTGGCAAGTGCATCTACTCTCTGACTGCCACTGCTTTTGGCACTCCTCAAAGACATGAGACACAACTTTTATTTTTTTTAACCGTAAGCTCACCACTAACAATCTTCTGGGAATTCCAGCTATTTTGGGTGATTTCATCGTTTGAGAGATACAACTTTTTAACCTTCCAATATGGACTGAGGACTCATGTTTCTCCAAGAATCATCCAAACCTTCAATGTCAGATGGGGACTACTGAGATACCCAGCTTGTGGACTAAATAGCTAAGGGGATGTCAGCCTGGTCAGAATATAGACTGCCATTGTTGGACTACCTGGGCTATATCATGGAGGCCAGTGCAGGGGGATCAAGACAGGACGTGTGCCTACTGGACTTCACTGGGGAGACCATGGGAGGGAAAGACCCCAATGTGGAGCAAAAGTGCAGGATTGATGGTTGTTTGGGATTGCCAAGGAAGAACCTTCGAGCACTTCCTTAAGAAAAACATGACATCTTTTAGGAAAAAAATCCTCCAATTCAAGTGACGTGTGTGTATGTATGTATATATTTATGTATATATATAAATATGTATATATATATATATATATATACACACTTTAGCAATACAAGTTGGAGAGAACAACAACAAAAGAACTGAAAAAAACTGGAAAACTCAGAAAAAGATACAGGACATGTATGGCAGAGTGCAGGGACTCGGGTGGGGTGGGGGGCATGGAAAGGGAAGTGACTAGATTTGATTGAGAAATGATGTATGACCTATGGGAAAAGTTTAATAATAAAAAATTTACATTTTTAGATCATTCAAAAAAAAGTCCAATGTTGCTCTAGGATGCTGTGACTTTTACAAGAATTATTTTTCTCTCCTCCCCTGTCTCCTGTTTTTCTTCTTCCCAAATCCGAACAAAGTTGTGTTCTAAGGGATTTTCTAAAAATCTGGGTTGTTGTCTTTGATAGCTCCAGCAGCTAGAACAAAGCCTGCCACGATGATGTGAATGCTCAATAAATATGCTAAACAACCTTTAAAAAAAGATGAAAGACATGTTTGGCAGAATGCATGAGCTCTGGTGGTATGGGGGGCAAGGAAGGGGGAATGGCTCTAGATTTGATTAGAAATTTTGTATGAAATTCACAAAGCTTCAATAAAAATTGGCTTTGCAAAAAAAAGAAACTTTTAGGCTCAAAAAAAAAAAAAGGGGAAGATGAACATATTCTTTTTTTTTTTTTATTTACACCACCATTTATTGTATTTTCTTGAATTCTATACTTTGACATTTCTTACTCTTGAAATCCCATTTTTTTAAAATTTTTTTATTTTTATTTTTAAGGGATTCTACAATACAATGACACAGTTGTTTGCAGATAACAATGATGTTACTCAGTATGTCATACAATTAANCAGTTTCCACTGGAACTGGAGTTTCTCCTTGAATTGGAGTTCAGATGGGTCTCCGCCGCCATGTGGGTGCTGGGGATCGAACCCGGGTCTATGTAAGATGCGGCGGTGCTCTTAACAGCTATGCCAACTCTCCTCTAGTCCCTAATTGGCAAATTTGAAAATGAAGATCGTAATAGACTTTTTAAAAAAGTGTAGTTATACTCACTTAGGGGGCTGGATATAGATGGCCTAGCAGTTAAGAGCACCGACCGCTCTTACAGAGGACCGGGGTCGACCCCCAGCACACACATGGCGGCCGAGGAAAACTCGTCGACAGACTCAATAAGGGAACTCCAGTTCCAGTGGATCTGGACACCCTCTTCTGCCTCCGCGGCATGCACGGCACGGGTGCACAAACCTGCAGCAGACAGTACATTGATACACCATAAGAATATAATAAAAATTCTAAAAACGTTATTTACATATAGTTCCTTGGGCCGTGGGTGGGAAGATGGTACTGATCACCTGGAAGTTAACAGGGATATGGAACCACTGTGGGGTGCTCGGTAAACCCAGAACACTTGGGTTCTTCTACATATGGAGAGCAAATGGTCTAACTGCTGAGCCATCTCCCCCGCCCTCTTTATTTTTTCACAAGGATTTCACTCTGTAGGATTGTAGCTGAACTGCTCAGCAGTCCTCAGTCCTCAGCATCCTGCGGTGGAATACCTGTGTGTCCCTGTATTCCACCTTCAATACTTTAACATGTATCCAGGTTCTTTGGGAACCAGTAATCCTATTCCCACACATCTTTCTATGAGACAGAATCTCTAATTGGGGTTAGGTGGTGGGAAACCTTAAGTACTGATTCACAAATACACAATGGAACTTTATATATGATAGAAAAATATGAGAACAACCCCAACCAGTTGAGTGTTGTCAAACACACCTGTAACTTTAGCACTCAGGATCCGAGGCAGGAAGATCATCAGTTCAAGACTCACCCTCGTGGATGCGTCCATTGGTACAGAAACAGAGGATTGGAACATGACGGAAGGGGAGGAAGGAGAAGGAAGAAAGGGAGTTAGCGGAAGCCCATCCACGCATTGCCTGGATGTAAAGCATAAGGCGGGGCAATGGGCGAAGCTGTCGATCTGTTGTCGCCGAATTCCCTGTGTGTGGTTCGGTTGAGATGCGATTGGCAGAGGGTACGGCGAGCATTTATAACTTTATTTCTGTAGTAAATGGCCAGGCTAATGCGTTGGTCCCTACTCCTTATTTATTCATCTTCATAATTCCTACCCTTCAGTCTGTTCTCATCTGTTCTTCCATGAAGCAATACCAGGGGTGGTCTTGATATACTGATGATCTTCCTGCCTCGGATCCTGAGTGCTAAAGTTACAGGTGTGTTTGACAACACTCAACTGGTTGGGGTTGTTCTCATATTTTTCTATCATATATAAAGTTCCATTGTGTATTTGTGAATCAGTACTTAAGGTTTCCCACCACCTAACCCCAATTAGAGATTCTGTCTCTAGAATAGATGTGTGGCATAGAATTACTGGTTCCAAGAACATGGATACATTTTAAAGTATTGAAAGGTGGATACAGTGGACACACCTGTAATTCCAGCATCTCAGTGATGCTGCGGACTGAGGATTGATGCATAGTTCCAGGCTAGGCCATCCTACATGAGTGAGTCTTGTTTGAACAAATAAAGAGGGGCCTGGGAGGAGATGGTCAGAGTTAAGACATTTTCTGGCTGTTCTTGAGAAAGACCCAGGTTTCATTACCAGTAACCACATGGTGACTAACAAATACCTGTGATTCCATTTTCAGGGATGTGACCTTCTTCTGGCATCCTCTGGCATACATGCAGGCAAAAAAAAATTTTTTAAAAATTTTTATGTATTTCTGTATTGGTGTAATTATCAATGTACCTGTAGGCATGAACGTTTGTTTGCAACCGTGCTCGGTGCACGCCGCGGAGGTCAGAAGGGTGTCAGATTCCCCTGGAACTGAGTTCTCCTTGATGGATTTTTCAGACGGTTCTCGGCCGCATTGTGTTGTGCTTTGGGGGTCGAAACCGGGTCCTCTGTACGATCGCGCGTCGGTGCTCTTAACTCCTAGGCCATCTGTCCAGCCCCCGTATGTTATTACACTTTTTTAAAAGTATATACGATCATTCATTTTAAAATTGTGCCATATTGGGCTGGAGAGTTGGCCTCGCGGTTAAGAGCACAGACCGCTCTAACAGAGTAACACCGGGTTCCGATCCCATCACCCACATGGAGGTCCCCGAGCATCACCATCTTGTCAAAACTCCAATTAAGGATGAACTCCAGTCCAGGGGAATCTCGGGACACCTCTTATGAAATCCTCTGCGGCTTTGCATGACACGCGTGCACAGACTTGCCTGCAGACATGTAACCTTCATACACATACAGAAATTAATTCTACAAAATATAAATAAAAACTTGTGCCAATTTTATACTGCCACGCAATAGTAAAATAAGGACTTGGCGGTACTAAAGTTTACAACAAATATCCATAATTTACATCTTTGATTAATTGAGGAAAAAGAGGGAGGGAAGTGGAACTCTGCAGTCACTGTGCTCACATTGGGCTCTGTCCTCTCCCTGTCCTGTGCTCTGTCCGCTCCCTTCCTCCCGGGCTCCCGTTCCTCTGCCCTTCTCCCCTTCGCCGGTGCTTCTCCTGGTGCTCTGCCCTCGTCCCCGTATCATGTGCTCTCCTGTGCGTATGGCCCCGCCCCCTCTGTTTCTCACTACCCCCTCCATCCCTCCCGTCTGCCTTCCCCCTTCTTTTTCCTGGGAAATCCCTATGCTCTTGGTCTGGGCTTACTTAACTCTATTGTGTATATGTACATCTTTTATGGGTCAGTTTTTACCTTCACCTGTGTTGTTTTTTGTTTTCTGGCAGTGAGATCTCTTGTTTCGTTGGATCTTTGTGAACTCCAGGCTAGCTGACCAATGAATTTTCAAGCAATTCTCCTGTCGTTGTCTCCTCTATTTTGCTATGCAGTGGTCTTAGGATTACAGGGTGTGCTGCTATAAGCGTGCTTATGATCCAGAGTGCGGAGCCCTAGCCAATGCTAGGATTTACAAGATTACTTGTATTAGGGTGCTAGGTCCTGACAGATGCTTGCCCTTAGAAATGCCAGATTACAAGATGTGCTGCTATAGGCGTCTGTAGGATTAAGATTGTGCTTGCTATCGCAGGCTAGGGATACAGCTTTGCTTGTATAGCAGTGCTAGGATCAGATTGTGCTTGTCTTCTATAGCACGTTTCTAGGATTACAGATGTTTGCTTGCCTTCATAGCAATGTTAGGATTACAGATGTACTTGCTATAGGAGTGCTAGGGGATTACAGTATGGCTTGCTATAGCAAGCCAGGAATTCACGATGTGCTGTGCTATAGCAGTTGCTGGACTGCTTATGGATTAAAGATGTACTCTGCTTATAGCAGGCTAATTAAGCATTGTGTGCGATAGCAATCCAGGATACGCCTTGTGCGTTCGTTAAGGTAGTGCTCTAGGATTACAGGTGTGCTTGCTATATGAATGCTAGGATTAAGATGTGCTTGCTTTTATCGGAGTTGCTCGGGATTACAGTAGATGTGTTGCTATAGCAATACGGGATACAGCTGTGCTTGCATAGGAGTGTAGGAACTACAGGGTGCTTGCTATATGATTGCTAGGTAGTCCATATGCGCTGCATAGGAGGTGCTTATCAGCAATGCACAGTATTAAGAGTGCTTGCTATAGGAGTGCTAGGATTACCAGCGTGCATCTATGGCAGTGCTAGTATACTAGTGGGCTTGCTATGGCTAGTCTAGGATTACAGGTGTGCTTGCTATATGAATGCTAGGATTACAGATGTGCTTGCCATAGCAATGCCAGGATTACAGATGTTTGTGCTGATGCAGTCGACTAGTGATGACAGGTGTGCTTGCCTATTGCTGCTGAGGATTACAGAGTGCTTGCTTATACGTCAATTACGGATACAGATGTTCTTGTTCGCAAGTTAGCGTTACAGATGACTTGCTATGGGCTAGTGCGCACGGATTACAGATGTACTGCTCTATGAATGGCTAGGATTAGACTGTGCTGTCTATGGAACGCTTAGGGATTAGCAGATGTGCTGCCTATATGAATGCTAGCGAATAAGAGTGCTTCTGATATGGCAGTGCGAGGATTACAGGTGTGCTTCATTAGGAAAGTTGCTTGTGTCGGTTGGGCCTTTTGGAACACGTGATAGTTAGTCGACTTTACAGGTCTATTCTTTTGTGAGGTGACTCATCAAGTCATTTTTTAGGAAAGCATGGTCACGGTTTGTAGATTTTCTTAATTGGTTGACATGTCTGGTATTTCTTTTGTCTTGAACTTTTGAATATCAGTACACGGAGCATCTCTTGATAGAATAAGTGATGAAATATTTGATACCATAGAGAAAAATTTTTCATGTGAGGAATATAAAAAAACCTGGAGCCCCATTGGATGGCTTGGCAGGTAAAGGTGCTTACGCAAAGACAAGATGAGGTGAGTTCAACCCTCAGACCCAAATGGTCGGAAGCAAAAATCTTGAAGAGGGTGTCCTCTGACCTCCACATGAGTTATCTGCGGTTGTAAGTGGCCCCCCAATAAAATCAATATGAAATATAGGAAATAAATTAATTTACATTACTTGTGAATATAAATCTCTCCCCAAATTAGAGGTATTCTCATACCGCTAGTTTCTGTGTCTTGTCTTTGAATTAGCAAGCTCTTTCAGGGCATTCATAAAAAGCCTGCTGATAGGACTAGCAAGATGGGTCAGTGACAAGGGTTACGCACTGCCAGTCCGAGGAACCCGGGGTAGTTCGAGTTCCTAGGACCATACATGATGAAAGGCGGGGAACCACTCCTTGCAATGTACCTCTGATCTCCACATGACCTTGATTATAACTCTCTGTCTCGTGTACTCCTCTTCTTCTCCTCCTCTCTTCTCTCATCTCTCTTTCTCTCCACACACCCACACACACACACTCATCACACCCCTACCCACAAACACACACACACACACACACACTAAAAGGAAAACGACGGAAGAAATCCCCTATTGCCCTGGCCTTGCAGGTCAGCTCTCCTCTCCCTGAGCACAGCAGTTTGCAGTTCAGACAGGTATGGTTGCCATGTGAAACCCTGGTGTTCAGGTTAGTGTTGTCACTCCATCACAGGGCCCAAGCCTTGGTTCCTTGAGCTGTTTCCTTTTCCCACCCACATCCAGCCTGCAGTGAGTCCCTATGATAGCTCTCCCTGGTACACCTTGGCCCATCACATTCCCATGCCAGCCATGCTCCAGGCCTCAGGTGTCTGCCCCATCAGTCTGTCCTAACATCAGACCATCCTGGATGGGGACTGCAGATGGACCCTTTAGGGGCTCAGCAGTGGCTTTCAGCCTCCCGCTGAGTATTTAATTTAATTTAAGCGGCCTTCGGTAAGATTGCCCCACCATTATGCCCTCTATTTCCCGTGCTCTGCGCTAGGTCCACCCAATGCCTCTCCTCAGAAACTTCTTCCAGTTCCTGAAGGAGCACTCATCTCTTCTCTACCTTCCCACACTTCACTGTCACTCTGCTGGACAGCCCTCTCCTTCAGGGAGAGAGAGAGAGAAAGAGAAACAGAGAGAGAGAGGAGAGAAAAAAAAAAAAAAAAAAAAAAAAAAGGGAGAGGAAGAGAGAAAGAATCAGACTTAGCTTCCATGCCAGCGTGGTGTGTTGCAAGGTCATCCTAGCGTTGTGGCAGGCAGAGGGCAGGATGGATCTGGGGAGTTCTCAACTGCCGCCTGTCTAGTTAGAGTGAGTCCAGGACAGGTGGGACTCGAGGCGAGACGCTGTTCTCAAACCTACTGGTGACACAAAATAAAAAAAAAAAAAAAAAAATAAAATAAAAAAAAAAAAGAAGTTAGCTTATTATGATGAAACACTGAGATAAAGATGCAGGAAACGAAAGTTGTGCGGTATCTGGTGGGAGCAGAGGCAAGGCAGCTCTCTGTGAATTTGAAGCACAGTGCTTGGTGATCCTACACAGTCGAGTTCCAAAGCCAGCTGGGCGCAACAGAGTAGGGGCCCTGTCATCAAAAAAATGTAAAAAGTAGGATAGGTTGATTTTGTCTCACAATTTTGGAGGTTGGCAGTCTAAGACATTCAATTACCCCACCTGCTTCGTCTTGGGGAGCAGGGCTTTGTAGTGGGAGCTCTTAGTCAGTCAGGGGAAACTCATTGACATATAAGAGCCAGAGGAGCAGAGGAGAACTTACTCCACAGTCCACTTCAAAGGGCACACCTCACGGACTAGTAAGATCCTCCAAAGTTCTATCAAATCTGCCCCTTCGGGATCGGTCCTTTAACTACACTGAATCGTCAACACCCATAAGGGCAGCAAATGCACTGCTTCCACTAGCCACCACCTCTCTGCTGGGACAGAAAACATATGGACAATTTAACCCACGTCTGCCTTGCCTTATCACACCCAAAATTCCTAGTTTTCCCCAAATTAAAAATATTTAAAGAAAAAAAAAAACAAACAGGGAACAAAAAATGATAAAATGACATCACAAAAGAGCTAGCAAGGAGCGAAAAGCTAAATTCTGGGATCTTGAGGAGTATGGCAGGGGTGGGGTTATGTTTGTGGGGTTGAGGAATTTTCTTGAAGTCGTGCAAGCCATGCAGCTCACATGCATTCCAATGGACTCATGGATTCCAGAAGGTTGGGATTACCCTATAGTCTCACAGTGAGGACCAGCTATATATCCTGGATTGAAAATACCTCACTCTCAGGAGCCCCAATTTCAGTCAATTGCTAACTTCTGATGGATGGAGCATAAGATACTGACTATGTCTTGAAAAAAACGAGAACCAGGATAATGGGTGGAAGAGAGAGAGGGAGAGGGAGATGGGGTAAGGAGGGGGAGGAAGGGAGACGAAGAAACCATTCTCAGATACAGCAATTTCTGAGGTAGGAAGGAGGGGATTCTGGAAGCGCCTTGATGTACACTGGTTGGTGGCTCCTGGCATAGGTCATTAGCGGTAGTTGTGACTCAGTTCATGTGTTTGTTGGCATTTCCGTTATATTTATCAAGCGCCCACAGGACCCTCTGAACTCCTCTAAGAAGTCTTGGCTACAGGAAGTTGACTATGGTAGACGAAGGGTCTCCCACCGGAACTGGTGGAAGTTGCTTTCCTGGACACCCAGCTGCGCCTGGTGGAAACGGGCACTGCCTGTTCACGTGGTGAGCCTGGCTAACTGGGCGACCGGGGCTCGCGGTCTCGTGAAAGGAAATGGGCAGAGTGGTCCGTATTGTGTGTCCCGTGGGGGTTACTGCGCTCCCAATAGCTTTGTGGACCTTTCTCTTTTTTTTTTCTTTCATTTATAACTCAAATGTGGAAAGCGCTAGTTTGTTCTGTGGCAGAATTCTGCATTCCTGTCTGTTAACCTTGGCAGCAGATTAAAATCAATCCAGAGTATGCAAAAGGCCTAGAGAGCCCTGCGTATCTTCCAACACTAGGCACGCCCGTCCTTGAGCTCCGAGTGTGAGATACCCACAGCATGGAACATGGCTTGTCGCTAACTAGTTGCCTCCGACATATCCAGCTAGCGTCTCTGCACTCCCGCTCCGACGGGCCGGACCTAGACATCGGAACCCAGGTACGTTTTTCTTTCGGAATGAAAGTACTCTCGCCATCTCTTCCATCACTTCACGCTCTTCTACGTAACGACTAATCCTTCACGTCTTTCCTTTCTCTCCTTTCCATTTCCGCTCTACTTCTCCTCCTCCCTCCCTCCGCACTCCCTTTACCCACTTTCTCGACGACTCCCTCCTCCCCTCCCTGCCTTCTCCCCATTACCTCCTGTCCACCTCATGTCCCTCCTCACCAGTCCCTTCCGCAGACGTCGTCTTTCCTTCCCCCACACCTCTATCTTTGCTCCCCCTTCCCCTCTCATTCTCTCTTCCTCACTCTCTTATGCTCCTCCCTTCTCCTTCTACTTTTCCTCTGCTCCTTTCCTCCCCCGTCCCTCCTCCCCCCCTCTCCTCTTTGTCTCGCTCTGTCGGCAAGGCTGGCAGGGGACAGAACTCTACCTCTGCCTGGCTTGGCCGCCTGAGTGACCCACACAGTGGCTGAAGTTTCTCATTACTAAAGACGCCTGGGAGTCTGAGGGAAAGGGACGGAACACATGGAGAACCACTCAGGCGTGATCAGTTTGTCTTCCGGACCTTGGGCAAGGCGGACCAGAGTCCGAGGTGTCATCCTCTCCCGAGGTCCTCATGGGCACACGGCAAGCTCCTTGCTTTTCAAACCCCAAGGGCTTTCCTACACAGAGCAGAGGCATACCCCACAGGCAGGGGGGCCTGTGGGAGTCACCAGAATGCAGCTGGCGTTAGTGGCTTTACTAGGATTTGCACTGGTGCTAGTGCACTGCCCGCGGCAGGGTTGGGCAGTGACAGGTCTCCTGAATCTGCCCATCACCACTTGGGCTGTCTTTTATAGGATTTGCATGGTGTGATTCCACTGTCCAGAGCAGGGTTGCAGTCACAGTTTGTCTTGAATCTGCCCCACACAGTGGGCCTGTCTTTATAGGATTTGCATGGTGCTGTGCACTGCCCAGGGCAGGGTTGCAGTCACAGGTCATCCTGAATCTGCCCCATACAGTGGGCCTGTCTTTTTTTTTTTGACGGGGGTTGGTTGTCTTTTCACCACTCTGGCCAGGGGCCACCCAGCTTTCTGAAGTTCTTTTCCAGTCTGAATTCCAGGGTGGAAGTTACTTGCCTTATCCATAAAGAAGCTGGCTTGGTGATCACTGTAGCCAACCTTTGCCTAGCTTGGCACTCATGGGACAGTGGTGGGTATGGTCTTCATTTCTTCTGGCCAGTGCCCCTGTAAGTTTGAGGTATTCATGATACTTCCTTGGGGGTTCTGTGAGGACACAAAGTTAGCTTCCATGAGCCACAGCCAACTACTAGAAAGCCTGCTGAGACACTCATTGTGATTGGATAGATTACCTGGCACATGCCATCCCTGCCTGGCCGGATTCCAGCTGCACCCAGGGGGATATGTCAGTTGTCTAGGTGAGGGTTACAGTGTACAGGAAAGTGTTGTGCCTTAAGCAAGGGCTCTGGGGAAGGATGCTAAGAGGATTTGGTTGGGCAGATTTGGGGACAGTTCTGATATTGGGGCGTTTCTGGGCTTGGAAGCTGACAGGAAGCAAGAAGGTGATCCTATGACTGAGCATGGTAGCAACTTCTGTTTCTAGGGAGGGCGTGCCTGTAGGCCGGGAGAGCTGCCTGCTGGGGTTTTCTGGCTTGGTCAGTACTCATGTTTTGTCTGTGCCTAGGGTGTTCTCACTCTGTCCACACACTTCATGACTTCAGTGGCCTCGTTCTGATGTGGGCATTCTTGTGTATTTAGATGGGGGAATTTTTGGGTCTATTCACTCAGGAGGGTGTCAGGCACCAGCTTGGTGCTACAGCTGTGGGCACCAGGCAGTTTCCCCCACCACCACTGGACTGCCCTTCTCTGACAGTGCCCGGCTTACAAGAGCCAGGATGTCTTATTTATTTTATTTTTTAAAGCCAATTTTGTTTATTGGAGCTTTGTGATTTCTACATTTCCCCCAACCCAACCTAGACCCACTCCCTGTTCCTCCCCTCCCCACCGAGTTCTGCTTCTGCTCCTAAGTTTTTTATCTCTTTTCTCAGTTCTCTTCTATATAAATTTTTTCGCAGTTCACCATTTGTAGTCCATTTTGACCCAGTCTTTTTTGTATTGCTTGGTTCCTTCCACATGTGCATCACTCCAAAATATGCTATATATGCATGCCACACATGTATCGAGATTATGACATCATAGGTTTAGCATCTTCAGCTTTGATCTCTTTTTATTATTTTAAATTTTCTTTTTGAGGGTTGCAAACGTGTCATGTTTTTTTCCTAAGGATATTGTTCGAAGCATCCTCCTCCCCCCTGTGGCGCACCAAAGGCAACGACTGCTGGTATTTGGGCTTGCCTAGGAGTAGTCCTTTCAAACATAGACATCTTTCGCTACTTACAATAAAATCATCATTTAAGCTGAAGATGGCTAAAATATATATGTTGCGCATATATGCAATTCTTTGCGAGTGAAAGTGATTGCAAATTGGAAGTGAACAACCACACCAACGGGGAATGCGGTCAAGACTGACTGACAACAGTCAGTTTCTGAAAACAGTAACACTCTGCATTCAAAAACTTTAGGACTGAGAACAAGAGGATGAAAGACCATCCTCAGAGGTGTGAAACCAGTCTTAGGGGGGACTACTGGCATGGGGGCCATCTCTTGCCCTGTCCTGCCCCTGTGGTACCAGTCTTCCTGTTCAGGGAGGTCTTGGAGCGCCACTCCTCGGACTCAGTGCCCACTGTCCATCTCTTCCCGCAGTACCGGCTGCTCCTTGCTTCCGGACTCGGCCGCCTCGGCTCGCCAGACCTGCTTTTGTCTTCCCGTGTGGGGCACCTGGGTCCTCTGCCCAGCCTGCCTCGGCTCCCCTGCTTTCCTCACACCTCCCCTCCCCACAAAATACCCCCTGCGCGCCTGCGGACCGCTCAACGGCCTTGCGCCCCCCCACCCTTTGGTTAAGTCTGGGCTTCCTATGTGGCCCTTCCGTCTCCATAACTGCCCGTCTACCCAGCTATTAGTCATCCGACGACCCGAGACGCTTGTGTCATCCCTGTAATTTAACATTTGAGGCTTCTGTGTATTAAACCGACCCCTCCCGAATTACAACGAGCGCGTACTGTGTTTGGTCCTGTCTTCCTCTTCTGGCCCCGTGCATCTCCTCTGTGGCTGCCCCTGCTTTTGGCACTCCTCACCGACCCACGCGACCCAACTTTTCTGTTTTTTACCGTTAACGGCTCACCCACTACACAAATCTTCTGGGCATTCCACGCTTTTTGGGTGAATCCTCGTTGCGAGCTCACACCCCTTTTTTCTACCTTCCACTCTGACTGCGGACTCCTGTTCTCCACGCATCCCTCCCCCCTGTCCCTGTTCCGATGGGACTCCTGCGCTTGGATCCCCAGCTTTGTGGACCAATCGCTCAGGGGATGGTCAGCTCTTTGGTCATGAATAGTTAGTACGCCATTGCTGGACTACCTGGTCTGTATTATGGAGGCCAGTGAAGGGGGATCAAGACCGGACGTGTGCTTACTGGGACTTCGTTTGGGGGACCATGGGGGGAAAGACCCCCAGGTGTGGAGCACAAAGTGCAGGATTGATGGTATTTTGGTGATTGCCAAGGAAGAACCTTCGCGCATCTGTCCTAAGATAAATAAATGCCTCTTTTGAGGTAAATAAAAATCCTCCCCACTTCACGAGTGTACGGGTGTGGAGTGTGAGTAGATATTCTGTTCCAATATAAATTCCGGTATATCTATATATTATCTATACACACTTCGCACTACAAGTTGAAGAACAACAACAAAAGAACTTGAAAAAACTGGCAAACTCAGAAAAACGATACAGGACATGTAGCAGAAGTGCAGGACTCGGGGGGTGGTGGGCATTTGGAGACAGGGAAGGATCTAGATTTGGATGAGAAATGATTGTATTGCTCCTATGGGCAAATTTAATACTAACTAATATTGAATTTTTAGAATCATTCAAAAAAAAGTCCATGTTGCTCTAGGTAGCTGTGACTTTTTACAAGAATATTTCTCTCCCCCCTGTCTCCTGTTTCTTCTTCCAAATCCGAACAAAGTTGTGTTCTAAGGGATTTTCTAAAAATCTGTGTGTGTCTTGCTCGCCTCAATCAGCTAGAACAAGACGCCCACGATGATGTGAATGCCATATAACCTGCTAAACAACGTTTTACAAAAAGAGAAATGACAGGGGTGGCCCAGACATGCTTGAGCTCTGATGGGGTGGGGCGGGCAAGGAAGGGGGAATGTGTATAAATTTGATTAGGAAATTCGTGTCTGAATGAAATTCACAAAGCTTCAAAAAAATTAGCTTTGAAAAAAAAAAAAAAAAAAAAAAAAAAAAAAAAAAAAAACAGGGAGGAAGATGAACACATTTCTTTGTGTTTTTCTTTTTTTTTTTTTTTTTTTTTTTTTTTTTTTTTTTTTTTTTTTTTTTTTTTTTTTTTTTTTTCCATTTTTTTTTAATTAAATTTTTTTATTTTTATTTTTAAGGGATTCTACAATACAATGACACAGTTGTTTGCAGATAACAATGATGTTACTCAGTATGTCATACAATTAAGTAATTGGTGCATTTTGCAAGTATCTATGTCCCAATTTTGAACAACCCAAGGTTCCCATAGTCCAGTTGGAGAAGCTTGTATGCACAGGCATGTTGATCAATCAGGTGTCCAGACTATATTCCTATAGTCTCATGATTCACCCCTATCTCTCCACATTCTTTTTATGCTTACATATTAAGCTTAGAGGAAGACACTAATTGGTTCTATCCAGATCATGTGCTCATTTCTTTTTTCCTCCCTTAACGTTTTACCTTTTTTTTTTTTACTTCCCCTCCCTTACCTTTTTAAAAATAAAAAAATATATATAAAGAAGTCTCCTCCTTGGCGAGCCCAAACAACCATCAGTCCTGCCCTTGTGCTCCACACTGGGGTCTTCCCTTCCTATGGTCACCAAACGAGGTCCAGTAAGCACCACATCCTGTCTTGATCTTCCTGTACTGGTCTCCATGATACAGCCTGGGTAGTCCAACAATGGCATTCTATACTCTGAAGAGGCCAAAACCCTAGTAGTAGCTCAGTCCACAAGTTGGATGTCTCAGTAGTCCCCATCTGGTACTGAAGGTTTGGAGGATTCTTGGAGAGACATGAGTCTTCGGTCCATATTGGAAGGTTAAAAGGCTGTGTCTCATGTCTTTGAAGGATGGCAAAAGCAGTGGCAGCCACAAGTAGCCACAGTAAGAATTGAAGACAGGCAAAACAACAGTGCTTCTTTTTTTCCTTTTTTCTTTTTACTAAGATCGTAAGTTTTATACCTGAAGTACAACTTCTCAGGCCTTACTGATTATTTATTTCTGATTATACTTTCCTTTTGGATGTTTAAGGCCACACAGTCCAAATTAACTAAGATTTTTGTTTTCTCAAGGTCAGTTGAGGATCTGGTCCTCAGGGGTCACTCGGGGTTTTTTTGGGAGGAGGGGAGGAAGCCCCTGGCTCCCTTTGGCTTTTCATTTACCAGTTCCATCCATCTGAGGAAAAAGTCAGGTCTTCCTAGACCATGCTTCCTGAGCCAGGATTTTAAATAACGTTTATTTGACCAATTGTGGTGGCTCACATTTGTAATCCCAACACTCAGGAGGCTGAGGCTTAGAGGATCCTGAGTTCTTTTTTTTTTAATTTTATTTTTTAATATATATTTTGTACACGATTATCAAATCTAGACCCGTATTCCCCACCCTATGCCCCCACCCCACCAGAGCTCATGTATTCTGCCAAACATACTTTTCATCTCTTTCTCAGTCTTTCTCGATATTCTCCATGTGGAAGTTGACTGTTTTGAGCAGTTCACCGTTTTAGTCAGTTCTTTGATGCAGTCCTTTCTGTTGTTGTTGTTTCCAATATGTATCACTCCCAACTGCTTGGACAAATGCTCAAGGGGCCATGCATAAGAGATACTTTCAACTAGGTAATTGGCACTAGCATCCACAGATGAGGGATACCATTCGTCGTTTGTTTTCCTGGGACTGTGTTACTTCACTCAGCATGATGTCTTCTAGCTCCAGCCATTTTCCTGCAAAGCTCATGATGTCATCTTTCTTTACTGCTCTGTAGAACTCCATTGTGTAGATGTACCACATTTTCTCTATCCACTCGTCAGTTGAGGGGCATTTGGGTTGGTTCCAGCTCCTTGCTATGGTGAAGAGAGCTGCAATAAACATGGCTGTGCATGTATCTCTGTGGTGGGGTGAGTCTTGGGGGTACATGCCTAGGAGTGGTATGGATGGGTCGGGTGGAAAGTTCATTCCAAGTATTCTAAGGGTTCTCCACACTGCTTTCTATAGTGGCTGTACAAATTTACATTCCCACCAGCAGTAGATGAGTGTTCCCCTTTCCCCACAACCTCTCCATCACTTGGTGTCATTTGTTTTCTTGATCCTAGCCAGTCTTATTGGAGTAAGATGATATCTTAAAGTGGTTTTGATTTGCATTTCCTTAATGATTAGTGATGTTGAACACATCTTAAGGTGTTTCTCAGCCATCTCTAATTCCTCACTTGTGAAGTCTCTGTTCAACTCTTTGCTCCATCTATTGAGTGGGTCATTTGTCTTCTTTCTTCTTTGTTTTTTGAGTAGTTTATATATTCTGGAAATCAAAGCTTTGTCAGATGTTTCTGCTGTGAAGGTTTCCTCCCACTCTGTGGGATTTCTCTTCACTTCCTTGATTGTTTCATTTGATGTACAGAGGCTTTTGAGTTTAATGAGGTCCCATTTGTCAATTGTTGAACTTAATTCCTGTGCACTAGCTGCTGTCTGATTTAGCGAATCTTTCCTACGCCTATGTCTGTAGTCTGCTGCCAATTTTTCGTCTATCGCCTTCAGAGTTTTAGGGTTTCATGTTGAGGACTTTAATCCATCTGGAGTTGACTTTTGTATAGGGCGAGAGGTAGGGGTTTAATTTCATCTTCTACAAGTGGGGTGATCCAGTTTTGCCAACACCACTTGCTGAAGATGCTGTCTTTTCTCCATGGTGTCTTCCTTGGCCCACTTGTCAATATGAGATGGCTGAATTGTATGTGCTCACAGCTTGGATCTTCAGTTTTGTTCCATTGGTCAACAGGTCTGTTTTTGTGCCAGTTCCAGTCTGTTTTTTTGACTATAAGCCTTGCAGTATAGTTTGAAGTCTGGTATAGAGATCCCCCCTGTGTTGCTCTTTTTCACTCAGGGTTGTTTTGGCTATTCAGGGGTCTTTTCTTTTTCCAAATGAATTTAAGGACTTTTTTTCCAAGCTCGTGAAGAACACTTGGGGATTTTAATAGGGATTTCATTAAATCTATACATGAGTTTGGGTAGAATGGCTTTTTACAATGTTAATTTTCCCAATCATGAGCATGGGAGGTTTTTTTCATCTTCTGAGGTCTTCTTCAATTTCTTTCTTTAAGGTTTAAAAATTTTTGTTGTAGAGATCTTTGGTTGTCTTTGGTTAGGTTTTTTCCTAAGGTTATTTTATTGTTTTTGAGGCTCTTGTGAGTGAAAGGTCTCCTTGAATTCCTTCTCCAGTTGCTTGGTTGGTGTAAAGAAAGGCCACTTTTTTTTTAGGTTAATTTGTTATCCTGCCACTTTGCTGAAGCTGTTAATCATTTCTAAAGTTTTCTGGTGGAAGTTTTTACATCCCTTAAGTAAACAATATTATCATCAGCAAATAGGGATAGCTTGACTTCCTCTTTTCCATTAGTACTCCTTTATTTCCTTTTCTTGCCTTATTGCTCTAGCAAGTGTTTCAAGCACTATATTGAAGAGGAGTGGTGAACAGGGCACCTTGCCGAGTTCCTACCTTTAAAGGGATGTTTCTTGTTATTTCCCATTTGGATGATATTGGCTGTGGGTTTCCTGTATATGGCTTTGATTATGTTGAGGAATGTCCTTCAATCCAATTCCCTCTAGGACTTTAAGCATGAAGGGATGCTGAATTTTCTCAAAGCTTTTTTCAGCCTCAATTGAGATGATGGTGTGGTTTTTGTCTTTCATTTCATTTATGTGTTTGATGCATGTTTATTGATTTTCGTATGTTGAACATCCCTGCATCTCTGGTATGAATCTAACTTGGTCATGATGGATGTCTTCTGATTGGGTCTGTATGTGATTTGCAGAATCCTGTTTAGAATTTTGGCATCTGTGTTTCATTAGGGAGATGGGTCTATAGTTCTTTTTTAGTTTGTTCTTTGCCTGGTTTGTTTGGTAAGTGAGTGATGCTGGCTTCTAGAAGGAATTTGGGAAATTCCTCTGTTTGTATCCTTTCTAAACAATTTCAGTATAATGGTTGTAGGTCTTTTCAAAATGTTTTATAGAATTCTGCCATGAAACAGTCTGGGCTTGGGCTTTTTTTTAGTGGGAGGTTTCTTATTAACATCTTCAATTCTTCATTTATTATGGGTCTGTTTAAGCTGTCCAACTCTTCTTGGTTGAGCTTTGGCGATTCCCAGATTTCAGATATTTATCGTTTCTTCTAGGTTTTCAAACTTTGTAGCGTATAGGTTTTTGAAGTAGTCCCGTGATTTTCTGGATCTTTTCCTTGTCTGTTGTGATATTTCCCTTTTCATCACGGATTGTACTATTTGGAGTTGTTCCTTCTTTCTTTTGGTTAACTGGGCTAGAGATCTGTCTATCTTGTTTATTCTGAGGATCCTGAATTCTAGGCCCCCTGGAGATGTATAGCAGAGTCTTGTCTCAGAAAAGGTTTTTATCTTCTTCTGATTATAAAGACCAATATACATATATATATATATATATATATATATATATTCATGTATGGAGTCAGAAAAGTATAATATTAAAATTACCAGTAATAGTTCCATCTTCCAGAGACAACCACTGTTATTTACCATTATTTCTATGCATATATGTGTATATATAATTTAAAATATTTTATTTATTATTTTTTATTTTATGTGTATGTGTGTATTGTCTGAGTGTATTTATATGCACCTGTGTTGTGCAATGCCTACAGAAGACAGATGAGGGCATCAGATTACCTGAAACTGGAGGTACGGACAGTTGTTAGCTGCCATGTGGGTTCTGGGATTCAAACCTGAGTCTTCTGCAAGAAGAACCAGTGTGTTGGTTAAATATATTGTCTGTTGGTCCTTTAATCACATGTGGCCACTATCCACATGATATTCTTCTCTCCTAGAACCAGGGTAACAGCTCCACTGCTATAAGGCTGTAAGCCTCAGAGCTGTTTCCTTCAGGCAGGCTAACTGTTCCTAGGCTGAGCTTCTGGCAAGGAGTGGGGGAGGGGACTGCGAGAAGTTGCCTGAGGAGGAATAAAAGAAACAGATTCAGAGAAAAGGTCTGGGAGATAGACTCAGTTCTATTCATGCCAGCAATGTGTTTATATACTAAAAGCTACTGTGCTCTGGGCAAGGAAGTGGGGGCAGGAGGAAGGGAAGCTTGGGCCACCTTGGCTCCTACCAGGGGGGCTGCAGAGCTCCTGTTTGTGCAACCAGTAAACTAGAGGTGTGACATTTTGCTCAATACCTTAAGGGAAGGGGCCATCTGGGTCTGGAACTTTGCAGAGATAGGTGAGGCAGGAAAAACTGCAATATCCTGACCTCACAGAGCTACTTGAATGCCCATGGAGATATCAAATAACTCTAGGAAGTTCTGGGACTTACAGGTTTGCCTTGAGCCAGGCAAAGTTTTGTTCCTACACCAGTGGTCTCAACTGCTGGGCCATCTCTCCAGCTCCCTATATATATTTTAATAGGACATCATGAAGGGCTAGGGAGATGGCTCAAGGAATAGAGTTCAGGCTGCATAAATACAAGGACTTGAGTTGGGAATCCCAACACCATATGAAAGCAGAATAGACAGTGTACACCTGTAACCCCAGGTTGGAAAAGTAGAGACAGGAAGATCTCTGAGGTTTGCTGGCCAGCTAGCCTATCTGACCTGTGAGAAATCCTGTCTCAAAGAAAGAATACGATGGAGCGTGATGGAGCAAAATACCCATAACCTCTGATCTCTACATGTACACACAGACATGTACACATCCACACACATATACATATACCCACACACATGCACACATTCACACAAACATGCATATATACCACACACAAATAGGATATCATGAATCTATATATTTACATAGTAACATTATTAGTCATACCTCATGTTGTCAAAAACCTTCTCCAATATGATTTCAATAGATTATTACATCATTTGGATCTCTATCATGATATATTTCATCAATCCCATCATGGTCTGATTCTGTTATTCCATGTATATATTATATACACATATATACTTTGAAATGAATATGTTAATATATTTTTAGGATTTGCTTTTAGGGTTTGAAATTGGACAGAATGCTAATAAGTGCTTTCTTTTTATATCCTGTAAAGGCAAATGAAAAAATTGTCATCTATCACCGCCACACAAACCGGGCCCTGGTGGTCCACCGTCATCTCTTCTTAAGGTAGTATACTGTTGCAAAGTGCCATGGTGGGCTGAGGGTCATGAATGTAAGCAGAGATGGTCAACTTAAAGTCTGTCTAGACAGGAGGAAAACGTCCTTTGAGATGCAGAAATTTTACCAAGTAGAACTTGATGCCGAACTCTTGTTGGAGTCCCTTTGTTATTTAATAATGTACCCCCGCAGGGGAGGATTTTTGCTACAAAGGAACCTTACCATTCCAGGCTTAGGCAGAATGGGCAAAGCATTCCTGAAAATACATCACATTTTCAGGGGCCCTGGAAGACTTCATAGAACAGCCTGCTTCATGAGGCGCTTTCTAGGTGAGATGTATGCTTTCCAACAGGAATCCATTCTTTTTGCTCCAGGAACTATTTTGGAAAGGAAGTTGAAGTTGCAGCTCACACACATCTGGATTCACACAGAGTTGAAAAACCCAAGAACCACTGGATGCTGGTGACTGGAAGTCCTAGGAACAAATCCTCTACCATGCTGGAGATACCCAAAGCACCCCCAGACAGCAACTCGTGCTGTGGAGCGGGCTGTGGGTATCAACACACGGTGACACCTGAGTCCTACCCATGTTCTCTTAGGGCCTGCTCTCATAAATTTTGAAAGAAAATTTAAAAGAAATGAACAGTATCTGTTGTGCTACAAGCTGTTTTTCAGTAGGGTCTAGAACCCTCTGAATACTGTGTTAAAACAAAGACCATGTTAAAATTATTGAATTAGTGATGGAGGTCTAACTGTGGGTAGCAAGTAACATATGAAAGTGAATACTATTTGAAATGAGATCAGCTCTGTTGCTAGCCAAATTTTGAAGAACTTGGTGTCCCTCACTTAGATCCCTTTGAGTATCAGAACTTGTAAGACCCATGTGCCTTTCTAAAGCTATGTTTCCATAATAAAGCTGTCAGAAGTATTCAGATGTTTTGGCACGGCTGTTTCTCCCTCATTCCTTTAACACATGTGCTTTGAGCCATGTCCCTGCTTCAAGATTAAAATTCCCCCTCCCCTACAAAACATCTTATTTTTGTTTCAATCTCAGACTTGGGAGGTCAGATCCTCTGTTTACTCAGTGATCTATGATCTTATAGTGATCAAAAACCACAGCACCTCTTTATTTCTAGCTAATCTTTGAAACTAACCCATTCACTATGTCATCCACAAGATTAGAAAGATCCTGACAGAGTAATTGTATAGCCATTCTTCCATTTATTTGTTCAACTATTCATTCTGCCTTTGGTAGATGTAAGATTTTATGATAGGCTCCAGCCTTGTAGGTGCAAGGAGGACAGAAGGCTGATTACAAATAAATACATCAAGAGGCAGGAAGTAGGTTACAGTATGTTTAAGTAGAATAACTTAGCCCAACCAGATCTCATGAGGCAGGCATTGCCACCAAGTGTTTAGGTATACACCTGGCTCTGTGTGGGAGTCACCCATGGAAACAGCCACACAGACAATGTCAACGGAGCCAGAAATCCTGCTTCACAGGGTAGGGTGCAATTTGTGTTAGGTTTTGTTCCTCAGATGCTTCATGTGCTGTGAGTGCTGTGAAAGGGGAGCCACAGCTTTAGGGGCTGCAAGGAAGTAGCAGTTTCTCAGAGTGGCCAGGGAAGATATTCTTTATGGGGCTCTGCACTGGAGCTTCTGAAGAATGCTGGGAAGAGCCAGCACTCAGGCTGTACTTCATACCATCTAATCATAGCTTCTGGGTAGGGCATGTAAAATGCAGATGCTTGGGCCCTTCTCCCATGAGTCTCATTTAGTTTATGTAGAAAAATTAGAAGATCAGCATTTCGAAGCACCTGCTAATTTATTTTAAGGTAGTGCCTGTTTACAAAGCCATTGTCCTGGGAGAAGAAGGTCAAGTATGCTTGTGGGTCTCCAAGGGCAATGCCAGGCTGGTAGAGCTGGGCCACCTGCCCATCTGGAGAAGACACTGTATAACAGCCAGAACCACCAGCAAGCATAGCAACCAGCTTGGAATCATTCTCACTCCCACCACAAGGACAGGGCAAGACATACTGTGGGCTCATGCTTGACACCTACCATGAGCTCATTCTTGCTACACCATGACACCGTTTTCAATACCTATTTTTCTAGTTTTATTTCTGTTGCCGTAACAGATACCCTGACCAAAAGTATCTTCTGGGGGGGAGGGGACAGTTTATTTGGTTTATAATCCCAAGCCATAGTGATCACTGAGGGAAGCCAAGGCTGGAACTTGAAGGCAGGCCTGCTTGCTATTCCACACAGCATTATCTCTGACCAAGGAGCACAGCTCACACCCAAAGAAGTACAATTGAAACAATGAAGGACGCTGCTTTGCTAGCTGACGTCAGGCAGGCTTATCCTCATGCAGCTAGCTTTCTTATACAGTTCAAGACTACCTGCCACCCACCCACCTAAAGCTGTGTCCTCTTTTTTTTTTTCAAGTTCTAAAATAACTTTATTTTTTTTGTGTGCTTTTATTGATCTTTTGTGTATTTCAGACATCATTTTTCAATTCAGTTTCGGCATATTCCCTTTTCCCTTCCCCCCACCCCACTGAAGATCATGCACTCTGCTATAACTGTCCTGCATCTTTCTCTCAGTCTTTTTTCATGCTTAGAAATTCACATTTCCTCCATTAATTTTATATTACTCTAAAACACGGATACATACTCTCCACCCATATACAGTAATTGAAGAGTCTGAAAATAAGTGGTGGGTAGATTCGAGAACCCCTTGAGAGATTTACATTATAATAACATAGTTGCTTTCAGATAAACAGAAATATAACAATAATGTTGTTCAGCTTGCCTTTCATCTGGGGGGATTTGGTGTTAGCATCCACAAATGAGGGCAACCATTTGCCATTTGTTTTTCTGAGACTGTGTTACTTCACTTAGCCTAATGGCTTCAAGCTCCATCCATTTACCTGCAAAGTTCATAATGTCTTTCTTTCTTTCTTTCTTTCTTTCTTTCTTTCTTTCTTTCTTTCTTTCTTTCTTTCTTTCTTTCTTTCTTTCTTTCTTTCTCCTTTTTTTTTTTTGGTCTTTTCGAGACAGGGTCTCCCTGTAGCCCCAGCTGTTCTGGAACTCACTCTGTAGACCAGGCTGGCCTTGAACTCACAAAGATCCACCTGCCTCTGCCTCCTGAGTGCTAGGAATAAAGGTCTGCGCCACCACGCCCAGCAATGTCATCTTTCTTTACCGCTGAATAGTACTCCATTGTGTAGATGTACCACATTTTTGTCATCCACTCATCTGTTGAGGGGCATTTGTATTGGTTCCAACTCTTCGCTATTGTGAAGAGGGCTGCAATAAAGATGGATGTGCACCTACCTTTGTGGTAGGATGAGTCTTTTGGGTATATACCCAGGAGTGGTATGACTGAGTCAGGCGGTAGGTTCATTTTGAATCTTTTAAGGGTTCTCCACACTGCTTTCCATAGTGGTTGTACAAGTTTACATTCCCACCAGCAGTGGATGAGTGTTCCCCTTTCCCCACAACCTCTCCAGTCTTTTGTTTTCTTGATCTTAGCTAGAGCCGTACTGGAGTGAGATGATATCTGAGAGTGGTTTTAATTTGTATTTCCTTAATTATTAATGATAATGAACACTTTTTAAAATTTTTATTTATTTTTGTATGTGTATGAATGTACTGTCTGCATGTAGGTTTGTGCACCTGTGTCATGCAATGCCGTGGAGGTCAGAAGGGGGTCTTGGATTCCCCTGGAACTGGAGTTCTCCTGGAATTGGAGTTACAGACAGTCCTTAGTCGCCATGTGGGTGCTGGGGATCAAACCCAGGCCTCTGCAAGAGCAGTTGGTGCTCTTAACCACTAGGCTATCTCTCCAGCCCGTGATGTTGAACACTTTTTAAGATGTTTCTCAGCCATCTTTAATTCCTCACTGGTGAAGTCTCTGTTCAGCTCTTTACTCCATTTTTTGAGTAGATCATTTGTTTTCTTCTTTGTTTTTTGAGTAGTTTATATATTCTTGATGTTAATGCTCTGTCAGATGTATCACTGGTAAAGATTTCCTCCCACTCTGTGCGTTTTCTCTTCACTTACTTGTAGGAAATCCAGCTCGAATTGCAGGCTGGCTTTCCAACTAGCACATCTCACTGCATGGCCAAGGGTCTGGCCCCGCCCAAGGAGGAGCAAGCAGCATGGCCTAGGTGCATGATGCTGGGTGGGGCAAGGTGTGCAGTGGTGCAGATTGGGTACTTAGGATTGGCCCTGGAAACTGACGTCATTTATTTTATAAAAGCAGGCTATAGCAAGGAATAAATTTGAATTTCATAGTAACATTATCACAGAACTCCTGGCTGTTATTTTTATTAATTATTGTGCACATACAGGCTAAAGTAGGCCTGCATTTCGTTCTGGTGGTCAGTGGGTTGGAAAGAGATTCCTTTGCAGATCACCAATCTGGGTAGCTGGTGTTGTGAGTGGGTATTGGCTGAAGGGAGGTGATCAGCCATCAGCCTGAAATTCCTGTCCAGGCTCGGGCAGATGAGAAGCCACAGCCAAGAGTGGAACACGTGTCTCATGGGCCCAGGCTGGGCTATGGGAAGTAGCCAGCTGGCCTCAGCATCAAGGGGTCAGCTCCCCACAGTGTCTGCAAAGTGGGCACTGTGTCCCCGTCCCCCTTAGCAGGGCTGTGTGGTCTCTGTTTGGCATAAAAAGAAAGCTTCCTACACTTGTTTCATTGTTTCTTTCACTGTACAGAATCTTTTGAGTTTGATGAGGTCCCATTTGTCGACTGTTGACCTTATTTCCTATGCAGCTGCTGTCTGATTTAGAAAGTCTTTTCCTACGCCTATGTCTTGTAGGTTGTTGCCAACTTTTTCTTCTATCACTTTCAGGGTTTCAGGCTTCACATTGAGATCTTTGATCAAACTTGGAGTTTATTTTTGTAGTGAGTGAGAGGTAGGGGTTTAATTTTGTTCTTCTACAAATTGTGATCCAGTTTTGCCAGTACCATTTGCTGAAGATGCTATCCTTCCTCCATTGAGCTTTTTTTTTTTTCCCCTTTGTCAAATATGAGGTGGCTCAAATTGTATGAGCTCAAGTTTGGATCTTCAATTTTGTTCCATTGGTCAATGGGTCTGTTTTTGGGCCAGTACCAGGCTGTCTTTATGACTATAGCCCTGTAATATAGCTTGAGGTCTGGTAAAGCAATCCCCCCTGTATTGAACTTTTTACTCAGGGTTGCTTTAGCTATTTGGGGTCTTTTGTTTTTCCATATGAAATTAAGAATTTTTTTTCCAGGTCTGTGAAGAAACTCATGGGGATCTTTATTGGGATTGGATTGAATCTGTATATCAATTTTGGTAAAATGGACATTTTTACTATATTAATTTTTTCAATGAGCATGGGAGGTCTTTCCATCCTTTGATGTCATCTTCAATAAGGGATTTAAAATTTTTGTTGTAGAGATCTTTGGTGTCTTTGGTTAGATTTGTTCCCAAGTATTATATTTTCCTTTTGAGGCTACTGTGAATGGGAAAGTCTTATATTCCTTCTCCACTTGTTTATTGTTGGTGTAAAGAAAGGCTACTGATTTTTCTAGGTTAATTTTGTAACCCACCACTTTACTAAAACTTTTAATCATTTCTAGAAGTTTTCTGGTGGAGTTTTTAGCACCCCTTAGGTAAACTATCATATCATCTGCAAAAAGGGATAGCTTAACTTCTTTTGCGATTAGTACTCCTTTAATTTCCTTCTCTTGTCTTATTGCCCTACCAAGTGTTTTAAGCACTATGTTGAAGAGGAGTGGTGATAAGGGGCAGCCTTGCTGGGTTCCCACCTTTAAGGGAAATGGTTCCAATTCTTCTCCATTTAGGATGATGTTGGAAGTGGGTTTGCTATATATGGCTTTGATCATGTTGAGGAATGTTCCTTTCAGTCCTATTCCCTCTAGGACTTTAAACATGAAGGGATGCTTGATCTTGTCAAAGGCTTTTTCTGCATCAATTGAAATGATTGTGTGGTTTTTGTCTTTAAGTTCATTTATGTGTTTTATGATATTTATTGATTTATGTATGTTGAACCATCCCTGCATCTCTGGTATTAATCCAGGTTGATCATGATGGATGATCTTTTTGATGTAGGTCTGTATGCGATTTGCAAGTATTTTGTTGAGAATTTTTGCATCCATATTCATTAGTGAGATGGGTCTATAGCTCTCCTTTTTGCTTGTATCTTTGCCTGGTTTTGATATTAGAGTGATGCTGACTTCATAGAAGGAGTTTGGGAGAATTCCCTTCGTATTCTTCTGAACAGCTTGAGTAGCAATAGTTGTAGGACTTCTTTAAATGTTTTATAGAATTCTGCTGTGAAACCATCTGGGCCCGGGCTTTTTTTAGTTGGGATATTTTTTATTACATCTTCAATTTCCTCAAATATTATGGGTCTGTTTAAACTGTCAATCTCTTCTTGTTTAAGCTTTGTTAGTTCCCAGGATTTCAGATATCCATTTCCCTTAGGTTTTCAAATTTAGTGGAGTATAAGTTTTTGAAGTATTCCCCTATGATTGTCTGGATCTTTTCTTTGTGTGTTGTGATGTTTCCCCTTTCATCATGAATACTATTGATTTGGAGTTGCTCTCTCTTTTTTTGGTTAGCTGAGCTAGAGGTCTGTCTATTTTTGTTTACCTTTTCAAAGAACCAGCTTTTGGATTCATTGATTCTATGTATTGTTTTCTTTGTTTCTATTTCATTGATTTCTGCTCTGATTTTTGTTATTTCTTCCTTTATGTTGGGTTTAGGGTTCATTTGTTGTTGTCTCTCAAGTGTTTTTTAGCTGCAGTGTTAGATTATTTGTTGCCTTTCTGTTTTTTTTGATGTGATCACTTAAGGTTATAAATTTCCCTCTCAAGACTGCTTTTAAAGTATCCCACAGGTTTTGTTGTGTTGTATTGTCTTTTTCGTTCAGTTCTATGAATACTTTTATTTCACTCTTTATTTCTTCCCTGACCCATTCATTATTCAGGATTGTGTTGTTTAGTCTCCATGTATTCTTATAGCTAGTTAGACTTATTCTGGTGTTCATATTGAGCTTTATTGCACTGTGGTCTGATAGAATGCTTGGAATAATTTCTATCCTTTTGTATTTGTTGAGGTTCCTTTTGTGCCCCAGTATGTGGTCGATTTTGGAGAATGTTCCATGAGGTGCTGAGTAGAAAGTATATTCTCTGGTGTTTGTGTGGAATATTCTGTAGATGTCTGTGAGATCTATTTGGTGCATTGTATTGTTCAGTTCTGATGTCTCTCTGTTTATTTTTTGTCCTGTTGATCTATCCAAGGGGCTCAGTGGGGTATTGAAGTCCCCCACTATTAGCGTGTTAGGATTAATCTGTGTCTTGAGGTCCTGCAGAGTAGTGTTTATAAAGTTAGGTGCACCAGAGTTTGGTGCATAGACATTTAGGATTGTGAAGTCTTCATGTTCATTGTTCCTTTGACAAGGATGTAATTGCCCTCTTTGTCTCTTCTGATTAATTTTACTTTGAGATCTATTTGGTCTGATATTAGAATAGCCACTCCAGCTTGTTTCTAGGTACCATTTGCTTGGAATTTTTTTTTCCATCCTTTCACTCACTCCTTGCAGGTGAGATGGGTTTCTTGTAGACAGCATATAGAAGGATTCAGTTTCCTAATCCATTCTCCCAGTCTATGCCTTTTGATTGGGGAGTTTAGACCATTAGTATTTAAGGTTATTATTGAGAGATTTGTGTTGCTTCCTTTTACCTTATTTTTTGTTTGCATTCTTGGTCTAGGTTTATATTTACTCTGTTATGCTTTTGTTGCTTTCTCTTCCCTTAGTTCTCTAATTTCTTTGAATATGTCCACAATTGTTCTTCTAAGGTCCATGTCTTGCTTTCCTTCCAGGGAGATCTCATTGTAGGAATCTTCTGTGGGGTTGGTAGAGTTCAGTGTGGATTTATTATGAGCTTTTCCCATGTTGTTTTTTTTGTGTCTTTGGCATGTGGATTTTTTGTTTATTTGTTTCTTTGGGTTCTGGTGCCTCAAGGTTGTCTGCACAGACTATAATCACTAATACTGTGCCTGCTAGATCCTCTGCACCAACAATCCCCCAGGCTGAGTGGAGCAGGTGGGGGGGAGGGGGGGCTTGCTACCTTGCTGCCTTGGCTCAGCACCAGTACCATGTTGGCAAACTCACATCATGAGCTGGGTGCACGCTGGTGTTGTGCTGTGTCCCGTGCTATACCAAGCCTCCATGGGGCACAGGGGTGCCCAAAGCACCCAGACAGGCAGTGCTCACCTGGTCTTTTGCAGGCTGTTTTTGTGCAAGATACAGGTGAAGTCCAGGCTGGGTCCTCTTACAGCTATTAACAATGAAGACAATCCCTCACAGACATGCCCACAGGGCAATCTGATCTAGGAAATCCCTCAATCAAGGCTCTCCTCTCAGAAGATTTAAGGTTGTGTCAAGCTGATGGTTAAAGATAACCAGGACACCTACCATGTGGTCATTCTTGCTCTTACCATAAAGGTGTTCTTTCTACCATAAGGAGAAAAACTTTAGGCATGAAGACTCAGTCTTTCCTTCAAGATAAAATGCAAATTGAAATTTAACCACTTGATACACAAAACCAAGAGCAACTCAGCCTGAAAGCAGGTGTTGTATTTAACATACAACAGGTAGGGCTGAAGAGATGGCTCCGTGGTTGAGAGGACTGGATATACTTGCAGAGGATTCAGGTTCTGTTCCCAGCACCCACATGGAGGATAATTACTGTCTGTTGCCCAGATTTCAGAGTACCTGGTGCCCACTCTGACCTCTTCAGGCATTGCACACACGCGATACATTTACATACATTCAGGCAAAACACTCACACACATAAAATAAAAATAAATAAAATATAAACAATATACAGCACTACGGTAGCCTAGACCAGGCCTGTTCTGTTCTCTCATAGTGCTGAGATATCTTTGGTTGTCACAAGTGGAATAGTGCTGCTATCATGTAGTGGGTAGAGTCTAGAAACACTGCCAAACATAACAGAATTACCTGGCCTCAAACGATCAAGGATGCTGACCATCAATGCTAGACCATTGGTCTAGAGGGAGACTAGAAGGAAATCCCCAGTTCTGCTGTCTGAAGCTGGCTGGCCTTGGCAGGAAATCACCTCTCCAAGCTTATTGGTTGTATCCTCTGCAAAAGGTATGAATTCATGGGCTGGAGAGATGGCTCAGCGGTTAAGAGTGCCAACTGCTCTTGTAGAGGACCTGGGTTCAATTCCCAGTACCCACATGGTGGCTCAGAACCGTCTTTAGCTCCAGTTCCAGGGGAATCCGATGCCCTCTTCTGACCTCTGCAGCATTGCATGACATGGGTGCACCAACCTACATGCAGACAGTACATTCATACACATAAAAAAATAAATAAAAAATTTGAAAAGGTATGAATTCATTCATTCATGGATTCATTCAAAGAGATATTTTAAAGGAAATGAAGATATATTGATGGATAATGCCTGGTATAGAACACCAGAAGGTAGAGACAATCAAAATGCAAAGCCTTTAGTAATGTTGCAAGGTGTTCAACACTGTGGTATGTGGGACCACAGTCCTGGTTTCATGCGTACATTGCACGTGTGCAGGCACAGTCTGCTTAGCACACTAAGCAATGCTATAGTATAGGGCACACCCTGCCGCGTGATGCTAGCATACACTTGGCACCGTGAGTTGACTTGTTTGTTTGCACATTCCTTTCTGGGTACGGTCCATGAGCTGGGATGACAGGTGATGCTATGGAGGTCTAGGATCAGCCACTGGGAGGTGATGACACATGATGTAGGGGCTGCCCGTCCCAGAACTATATAAGCTACTTGTTGCATAGAATAAATGGATTTGCACCCTCTGATGTGGTTCCAGGCATATTACTGGAGTAACCCTGTGCAGTACTTTGTTCAGCATGTTCAACCACAGGTCAGTGGTTCCACAGAGGTATAGGTGACATGACTAACAAAGTCAGCTCCAAAGTAGTACACCTGCTTCTCAGTTACTGATTACATTCTAAGTATTATGGGATGCACAGAAGTTGTATTTTTTTTTTTCCTGTTCAGGGACCAAACCTAGGGCTTTATGCATGTGAGTTGGTTTGAATGAGTTCCCCCATAGGCTGTAAGTATTCAGACATTTGTCTCCAGTTGGTGGCACTGTGTTTGGAGGTCTTAGAAGGTGTGGCCATGCTAGAGGAAGTATGTCACTGGGGGCAGGCTTAGTGAGTTTAACAAGCCTTGTGGTCTACAGTTGCTCTCTCTCTGCTTCCTGTGCTCTTTGCAAGATGTGACCCTCAGCTTGCTGCTCCAGATCCAGCCACCATGCCTCCCTCCACAATGGACTCTAATTCCCTGGAACCGTCAATCATAAGCTCAAATAAACTTTTCCTTTTATAAGTTCCCTGGTCATGGTGTTTTATCACAGCAACAGAAAAGTGACTAATACAGCATGCTAGGCAAGTGCTCTATTTCTGATCTGTATCTCCAGCCCAGAGTTTTCTTTTACATATATATATATATATATATATATATATATATATGGTGTGCATTGCTGTGTATGTATGATGTATGTGTGATATGAGTGCCTGTTCATGTGTGTAAGTGCAAGGGTGTACATACCATGGAGCAGGTGTGGAGGTCAGAGGACAACCTGGGTGTCAGTCCTCACCTTCCACCTAGGGAGTCTCCATTTTGCTGTTCACCACAACATACAGCAATCTGCATGGTTTGTGGACTTTCAAAGATGCTCTTGACTCCACTTCCCATCTTGGCCTAGAAGCACTGGGGTTGCAGTCATGAGTAAATCACACTTAGCATTTACATGAGTGCTGGAGATTTGAACCCAGGTCCTCGCACCTGTGACATAAGCTCTTTGCCCACTGAACTATCTCCCCAACCCCTTCTTTTTTATTTTAACCTGTGTGCTTTACAGCCACTGTCAGCCAGGTAGCTGTCATGCCTCAGTTGACACTGGGCGTAGGCATGCAGACTTGCATGCTGGCAGTAATTCCTAATTGTGGAATTAAAAGCCCTTGGTAGTTCAGTCAGTAATCCACTGGAGAACTGAGTGGGGCAGGACACACCAGGTGCTCTGTGGTAAGCACCTCCCCATCGTTTGTCTCCATCACACCCCTCTGTTCTCAGCTGGGCAGGAGTCCTTTCCTTCATGCACTGACCCTTTCCTCATGCAGTCAAATTGGTGGTCCTCATGGAACACTTGCTACCAGGCTGGTTGCTGAGGAACCAGAGGGTATAACAGTGCTCCTGTCTGCAGGCCCCCTGCTGGGGAGATGGTGCTCAGGGGTTGAATGAACACATAGTCTTTTCTTACCAGAGGAAGAAACAAAACCCAGCAAAAGCTGAAGTCAAAGAAGGAAGATGAGACACAGACAAGGTTCAGCAGCCACAGTGCAGAAGTCTGTACTTACTAGTAAGGGCAGTAGGGAGCCTTAGCATGCTTCCAAGCAGAGGAGGGTAGCGTGAGGAAAGGACAGCTATGCTGGGAGGGAGGAGGGGAGGAGAGCCAGGTCAGCTGACAGAGGCCATTGTGACTCAGATCACAGCTGTGTGGTCTGAAGGACAGAGAGCAGAGCTGGTGCTCTGTTTGGTGCACCTCTGAAGACTATTTCTTACTCCTAAATCTTCACCAGAGGATTATTTATATATATATATATATATATATATATATATTCTCCTTCTCCTTGTAGCCTGAGCTGACCTTAAACTCACTATGTAGACTAGGCCAGCCTCAGTCTCACATAGATCCACCACCTGTCTTTGCCTCCTGAGTGCTGGGATTAAAGGCATGCACCATCAGGCCTAGCTTGAAATATCTTTTTTTCCCACTAGTAAAGGCATCCATCGATTATCATCTGGAGCTTTTTAAAAGGAATGGCTATTTAGAATCATTTATGTATTTGATGATTTCCTACAAATTCAGTTATTGTGGGCATTTGGCCAATGGAGAGCCTGACTGAGTTACTGGGCTCTAGTTCTAAGAGGTAACCCTCTCCTAAGGCAGACAATTGGTATTAATAGATGAGCTTCCAAATGAAAAGGAAAACTGTAAACATCCTGCTAAAGAAATAAGGCAGAAAGCTTAAACTGAATTATAAGAAAAGAATTCAAGGATCTAAGAAGCATTTCAAAACATGTTCAAAGGGTAGCAATAGGTGTCATCACTGGTCCGCCAGGTGACAACAGAACAGCCAGGTGTCAGCTCCAGCAGCCAAAGCTGCTTTGGCCTCACCTGCTCATTCAGAGAGGAAGAAAGAGGCCCAGGCAGGGAAGGGACTCAGCACAAGGTCTCAGAGAAGACAGAGGCAAGTTCTCAGAGGTGTGGTTACCGGGCAGTGGGGCTAAGCAATATGCAGTCATCTAACATTGAACAGTGGAACTGGGGTAAGAAAGTGAGTCACACAGGTTTCTCTCCTGTTGATGTGGTCATGCAGTTTCCCAGAGTGGCCACAAGATGTCAACATTAATAATGTCAAGTCAACCCTAGAAAGGGCTCAATTAGTTGAGATTAACATCAAATTATGTGGGACTTTCCAGTGTTCAGAATGTGCATTTTAAGAAGGAGAGAATCATGAAAGTACCCTGTTAATGGGACCAGATTGTATTTTATTTTTTAAATAAAAATTTTAAATATAAAAGATCTGGTATGTGAGAAATATGTAAACGCTGCTCCTAGAGGCATTGGGAGGGCGCCTACAGAGGCAGGTTCAGGTGAGAGCTCGGCTCCTTGGGGCTTGTTATGGACATTCTTTTGGGGCCAGAGTTGGTCCTGGAACCCCTCAGATGTGATTCCAAAACTGTCTTCACTGCTTGTTGTTATCTTTGCCAAGCCTCTCCTTTCTGGATGGGAATCAGCGTTAGCTCAGAACTGTTCAGAAGAGCGGATGCAGAGAGGTGGGAGGAAAGGAGTGGCCCACTCGGAGGACTCGGTGTGGACACTGGCCACCTCCTCGAGGTGTGGCATTGAAGGTCACATACCTCTTTGAGGTTCTATTCACTCACAGTAAAATGTCACCCATTGGCTTCGCCTGGCTGTGTAGACTAGATAAGGTTATGTACACTGAGTCTTCCGCATCCTGCCTTGCCCTCTGTCAGTAGCAATTCTCCTCACTATTTGGCCTCTTGGGCCGATTTCTGCTTATCTTGCATGTCAGCTTCTAACTCTTTTTAAATAAAAAAAATCATTGTATGTGTATGAAGGTTTTACCTACATGTATGTAAATGCACCCATGTCATGCAATGCCTTCGGAGGTCAGAAGAGGGTGTTGGATCCCCTGGAAGTGGAGTTTCGAACTGTTGTTAGCTGCCATGTGGGTTCTGGGAACTGAACCCAGATCCTCTGCAAGAGCAGCCAGTGCTCTTAGTGGCTGAATTATCTCTCCAGCCCTCCTGATTCTAATTTTAAAATATTTATTTCCCCTCTAGGTCACTATGAACTCTTATACACACAAGGTTTAGGTGTCCATAGCCCTTGTGTTCTTGGCTCATCACTGCCAGGTGCTGCACAGAACATGGAAGCTTAGAGGTGGAAAGACTTGCCTGGCCGCGTGTGAACTGGTACTTTCTCCATCACTGACTTTCACTGTGAATCACAATGTTGTGTTTCCTTCTCTGTCTACTATGCCAGACTGTAATCTCCCTGAAGGAATTCCCAGTTCATCTCCTGAGTTAGAGGACCATCATTGTCACCATTATTAACATTTATTGAGCGCTTACTGGTAGAGATCTTTCATGCATCTTTATCAGGTTGAATTGATTACTATAATTAGAATCTAGCAATGCTGTGGTGTATTCTAGGATGTGATTCTAGGTGTGTGTTCAAGTTCCACTCTCACGCCTCCTGTAGATGTGTTCTAATGATGGAGGACTAGGCAGGATGCTGAATGATTAGGTGTATAACCTTGCCCAATTTGTACCGCAAGACCAGGGGTAATGGGTGGTAATTTAAGTTGTGAGTAATAGAAACTCAAAGAGATGCCATTATCTCCCAAGACCACGCATGTAGGAGGTGACCAGTGTCCAGACTGAGCTATCTGAGTGGATCTAGAGCTCTGCATCATAGAGTCTGGTGGGGAGACTCATGCCTGCAGGACGTAACTGAACATGAGAAGAGGAGGCAGTGGGAGAGAGGCACAAACACAATCTCAGCTCAGACACCATCCACTCCGGGGCAGTGGGTGCTAGAGGTGGAAATCATAGAGGGCAAAGACCCAAGTACCCCTTATGACAGAAATGCGCGATGGGACCAGAGGCATCTGTGACAACACGGGTGAACCAAGAAAATCCTGTATTAAGTGAAATGAGTCAGAGAAGAACAGGTCTCTCTCATAGGACCTCACAGCTAGAATCCAAACAGACTTACAGAAGCAGCAGAGAGGAGAAGGGAGGTTCCCAGGGGCTCAGGGTGGAAGCACAGAGATAATCTGAGCAAGGATACAAACTTTCCATTAGAAGAGGAACAAGCTCCGTGCCTGCTGCAGCAGCTCATAACCACTCTAAAGAGTTGGAAAAGACTGGTACAGCTACTGAGCAGGGATGACATGACACACAAATGTGTGGTGGTCTGTGTGTCTGAAATGGCTGTCATTTGGCAATTCCATAATGAAAGGGTTCCCTCAGCTGTTTAGCACTTTTTTGTAACTCATTATTTTCTTGCATGGTGCATGGTAGTGTATTTTTTGCGAAGCCTCACAATCAAGCCTTAATGGCCATTTTACAAATGAAAAAAATTCTGCATTGCAGAATTCTAATTTGTTAAAGAATAAATTCAGGGGCTGGAGACATGACTCAGTGGTAAAAAGCACTTGTTGCTTCTGTAGAGAACCTGGGTTCAGTTCCCAGCACCCACATCAGGCAGCTCACAATGGCCTGTAACTCCAGCTTCAGGGGATCTGGTGCTCTCCTCTGCCTCCAAGGGAGCTAGCGGTATACATGGTACACATACAGACACTTAGGCACATATACATATGCACATCAAATATATATTATAGATATATTATATATATATTTATATATATTATTATATATTGGTCTTTTTGAGACAGGGTCTCCTTGTAGCACCAGCTGTCCTGGAACTCGCTCTGTAGACCAGGCTGGCCTTGAACTTACAAAGATCCGCCTGCCTCTGCTTCCCAAGTGCTAGGATTAAAGGCGTGCACCACCACACCCGGCTAAATATTTTTAAAAAGAATAAACAGCCAGGCATGGTGTTGCATACCTTTGATCCCAGCGCCGAGGAGGCAGAGGTAGGTGGATCTCTCTGAGACAAAGGCCAGCCTGCCCTCCATAGGGAATTCCAGGCTACCTGTAGTTAGGGAGATACTGTCTTTAAAAAAAGAATAAACACAAACATTTAATTCTTCCTATGTATACTGCAACTCAGAAGACCAACTCATGAAATAAAAAAATCTTGTACATTTTTTGTTAGTGGTTCATTTCAGACTCCACGAGGCATCATGTAAATGCTGGTGTGTCTTAGACTGCTAATGGCTCTTTATATAATTCAAAACATTTGACTGTGGGGCTGTTTTTAAAACCATTAATGGAAAAATTTGGAAAATAATGCTGACAATATTTAATCATGCAATTCCTTGAATTATGATGAAAGGATGAACTTTCTTTTTTATTTCAATTATTAACATATGTTAACTGGCTAATTGTTCATATTAATGGGTTTCACCATGAGATTTCCACCGGTGCATTTACCTCGATTTAAGCATGTCCACGCTCCCATTCCTGACTTCTTCTCTGTTCCCTTTGCCCCCTGCACTCCCCACCACAAACTGTTCTCATTTCTAAATAACCTCTCTTCTACTTTCAGGTCATCTTTTTAGGTTTTTGCACATGACAAAAACCACACGATATTAGTCCTTTTCGTCTCCTTCATTTTGATGTACGTGATCATTTCCAGTTCCATCCGCCTTCCTATAAATGAAATAATTTCATTTCTCTTTTTTTTCTTGAGAATCTTATTAAAATGTGTGTTAGGCTAGCCTGGAACTCCAGGTGCAGCCCAGACTGGTCTTGAACTCAAGCCTTAGTCTTTCAAATGCTGGTGTGACATTTAGTCACACATCTGGATCTTTCTTCCCTTATGACAAATAATACTTCATTGTATATGTATACTTCTTTCTTTCTTTCTTTCTTTCTTTCTTTCTTTCTTTCTTTCTTTTCTTTCTTTCTCCTTCTTTCTTTCTTTTCTTTCTTTCTCCTTCTTTCTTTCTTTATTTCTTTCTTTCTTTTCTTTCTTTCTCTCTTTCTTTCTTTCTTTCTTTCTTTCTTTCTTTCTTTTTCTTTCTTTCTTTCTTTATTTCTTTCTCCTTCCTTCCTTTCTTTCTTTCTTTCTTTCTTTCTTTCTTTCTTTCTTTCTTTCTTTCTTTATTTCTTTATTTCTTCTTTTGTTCCACTTTTGCTTTTGAGTCAGCATCTTGCTATGTAGGCCAGTCTGGTCTGGAACTAACTCACTATACCGTCGATGCTAACTTTGAACTTAAAGTATTTCTCTTCTTGGCTCTGTTGAGTTTTCTTTCACCATTCATCCATTGAAGGGCACCTAGGTTGATTCCATAGCTTGGCTACTGTGACTAGTGCAGCAGTAAACATCCATGTGCAGGTATCGCTACTGCATACTGACTTCCATTCCTTCAGGTACACACCCAGCTGTTGCATAGATGGATTGTATGATATGGTAGTTTTATCCTTAGTGTTTTGAGGAAACTCCACATTGAATTCATTTTCACCAGTAGTGTAGATAAGTGTTATTTCCCCCTCATCCTCACTAGCTTCCCCCCATCTTTTTTTGTTTTATTTTTGTTTTCTTGAGACAGGGTTTGCCTGTAGCTCCAGCTGGTTTAGAACTCAATATGTAGACCAGGCAGACCTCAATGTCTCAGAGATCTGTCTGCCTCTGTCTCCTGAGTGCTGGTATTAAAGGCAGGTACCACCATGGCCAGCCAAGAAGCTCAGTGTTTTGATTTCTATTTTCCAGATGACTATATATTTATTTATTATTTATTATTTGTTTTTATTCAAAAATTTATTAATCCTTCTTAAAAGATAAAATAATGCAGAGCTATGATCAAAGTAACTTGTATATACATGAAATTGTGAAAGAATAAATAAATTTAAGAAAAGTTAAACTGTCTGCAATAAAAACATGTATCATGAAATAAACAAACACTAGTTCTGGAGTGCTCAGCCTGACTGGAGCACAGCTCTCATTATCACATTGTGCTTCTTGAATATATGTATTATTTCCAATTAAGTTTTTTTTTCTTTTCTGTTTTGTGGCTTGGTGATTGAAGCCAGGGCCACATACATGCTATGGAAAAGCCCTATCAAGTGAAAAGCCCTATCATTATACCCATAATCTCCTTGTCGATTAAATATATTATTTATTTTTTGTCTTTTTGAGACAGAGTCTCCCTTTAGTCCCAGCTGGCCTGGAGTTCGTTATGTAGACCAGGCTGGGCTTGAACTCACAGAGATCTGCCTGCCTCTGCCTCCCAAGTGCTGGGATTAAAGGCATGCACCACCATGCCTGGCCTAAGACGGTTCTTAGCCACCATGTGGGTGCTGGGAATCAAATCCGGGTCCTCTGCAAGAGCAGTCAGTGCTCTTAATCGCTGAGCCATTTCTCCGGCCCCCAAATATATATATTTTTGGTCTTTTTGGTTGTGAGCCTGAGCTTTTAACGGCTGCGCCAGCTCTCCAGCCCCCAAATATCTTTTTTTTTTTTTTTTAACATTTAACTATTCCATGGAAAAAAGAACAGGCTGAGTATGGTAATGCATGCCTTTAATCCTAGCCTTTAGGAGGCAAAGGCAGGTGTATCTCTATGAAAATTGAACCCATAATAGTCAGCCTGGTCTACATAGTAAGTTTCAAGCCACTTAGGGCTACAGAGAGACCCTGTCTCAAAAATAAAAGCAAAACAAAACAACCCCCAACATATATAATGAGATATTGTTTTGATTCATCTGGAAACTCAGCTCCTCCTGTCGTATCCCCCAGCTCAGATGGATAGTGTTTAGAGTTAGCCTTGCACACTGGCTTTGCAGTCAGAAAAGTTTCTCTGAGGCCCTGGGCTGAGCAATATTGGCGTGTTGAACATTACTGGGGAACACCCAGCTCTGGTGGAGAGATCATTAAAGGTGCCCAGTGTGTGCAGGGCAGACTGAAGGCTGGCCATAGTTTAGTCACCCAGCCCCACCCTTTCTCTTAGTGAGACTCAGATCCCTGCAGCTTCTGCAGGCTTCCTGGACACTGGGGTACAGGCTCTGTCTGGTAGCTGAGCATACCAGGCTGACCCACACAGGGCTCCACCCCAGAATCCTGGCACTGTGTATACCATGCAGTAACTCTCAGCACATGGAGTCACACATGAATACCCTCCCTCCTTTCCATCCTAGAGGGACAGAAATGGTGCCTAGTTGCTAGGCAAATCTCCTTTCCCCTTCCGCAGTCTCTGTACTGTATTATTGTTGGCTGATGGGAACAAGGTTGAACATCTGCCAAACATCTGCTCATGTCTCCTGAATGCTCTCCCAAACGGACAGGCAGGAAGCAGCACCACCCTTGCACTGAGATGCTGGGACCAAAACTGCCACTCCAGGATGCTGCCTGGCTTGCTTGGGGACTGAAGGACAAGGAGTCAGATTTGGTCCTTTTGGTGGATTGAGAGGGTAGCAGAAGGGGCCTCTGGGCTCTGCAGCTTCCCATCCTTCCAGGGCTTCCCAGGAAAGCCAGTGCTGCAGGTTAGGGACATCAACAGGAGAGAGAGGCTGCCAGGGAGGGCATACAGGGGAAGTTAGAGGCTTCCTGGGAGATGAGGAAAGGAGGAAGTGACACAAGTGGCACTGATCCTTTGTTTAGGAAGTGATCTGATATGGGGAAGAATGGAGTAAATACAAAGCATCGTACTAAGCAGGTGACACCGGGGGCAACTGGGACTAAGTCCCACTGTGTAACCCTAGAGACAGGTTGTGCCAGCCTGTGGCGAGACTGCTTCTCCAAGTCCTATCCATAGGGAAGCTCTGGGGCATCAACTTCCAGGCTTTTCTGCTTTGTTACATGAGTGGGTGCAAGAAAAGCCCTTGGGAAGAATGGGGTAACAGGAGCTTTCAGTGGTGACCTGTAGAGCATAGGAAGTCCCCTTTAAATTTTTTATTATTTGTATTTTATGTGTGAGTGTATTGCCTCCATGCATGTAAGTGCACTGGTGTGGTGCAATGCCCACAGAGTCAGAAGAGTGTCGGATCCCCTGGAACTGGAGTTACAGATGGTTGTTAGCTGCCATGTGTGTGCTGGGAACCGAACCCAGGTCCTCTTCCAGAGCATCCAGTGCTCTTAATCACTGAGCCATCTCTCCAGCCCTGGCAGTCCTCTTTAAAGGGGGTAAACAAAGGCTGAAGTTGAGGGATAGTGGCGCGCACACCTGCTGGACGGCTTCTTTCCTCCTTTGCCCTCGTCATTCTTCCTTACCCACCTCATGCCCCGCTTTCCTCCCCATCCCTGTCTTCTGTCTCTTGCCACCCTCTCCTCTTTCTCTTTCTCTTCTCTCTCTTTTTATTTTTATATTTTTACTCCCTTTTCTTCTCTTTTTATATAGCCCAAAGTGAAACAATCGAGGAATAAATTCCTAGGGTCACTATCCTTCAGGTAAAGTGACCTTTGACTACTTTATGTTCCTAAACACTTCAACACAGTCCCAGTTCAGCCAGCCTGGTCTACAGAGTGAGTTCCAGGACAGCTGGGGCTACAGGGAGACCCTGTCTCGAAAAGACATAAAAAAAAAAAAGTAATGCTTAGCCCAGAATTCAGCACTCGGCAGGCTGAGGCAGGAGTGTCGTGACTTTGAGCCTTGTCTGGGACACGAAACAAGTCTCTCTCAAAAATCTTTTTCCATGTAATAATAATTCCGAACTTGATGTGAGCTTGAATCTTTCTTCCTCCTCCAGCGTGACTTACTGCTGGCCTAAGGCTTCAAGGACATCTTCCTCCATCTTGCCCTCCCTGCAGTTTCTGATGGTTTAGAGCTGGAACTTGAGGGAAGAAGGAGAGATTAGAACATTGGGTAAGTTCTTTCCTGAGGGCACTTATGGAAGACCCAGCTTCTGAGTTCTCTGCTCTTGGCAAAAGAACAAGCTGACTATCTCACATGTTTGGGGCATCCGTGGACATCTTTCTCTCTGCGGATCTCTCAGGGTTTGATGTCAAAGTGAATAAATGTCTTGTCTGACTACTTGTCCACTCTCAGCCTCTGTCCACCCAGGTCTTTCTAAGACCACTGCCTGGGGCTCAGGATGAGCCACATTCTCTCTTACACTACATTTGGTTCATAGGATACTGTCATGGATTCTTTGAGCCCCCTCTCACCCCCCAACCCCATTCCCAAGACAGCTATTTCCCTTTCTTTTGCCATCAAAGCAGTAATTCACTATTCTTTTATTTCTTTTTCTCTCTAGCCTTTCGAGTTGGGAGTCAGCACCAACTCTGGGCTTCCTCCCAGCTCAGGGGATGCCATTAATACTGCCGAGTGCTGCTTTGAGCTTCTTTCATGTGGTTTGAGGTGGAGAGTCATAGCCCACCCTTCACTCACAGAGGTGGAGGGGTGACACAGCCAGCCATGATCAGTGGTCTCCTAAATCCTTCTAATAGTTGACTTGAAAAAAACTTATTATTTTTATTTTATGTGTATGAGTGTATTATCTGCATGTATGTAAGTGCATCCATGTTGTGTAATACCTACAGAGGTCAAAAGAAGGTGTTGGATCCCCTGGAAATGGAGTTATGAGTGGTTGTTAGCCACCACGTGGGTGCTGGGAATTGAACTTGTGTACTTCTCAAGAGCAGCCAGTGCTCTTAACTGCTGAGCCAAATCTCCAGCCCCCTAATCGTTGACTTGTGTAAACCTGTTTAACAGCAGTATGAGTAGTTTTTGGTCACTCTACTCCAAATATTCCCAAGAGGACCATCATGCACAGTTACCAAATTTATATGATCCTAGAGTTCCTTTCAACTTCTACTACCTGCAGTGTTAGAGACCCACATAGGGCTGCAACTGCACCTCCCTCCTTCCGGTTCTTGCTTCACTACAAGATCCATCCATGAAGGCTTAGTCTGCAGTCTCCATCCTCCAGGAAGCATCCCCTCAGCTTCCCCAGGCAGATTTTGTGCTTTCTTACTATTCTCTGGTTGACTTAGCCACATCCAGTGCTAGGTAGTGTTGGGGCTGCCTCCTGCCTTCAAGTATAGGCTGTTTGGTCATTGTAACAGGGACCTCCTCTAGGAAGCACTCAGCCAAACCTTCAGTTAACGACTGATTGCTCCTTTTGAAAAGTTGCAACTTCCTAGTCATGTGCTCCACTCATGGGATGGAAAGCAGCCTGTATAGGCAACTCTCAGAGGCTGTGTCTAACCTTGCTGGACTTGGGTTTACTTTGACAGGGCTGTCTCATAGCCTGTACAAGTCAGAAATCCCCTGTGGTTGTGCCTGAGAGGTAAATCCAGTTCAAACATTGTGGTGGTTTGAATGTGTGTCCCCCATAGGCTCTAGGTATTCAGATGTTTGTCTCCAGTTGGTGGCGCTGTTTTTGGAGGTTTTGGGGTGTGTGGCCGAGCTGGAGGAAGTGTGTCACTGGGGGCAGGCTTAGTGAGTTTTAACAAGCCTCGTGGTCTACAGTTGCTCTCTCTGCTTCCTGTGCTCTTTGCGAGATGTGACCCTCGGCCTCCTGCTCCAGTCTCCAGCCGCCACGCCTCCCGCCACAATGGACTGTAATTCCCTGGAACCGTCAATCGTAAGCTCAAATAAACTCTTCCTTTTATAAGTTCCTTGGTCATGGTGTTTTATCACAGCAACAGAAAAGTGACTAATACAAACATCAAGGTCAATGTATTATATTAATAATTAATTGTCTTTTGCTTCTGTTACCAGTTCCCCTTCCTGCTCATTATCCTATGGGACCTGAGCTGTGCTCCAATCTCTGTGCTTTCTACTTTGCAACACTTCTTCTGTAGGCAGCAACTTAGACCAAGAAGCTCCTTCTTGGACTGAAGATGTTTCATCTAGTTTGTAGAATGTATTATGAAACTGACATCCTAGACCTCTGACAAGCCGGGAAGGCACGATGTAGGAAGGTCATCTGGGAATCACTCTCTCACAGTGACTCTGGCTTATAGGACCATTGTGTGTAAAAGCCCAAAGCTAGTTTGGAAGCTGAGGGGTTCCCTTAGCCTCTTGCTTACTGGACTTTGTGTTGCTTCTTTTTCTACCTCCCAGCACTGTGAGACTCAGGGTGTTTAGAAGAAGAACAGAAACAGAAATGCGTAGTGGGGGGGGGAAGCATATCGGTGTATTTCAACATAATTCACCATGTCTAAATGTTGCAGTGGGAGTGAGTGGACAGACAGGGTGGGCGGGAGGAACCTTGGGTGCTGATGGAACTGGTAAGCTTCACAGAGGGGCGGCCATTCCAGCAGGAGAAAGACATGGAGACAGACAGATGCGCTGGCAGACACAGGCAGACAGACAGACAGACAGACACATAACACACACACACACACACACACACACACACACGATCTTGAGGATCCATCCACTCAGAGAATATAGCTTTCAGAGGTTCAACTTGAAGAGCTGCATCCGAGTTTCCTATTGGCTTCAGTATTTCTAGAGCTTTTCTGATGTAAAAGAAATAAATGAGGAAACCTTCACCAGTGATACATCCCACACAGCATTGACTTCCAGAATACATAAACTACTCAAAAAGCAAAGAAGTAAGGAAACAAATGACTCACTCAAAAGATGATGTAAAGAGCTCAACAGAGACTTCACAAATGAAGAAATAAAGATGGCTGAGTGCATGTACCCACAAGACTCATCTTACCGCAGAGATACATGCACAGCCATGTTTATTGCAGCTCTCTTCACAATAGCAAGGAGCTGGAACCAACCCAAGTGCCCCTCAACTGACAAGTGGATAGAGAAAATGTGGTGCATCTACACAATGGAGTTCTATGCAGCAGTAAAGAAAGATGACACCATGAACTTTGCAGGTAAATGGTTGGAGCTAGACGATATCATGCTGAGTGAAGTAACACAGTCCCAGAAAAACAAATGACGAATGGTATCCCTCATCTGTGGATGCTAGCACCAATTACCCAATTGTATGGCAAACTGAATAACATCAATGTGATCTAAAAACAACTGTGTTCTTATATTGCGAATCCCTTAAAATATAATAAATAAAAAAAAGATAGCTGAGAAACATCTTAAAAAATGTTCAACATCACTAATAATTAAGGAAATGCAAATTAAAACAACTTTAAGATATCATCTCATTCCAACAAGATTGGCTAAGATCAAGAAATCCAAATGATAGCAAATTCTGGAGAAGTTGTAGAGAAAAGGAAACACTCATCCACTGCTGGTGGGAATGTAAACTTGTATAACTACTATAGAAAGCAGTATGGAGAACTCTGAAGAGACTCAAGATGAGCTTATCACATGACCCAGCCATACCACTCCTGGGTATGTACCCACAAGACTCATCCTACCACAGAGATACATGCACAGCCAGGTTTATTGCAGCTCTCTTCACAATAGCAGAGTTGGAATCAACTCAAGTGCCCCTCAACTGACGAGTGGGTAGAGAAAATGTAGTACATCTACACAATGGAGTTGTATGCAGCAGTAAAGAAAGATGACATCATGAACTTTGCAGGTAAATGGATGGAACTAGAGATATCATGCTAAGTGAAGTAACACAGTCCCAGAAAAGCAAAGGACGAATGGCATCCCTCATCTGTGGATGCTAGCACCAAGCACTGAGTTATAAGGCAAACTGAGCAACATCAACATTATGTAACCCTTTCCCCTAAAGCAACTGTTTTCAGATAATATAAATCCCTTAACAGACTCTAGAATTAACCCACTACTTATTTTTAGACTTTTTAATCTTTGTATATGGGTGGAGGATACATAGGCATATTTTAGAGTAATATAAATTTAAAAATGAAAAAATGTGAATCCTGAAATATGATATGGAAATGACAGTTTGTGTATAGATCATGTAATCTTAGTATAGGTGTGACACACATACACACACACTATATATATATATATATATATATATATATATATGCATATGTTGAAGTGATACAGATTGCGGGACAGGGAACCGACTGGAATACTAAAGTTCCCCCAAGGACAATAATCCTCTGCTTTGAAAAACTTTGAAAAGAATCAGAAAAAGATAGGGCAGAGATGGCAGCACTCTGGGGGTGGGTGGGCATGGAAGACAAGATGAGTCTAGATTGGACTGAGAAACGATGTATGAAATACACATAACTTCAATAAAAATGTTAAAAAAGAAATAGAAGCTCACTATGAAAAGTGAGGTAACCCTTGCTAGTTTTCACCTCATGAGACGACCACTGCCAGACTCCTGTTAGACTTTATGGCATATTTAAGAGTCTTGTGTTAAACTACAGAATGCTGAGATTGATTTGTGATTGCTGTGTGTATACGATTTGTGCTCCTGGAAACACTGAGAGCTGATTCCCAGTGTTACAGTGCTAAGAAGTGACAGGACCTTTAAGTAGTATTTGGGTCAGTAATGACTCTTACAGGACTGGTTAATTCTTTTCCCTTCTTTTTTAATTTTTTGACAGTTTCACACATATTTAATATATTGTGATCATATGCACCCCTAATTGCCCTCTCTTATTCCCTTCTCATTACTGCTGAACCAGTTTGATTAGGGTGCTTATGTGAACATGAGTGGTAGATAATTTAATGATGCATGGGTCACTAATCAGAGGTTATACCACTGTGAAAAATGACTCTACCTCTCTGGTAGGCACTAAGTGCCAATGGCCCCTCAAGAAGGGATGGGACCTCCCATCTCCTTGGAATACTGATGTACCCAACCTTTGTACCCAACCTTCAGTTTGCCTTATAACTCGGTGCTTGGTGCTAGCACCCACGAATGAGGGATGCCATTCATCCTTTGCTTTTCTGGGACTGTGTTACTTCACTTAGCATGATATCTTCTAGTTCCATCCATTTACCTGCAAAGTTCATGATGTCATCTTTCTTTACTGCTGCATAGAACTCCATTGTGTAGATGTACCACATTTTCTCTATCCACTTTTCAGTTTATGGTACTGATGATTGAACTTTGTATCTCAGGCATGCTAGGAAAGTGCTTTACCACTGAGCCATGTTCTCAGCTGAATGAGCAAGTCATGGCAAAGGACCTCACTTTATTACAGCATCCTGTGGTCCATCGCCACGGGATGCTGTAATAAAGTGAGGCTGTCGTTGCATTTCTCCCTTCTGTGTGCCCATCACAGCTCACCTTCTTCCATGAGTGAAGCAGCATGAGAGGCTGTACACACCAGCCTTGGACTTCCTAACCAAAATCAGGAGCCCAGATAAACCTCTATTCTTTACATGTCTCCCAGGTAGAGATCCATGTTTATCCCAATGAATTTGAAGTTGGGAGCAGAAGTGGGATTCTGTTGTAATGAAAACTAAACAATATGGCATTGGCATTGTGGTTGGGCAACAGTAAATGAGGGAGCTGAGACAGAGGCTGAAAGCCCAACGCCGTGTCACATGGAGATGAGAGTTCTGAGAAGAGCTTGTGGGGCTTCGGAGGCAGATTGGATCCCGAAGGAACGTGCAGCGTCAGGAGGTGAGCTGGGAATTCCTGTTGGTAGTGTCTGCTGCTTGTTCCTGTGTTTAACAAGATGTTACAAGGAAGAGATGAGCACAAAGGACAAATGGCTAGTTTCCAAAAGTCATAACAGTGACAGAAGAAAACCAAAGAGAATATCTGTCTCTGGCTGGCAAGTGATAAGAAATGAGATTAAGAAAAACAAATATTACATTAAAGGTGTCACACCACATGGCTAATCCTGACTGCCAACTTGATGGGCTCTGGAATCACCTAGGAGACACACCTTTGGGTATGTCTATGAGGATTTTCCTAGAGAGCTTTAATTGGGAAGGGCTAGCACTGGGTCCAGATTGGAAGAAAAGGCGGGGGGGGGGAGAAGTGAGCTGAATACCAGCACTCTCTCTGCTTTCTGACTGGCGAGGCAACATGACCAGCTACAACATGCTCCCTGGGTCCTCTGCAAACCTTGAGCCAAAGTGAACTTTCCCTTTCTTAATTTCTTTTTTCAAGTATTTTTGTTACAGCAACAAAGAAAGTAACTAATACATATGCCCAGTTGGGATCAGAGCAAAAATCAAAAAGGGTGTGGCTCTTATACCTAGCCTTAATTTTACCTCTGGCTGTAACATCTCAGAGCAAATTGGATTAAGACCTCATATCTGGGTTGGGGAGATGTTTCAGTGGGTAAAGTGCTTACTGTATAAGCATGAGGACATGAGTTAAGATTTTCAAATACCCAAGTAAAAGTTGGGTGCTGGGTTGTACATCTGTAATCACAGGACTATGTGTGTGTGTGTGTGTGTGTGTGTGTGTGTGTGTGTGTGTGTGTCTTGTGGGGGGGTGGAAGGTGGATCTTGAGGGCTTACTGGCCATCAAGCCTAGCCAAAAGCCAAAATAGTGAGCTCTTTTCAGTGATAGACCTTGTCTCAAAAAATAAGTGGAGAAAAACAGAGAAAGAGATCTGACATCAACCTCTGAATACCACATGCATGCACACATATGCCTGCAGGCACTTATGTGCACATATGCATATATCACATACATATATATGCATACACATGAAGACCAGATCTATTTCCCTAAGTAGCCTTGAAGCAGCTACCACCACAATTAGGAGAAGAAAGTTGGGGAAATGAAAGGGAGAGAAAAATCAGATCGGGGACCAAATCTCGAAGGAGCGGTAGGTGTGGTTCTTGAAAGAGGAACTCACTAGTAACTTTTGAGAATCATACTGCCAACAGTACAATAAAACAAGTTAGCTCTTATCCTACCCTTCGTGATTCTGGCTATAAATATCCTGTGATTATTTGAGACCAATAACCACCCTAAGACTCCAACAATTAGCAAAGAACAACAGGCTGAGAAGTCAGGCAGCCCTAAGGTGGACACATTCTCTGATGTCCAATTCCAAGGTGGCTAAGGAGACAATGGAGAAAGAAGAACTGTCCCAAATGTGTCTCCGGAGGACTCATCAGGGAGCACCTTGGCCTCAGGGTCAGAGGTGTTCATGATGGCTGACTAGGAAGAATTCATAGCTTCTGTGGGGCTGTGGTCATGGGTCTCTTCCATTCTGCTTCTCCATGAATGGAAGCATGCATGGCTTTTACTCTGTCCCTGTTCTACCACTGAATACTAGGCATGCAGAAAGCAGATGATGGCCTTTCAGATCAGCATGACGGGCAGGACATTGGGAAGCCAGCAGCCTGCTGCCTGGATCTGTAACATTTGATGGTAACCCAGCCAAACTCTTCATTGCATGGTGCTGGTGACTTTTGGAATTCAGTGGTAGGCTCAGTATTTGCAGTAGAGCTCTGACTGGCCCACAGTATTTGCCAACTACCCTTTAGAAAACAGGTTTGCTGACTATTGTTTTAGAACAATAGTCATCAGGCCATCAGGAGTCACATCTAACTTGGTGTGGAGATCACTGGATTGGCTGGAGACTCTGATTTCCTGAGTTGAGAGCCTGCACCTGGATGAGACTTGTGTTGTCACCCATAGACTGGAACAGGTATTTGTTTTTCACTGAAAAGGAGGATCAAAGGAATATTTGGTGTCCAGACTGTGAGACCGAGACTGCTCCCTGGATGTCCATATGCTCATTCTAGCTACTTTACAATTGCTGTTAAGTACAGTCAAAATATGAAATTCTTGGTTCTGGGTCATGAGAAGAATTGACATGTGTTACTTCCAACCCAAGGCATTGCAAAGCTGTGGTGTAATTCCCTATGATCTCTTTTTGGTGCGGAACTCTGAGGAATCCCATTGAAAGGGCAGAAACACAAGGTGGACAGAGCCTGGATCCCTGGGTCACCTCTCAGAAGACTGACTAATAAAACATCACACCTATGCCATAATTTAAAAAAATGATCTTCTATTTATACATAACTATTATTAAATTAAATTTACATACAACATCATACTTTCATTATATTTTCCCATATTATGAAAAAAAATCTTTCAGAAGATTTTTTTCCTAGTCTCCTTGGTTATATCTTGAAGCTTTTTTTGACTCTTTCCTATAGAAAATGTGCTACTCAGTCAATACAGAGTCAGGTTCATTCATTCTGCTTGTCTGTAACCCAGCCACATCAGCTCACAACTGTGCTTATAATTTGCAGCATTAGAGTATTTTCTTTGAATAGGATTATTCCTCTGCTGTTTCCCCTCTGAGAAATGCAACATCTGAGCAGCCATTAACACACTGGACTGGGGTAGATTACAATTTAAATGAGCTGCACAGAGCAGGATGTAAGGAAGTGATAGAGGTATATGTTCTGACAAAGAACTAGGGGTTACAGAAAAGTTCAGAAATCCTATGTAGGTTGGAGGTTCTCTTGGGGAAGAATGACCTGATATAATCTCCATCACTGCCCCACAATCTTCCTGTTCTGTAATATGGCCAGCTATTATTTCTCCCAAAGAACATTATATAAATATGACTTCAAGGCCCAGGCCTTGCCGTGAAGTTCATGTGCAATCCCACCTTCCACGGAAAGTCGAGAGCTGCTGACCCCTGTCAGGATCTATCGATAACGGGGAAGGTGTAAGAGGAGGGAGAGACAGGGGCCGGGATCCCCATGGGCAGATTTCTCTCCATTTCTTTGTGATTCACCTTTTTGCACAGCAGGGTCTGGTGGTGTCTAAACTACACACAAGGACACAGTGCTTCCCTACAGAGGCTCTCAGAGGATAATTTTTGATGGCTTCAGAATATTCTTTTGGACTGTCTCATTGCCAGCACTCCGTGCTTGGGAAGGTTTGGTGTGAAAGGCAAATTCACTCCCCACTTTTAGGAGGAAAGCCTAGTTTTTCTGAAATGCAATTCAGTATCTTGTTTCTCCCTTTTGATCCAGTTATTCTGTTTTTGAAGGTTTATTTTCCAGAAATGATCAGCAAAAGTTATCAACAGAGGTTTGTATGTGAGCTTTCTTTATAATATTAAGGTTTGACATAATCTTCTTAACAAATGGGTTAGACAAATGTTGAGTTTCCAGGCATTGCCTGTTTATTTATGTGGCTGGTTCACCATCCAGCTTCTAGAACCTGAAGATTAGTACGTGGCTGGCAGAATGGATCCCCCCCCCTCCTTTCCTTGCTGACTGCTTCTGATTTTGGATGATTGCTGGCCAAGGTTTTTCTCCTCTTAATTTCCTTGGAAACTCTTGATTTCTGGCTGCAAAGACTCTTCAGATGGTCTTCTGGACTTCAAACAGCCACAGTCCAACATTTGGTTACATAAAGAGTGAATGAATCATGAACACATGGATTATATTTCCGTTCAAATACATAGGGATTTCGAATGATGGGAAATGGACTCTGGGCTGTACAAATTAGCATTAGGCTGGGGACCTGGGTGAAGTCACAGAACAGATCCTCTGATTTGTTATGTCCCTCTGCGTTCCCCAAAACATTTCTCCTCAGAACCTTAGAAATGAAAGCTATTCAGTTTAATGGGATGCTGAAAGCTAGTTTTTCTTCCAAGGGAGCTGGGAGGCCAAATGAATTTGCCAAAGGTTCTTGAGGCTTATTTGTTTTGTCCCAAAGCCCATGAAGACTAACATGCAAGATGGACCCTCCCTTTTTCTTGGCTTCTGTATTGGAACTTTTAATTTTTTTTTTCTTTTTTCTTTATTTTGAGGTAAAGTCTCATGTAACCCAGAGTGGCCTCAAACTTGCTGTGTGACTAGTACTGGCCTTAAACTTCAGAGCCTCCCGCCTCCACCTCCCAGTCGCCTGGATTACAGGTGTGCACCACTACGCTTTCTGCTCTGCCTCTTTCTCTGATGACTCTAATGCTTGAGTTTCTAAGACCCCTGATCCTTCTGTGCGCTCTGTTATTTTAAGTCTGAGCCTTTGACCTCATCTCCTTTCTCCACATAAATGATGCTAGACTCCTAACCCTAGCTCTCTCCTGACCTCTAGTTTCTGTATCTGTATACCTTTTGGGCATCTCCACTGTCTGTGATGTTCTGCACTGTTTGCCCAAATGGAAATGGTCACAGCTCTCTTCCTCCCAGCTCTTCTCCCTGTCTTCACCATCTTAGTAACTGGAACCATCAGCCACTCACTCAGCTGTTCACCTATTTAATTCATTTAGAAAAACCCGAGTTCCCACTGCATGCCAGACACTGAGTTAGACAGGGAGATGCCACGGAATAAGACCTTTGTCCTGCCTGCACTGTCCTACAACCTAGGGGAGAAGACGGGCAGAGGAATAACTGGAAAAGCACAGCATCCAGAGTATGCTAGTGTGAGGACTGTTGGAGTCTGCATTGAGACAGGTGGGCATTAGGGTTGCTGCAAGAGGAAATGGGGCCCAGCTCCTGGAGAAGGCCTCGGGCCCATGGTTCAGGTTTGGCACTTTAAAAATTAAATTTGTTCTTTACAAATTCATACATGGCCACAATGCACACTGACCACACTCACCTCTCTCCTTCCCTACCCCGTCTCCTACCAACTGCCTACTCTACCTTCTCTTAAAAATATTTCATTTATTATTTTTATTTTATGTGTATGGGTGTATTCACCTGCCTATATGTAAGTGCACCTGTGTCGTGCAATGCATGAGCAGATCAGAGGAGTGTTGAGTTCCCCTGGAACTGGAGTCACAGGCAGTTGTTAGCTGTTATGTGAGTGCTGTGAATCAACATCTCTCTCTCTCAATCTCTCTTCCTCTCTCTCCCTCTCTCATTACTTGTTTAATTTCATGACCCACTGAGTTTAACAGGATTAAGTGTGACCATGGGTTTGGAGCTATGGGTTGGAGCCTGGTAGGTTCAACAGAAGACAATGGTTCCCCTTCTCTCAGATCTATCAATAGCCAAGTGTTCCGCAGTAAGAGGAGCCCGTGAGTCCCTCTGCCTTCCATGACTGTCGACATGGCCAGTATTGTGCAGGCTCAGGGAAGGTAACCACAGTTGTGAGCTCATGACTTCAATGACTGCATCCAGTCTAGAGGATGGCATTTCCCAGCACTGTCTTCTGGCTTGTACATACTTCCTGCCCTTCTTCTGCAATGTTCTCTGAGCCTTAGAGGGGCAATGTCCTATCTTACTTATGGCTGAACCCTCAGCTATCACTCTCATCATCTTGGACAGCCATTTGTCACTGAATTCACTACCATTTACTGTAAATAGAGGTTTTTCTTTTTTTTGGTCTTTTTGAGACAGGGTCTCCCTTTAGCCCCAGCTGGCCTGGAACTTGCTCTGTAGACCAGGCTGGCCTTGAACTCACAGAGATCTGCCTGCCTCTGCCTCCTGAATGCTAGGATTAAAGGCATGTGCCACCACACCTGGCGATTTTTTTTAAGTTAAGGCGGAGGGTAGCATTTGTTTATCAGTATAAACATAAAGATTTAGAAGGCAGTTTGATGCTAGGTCAATTTATTTAGACAACAGTAGTAGTAAGTTCCCCCCTTGAGCCTACAACTCCCCAGGCATTGGTTGTTAAGCAGGCTTATAGCCCCTGGTATAGGCTCCCTCCTACGGAGTGGACTTCAGTTTAATCAAAGGACAGTTTGTTAAGTCATGACACTGTTTCACAGGTGACCACTTCTTACTTGGCCAGTTGGTTTTTTGGTTCATAGGGTTCACAGCTAGGTAAGACTTTAACGTCTCTTTTCTCCAGCGGTCTGCATGCCATCTTCTGGCCCTTTGAAAGCAAGCAGAGGGGAGGTACAGCTTGGATTTTCTGTATTTTGCAACTGAGATATGTGGTGTCTTCAGTAGTAGGGTCTTAAAAAGTAGTTCTGGCAGGCAATGAAAAGGACAAACAAGACANACCATCCTTTAATCTTTAATTCATGTTAAAACCACTAACTTCTATACTTTATGAATAAAAGATTCTTTTGTTTTGTTTTGTTTTTTGGTCTTTTTGAGACAGGGTTTCCCTGTAGCCCCAGCTGTCCTAGAACTCACTCTGTAGACCAGGCTGGCCTTGAACTCACAAAGATCCGCCTGCCTCTGCCTCCCAAGTGCTAGGATTAAAGGCGTGCTCCACCACGCCCAGCTAACACCCTATATTGTTTTGGGAGCCTTTAGTGCTTCCCGTGGAGGTAGCCCAAACCCAGGCCTGGGAATTTGTTTAGTAACCATTTCTTCTAGGGCCGGCATTATCTAGCTATACAAGGTAACTTCCTTCAATGTTTATTTTGTATTTTTTATTTTAAAATGTTTTATTAATTTGTTTTTATTTTGTCTGTGTATGAATGTATTTTTCCTGTACACATGTAAGTGTACCACCTGTGTATATTTCCTGTCAAGGCCAGAAGACAGTATCAGATTCCCTAGAACTGGAGTTACAGATAGTTGTTACCCACCATGTGGGTGCTGGGAACCAAACCCAGGTCCTCCGAAGGAACAGCCAGTGATCTTAGTCACTGAAACATTCTAGCCCTATTTTCTCTGTTTTTAATCATGTGTGTATGCATATGTGCACAGGAGTGCAGGTGCCTGTGAAAGGCAACAGATCCCTTAGGGGCTGGAGCTGTAGGTTGTTCTGAGCTGCCTTTCATGGGTGCTGGGAACCAAACTTGGCTCTTCTGGAAAAACACTGGGTGTTCTTAACTACTGAGCCATCGCTTCAGCCCCTCTTTTGTATTTTGTATTTTGGGTTATAAGATAGTAGTTTTTTATTTTATTTTTGTATGTGTATGAATGTACTGTCTGCATGTAGGTTTGTGCACCTGTGTCGTGCAGTGCCGTGGAGGTCAGAAGAGAGTGTCAGATTCCCCTGGAACTAGAGTTAAAGACGGTTCTCAGCCACCATGTGGGTGTTGGGGATCGAACCTGGGTCCTCGGTGCAGTCGGTGCTCTTAACCAGTAGGCTATCTCTCCAGCCCCAAGATATTAGATTTTTATATGGCTTTTTCCATATAGAAATGTTTTGGCTAAGGCCTGCATCATCAGCCCCATCTTCCCCATCCTTTGCTTCTCTGCCTGCTTAGAACTTTTTCCCCTCCCAATATTTCCCTTCTTAATTTCCTGTTACCTATGTTCTACTATCCCTTCCCTTGTAAGGTGACCTCCAGTCCCCTGCCTAGTTTCCTGGCTTCCATAGGTAGGTACTCAATGTTAAAGAAACTAACTAAAAGACTCAAGAATAGGATGCACAAATGAGAGAAAACGTGGCTTTTGTACTTCCGGGACTGTGTTATCTCATTTAATGTAAGTTTTCCAGTTTCATGAATTTTCTTGCAGATTTCACAATTTTATTTACAACTGAATAAAATTCCACTGTGTATATGTACCACATTTTCACATCTGTTGAATGAATATCTAAACTGCTTCCATTTCCTAGATACTGTGAATAGAGCAGTAATGAACATAGATTTGCAGGTATCTCTGTAGTATGCTATGTTGTAGTTCTTTGGGTTTAGACTCTGGAGTGCTATAGTGGGATCACACAGTAGTTCCATTTTTAGTTTTTTTGAGAAACCTCCACACTGATTTCCAAAGTGCCTGTACTAACTAGATCAAACTCCCACAAGCAGTGTATAAGGGTTCCCCTTACCCACATCCACACCAGCACTTGTTATCCCCTATATTCTTGATGATGGCCATTCTGAGTGGGATGAGATGGAATTTGAATCTGCATTTCCATGATGGCTAAGAATGTTGAATACTTTTAAAAGTGTTTCCTACACATTTCTATCTCTTCTTTTGAGAACTTGAGAACTCCCTGTTGCATTTAATTTTTTTGAGTGCTTTAAAAACTTTAATTTACTTTTATTTCATATGTGTGAATGTTTTCTATGCACGTATGATGATACACCCGTGTGTGCAATGGCCACAGAGGTTAGAAGAAGGTGTTAGATCCCCTGGAACTAGAGTGACAGACAGCCTCCGTGTCAGTGCTGGGATTAGAATCTGGGTCCTCTATAAGTACAGCCAGTGCTCTTAACTACTGAACCATCTTTCCAGCCCCATTTTTTGAGTTCTTTTTTTTTTTTTTTCTTTTTGAGACAGGGTCTCCCTGTAGCCCCAGCTGTCCTGGAACTCACTCTGTAGACCAGGCTGGCCTTGAACTCACAAAGATCCGCCTGCCTCTGCCTCACAAGTGCTAGGATTAAAGACGTGCGCCACCACACCTGGCCATTTTTTGAGTTCTTTATATCTGCTAGATACTAATCCTCTGTCAGATGTATAGTTGCTAAAGATATTCTTCCATTCTGTAGGCTACCTCTTTACTTGGCTGATATTTTCCCTTGCTGTATGGAAACCTTTTCATTTCATGAGATCACATTTGTCAATGTCTGTTTTATTTCCTGATCTACCAGAGTCTTATTTTTAAAAGTCCCTGCCTGCACTATATCCTGAAGCACTTTCCCTATATTTTTCTTTAGCAGGTTCAGAGCATCAGGTCTTATCTTGAGGTCATTGATCCATTTGGAACAGAGTTTTGCAAAAGCTGGAAAAATAAGAAAATTTTCTGCATCTTGACATCCAGATAATACCAGTAGGAATCTCCTCTAGGGTCTGTGTATCTAGCTATGGTATCTTGGCCCCAATTATAGTGCCAGATATGGGTTCCATCTTGTGGAGCAGACTTTAAATCCAACTAGAATGTGCTTGGTTGCTCTCAGCATCCATGCCACTACTGCACCAGGCTTATACAAATTTATTTTTTGGCCAGGCATGGTGGTGCATGCCTATAATCCCAGCACTCAGGAGACAGAAGCAGGACTTCTCTGTGAGTTCAAAGCCGACTGGGGCAATAGAGCAACCCTCTCTCAAAAAGATTTAAAAAAAAAACTTTTTGATCAAAGCTTTTCTCTTTCACTCTTCCTTCTCTCTCCCTCCCTCCCTCCTTCCCTCCCTCTTTCCCTTCTTCTTCTTTCTTTCTTTCTTTCTTTCTTTCTTTCTTTCTTTCTTTCTTTCTTTCTTTCTTTTGAGGCAGGGTCTCCCTGTAGCCCCTCTGTCTGTTTTTGTGCTGGTATTATGTTGTTTTTATTACTATGGCTCTTGAAACTTTAAAGCAAGCATGGTATACCTCCCGTAAGATTCTTTTTGTTTAAGATTGTTTTGGTTATACTTGGTCTTTTGTGCTGCCATATAATTTTTTTGGGGGGGGGATTTTTTTCAACTTCTGTGAAGAGTGACTCTGGAGTTTTGGTTGGAATTGTATTGAGCCTGTCTGTATATTGCTTTTGGTAGGTTGGGCATTTTCACAATATTAATTCTTCTGATACACAAACATGGGAAATCTTTCCATCTTCTAATGTCTTATTCAATTTCTCTTTTCAATGTCTTTTGGTTTTCATTGTAGAACTATTTTGTTTCCTTGGCTAGGTTTATTTCTAAGTATGTTTTATTTCACTATATTATGCTATATTATATTATATTGTATTTGATGGAAGAATTGCTTTCTTGATACCATTTTTAGCACATTTGTCATTGGTATATAGGAAGGCTACTGCTCTTTGCATGCTAATTTTGTATCCTGCTACTTTGCCGAATGTATTTATTAGCCCTAATAGTTTTTTGGTGGAATCTTTAGGGTCTCTTGTGCATAGACTCATATATTCTGACAATAGAGATACTTACATGTCTTTTATTATTTGCATCTCTTTTATTTCATTCTCTCCTATTATTGATCTAAGACTTCAAGAACTATATTAAATAGGAGTGGAGACAGTTGTCTTCTTCCTGATCTTACTGGGAACTATGGGTTTTTCTTAATTTAGCATGATGTTGGTGATAAGTTTGCCATATACAGCCTTTAATATGTAGCCTCTTTGTGACTTTTATTGGGAAAAATATATTGGATTTTGTCAAAGACCTTTTCTGCATCTGTTGAGATAATAATGTGATTTCTGTTTTTGAGCCTATGTTATTTATTACATTTACTGAACCAAAATTTAATGTACATTCATTCTATATCTGGAATGAAGTCAGCTTTATCATGATGAATGATCTTTTAATGTATTTTAAAATTCAGTTTGCCAATATTTTATTAAGATTTTTGCATCTATGTTCATGAGGGAGATTGGTGTATAATCTCTCTCTCTCTCTCTCTCTCTCTCTCTCTCTCTCTCTTTTATTATGTCTTTATATGATTTTAGTTCCAGGGTAATACTGGCTACAAAATAGTTTGGAAGCATTTCTTCTCTTTTTGTTTTATAACCCACGGCTGATGCCACAAGCTTACATCCTCTAATGGTTAGGAGATGTTATAAGCCACAGTAAGACCCTGTCATATTTAACAGAAAAAAATGTAATTCATGGATTAACATACCATCCAAACATCTGTGTCTATACCAAAGTAACCTACCATAACAATTAGTACTGTTTAAATACCTATATATCTAATTGCTTGTGCTTCATTAGTAGGATTGAAAGGTTATTCCTGGACAAACTGTCAGCCCATGAAAGGAAACAGCCAGAATTGACCAGAGTCCAAGACAACAGCTCCAGAGAAAGTAGACTGTTTTGCTTCTCATCCACCTGTGCCCCTTTTCTAAGCCTAGGGAACAATCTGCGGAAGAGGGGGCGTGGTAGAATGTAAGGGCTGCGATTGGGGTGAATGGTGAAACTACAGCAATATAGTCTGGACACTCATTTGATCAACTTGATTGAACATACAAGCCCCCCCTGCTGGATGGTGGGACCCATGGGCTGTGTGGGTTTGGGCACAACTGCTTGCAAATTGGTTTTACATGAAGGATGCTTGTACTCATAAATTATCACTTATTGTTAAAGAATGAAAAAAAAACTGAGAGAAAGATGCAGGACAGTTATGGCAGAATGCATGATCTGGGATGGGGTGGGGTGGGGTGGGGGGAAGGGAAAGGGAAATATGCCTGAATGAATTGGAAAATGATGTATGAAATACACAAAGCATCAATAAAAAAAAAAGAAATATGTAGAGATGTTAACTAACACTGAATGTTAGTTCTTTGAACATCTATTAGAATTTTCAATGATTCCATCTATCTGGTCCTAGGATTTTCTCGGTTGGAAGACTTTTGTTATTACTTAAATCCCATTGTTAGTAATAGATCTATTTAAATTATCTGTTTCATCTTGATTTAATTTTGGTAGGTCATATACATCTAGAAATTCATCCATTTCTTTCAAATTTTTCAATTTAGTGGAGTATAGAATTTTTTTGGGTCTTTTTGAGACAGGGTCTCCCTGTAGCTCTGGATGTCCTGGAACTCATTATGTAGATCAGGCTAACCTTGAACTCACAGAGATCCACCAGCCTCTGCCTCCCAAGTTCTAGGATTAAAGGCATGCGCCACCACACCCAGCTTTTGGAGTATAGGTTTTTAATCCTTATGAACTTCTGGATTCCATTAATAGTCATTGTAGCATCTCTTATAATCTCTATCTTTAATAATTTGGGTTCTCTCTTTTACATTAGTTAATTTGGCTATCAACTTTGTTTTTTAAAGAACCAACTCTTCAATTCACTGACTCTTTGAATTTTTTTCTGTTTCTTTTTCGTTAATTCCCGCCCTGATCTCAGTTGTTTTTCCTCATCTGCCTCTTTGGGGCTTCATGTGTCCTTTCATTTCCCAAAGCCTTTAGGTGCATCATTAAACAATTTGTTTAGGACCTCTCAAATTTATGATGTAGGCAACAAACTTTCCTCTAATGATGACCTTCATTGTGTCCTGTAGACTTGGTTTTTTGTGTTTTCATTCATCCAATTCTAGAATTTTTTATTTTCTTTTAAATTTCTTCAGGGAGCCATTTGTTGTTCAGTGCTGTGCTATTTAATCTCCATGAGTTTGTGTGCTTTGTATAGTTTCTCTTACTGTTGATATCTAACTTTATCCCATGTGGTCCTATCAAATCCATGATGTTATCTCAATTTTCCTGTGTTTGTTGAGACTTATTTGGTGTCTCAATATGTGGTTTATTTTGGAGGAAGTTCCATGAGCTGCTGAGAAGAATGTGTATTCCATAGTGTTTGGGTGGAATGTTCTGTGGATATCTGTTAGGTCCATTTTATTTCTGGTTTCATTTAACTCCAATGCTTCTTTGTTTATTTTTTTTGTCTGGATGACCTGTGTTGGGGTTAATCTGAGACCTGACCTCTAGCCGTATTTGTTTTATGAAGCTGGCTACACTTGAATCTGTTGTACAATGTTTGAAATTGTAATCTCTTCTTGATGCATTGTTCTCTTAATGAATATGAAGTGACTTGATCTCTTCTGACTAGTTTTAGCTTGAAGTCTTTTTTGTCTGATAGAATAGCTATGTCTGTTGCTTTTGTAATTCCATTGGGAGTAGAGTAGCTTTTGCCATCATTTTACCCTAACTTGGTATCTATTGTTGATGGTAAGATGTGTTTCTTGAAGACAGCAAAAAGATAGATTCTGTTTTCTAGTCAAGTCTTCTAGTCTGTGTCTCTTTATTGAGGACCTGAGACCATTAATATTGAGAGTTATTATTGAACAGTGTGTGTAATTCCTGTCATTTGTTTTAGTGGTGTTTTGATTAACTATTCTGGAATTGTTTATTCCCTATGATCTCTTAGGTGTGCTTATTTGTCACTTCATTCTGGTGTATCCTTCCAGTATTCTTTGTAGAGCTGTCTTAGTGGTCATAAATTCCTTTAATCTATTTTTTTAATGGAAAGTTTTTATTTCTCTTTTAGTTAAAATTATTTATTTTATTTTTTAAATGCTTTATTTTTATGTTTTGTATATAAGTGCTTTGCCTGCGTATAAGTGGACCACAGGTGTGTAATGCTCATTGATGCCAGAAGAGAGTGTCAGATCCCCCCAGAACTGGAGTTATGGATGGTTGGTTGTTGGTCACCATGTGGGTTCTGGGAACTAAGCCTGGGTTCTCTGCAAGAGCAGCTACTTCTCTTAATTGCCAACCCATCTCTCTAGCCCCTCTCCTTTAATTTTAATAGATAGTTTTGCTGTGTATCATAATCTTTGTTAACAGTTGTGGTCTTTCAGAACTTAGAATACATCTTTTCAGGCCCTTCTGGCTTTAAAAGGTTCTGTCAAATAATCAGGTGTTATTTTGATGGACCTGCCTTTGTAAGTGATTTGACCTTTGTTTTTTTAAAAAAAATTTTTTTTATTTTTATTTTACATGTATTTGTGTATTGCCTACATGTATGTAAGTGCACCCATGTTGTGTAATGCTCAGGGTAGTCAGAAGAGGGCGTCAGAAATCCTGGAACTGGAGTTACTGATGGTTGTTAGCTGCCATGTGGGTGCTGGGAAGTGAACCTGGGTTCTCTTTGAGAGCTCTTAACTGCTGAGCCAGCTTTCTAGCCCTGGACTTTCTTTCTTGCAGCTTTTTTTTTTTTTTTTGCCCTTTTGTATTTTATTTTATTTTATTTTTTTTAAATTTTTATTTTATTATTTTTTAAGGGATTCTACAATACAATGACACAGTTGTTTGCAGATAACATTGATGTTACTCAGTATGTCATACAATTAAGTAATTGGTGCATTTTGCAAGTATCTATGTCCAAATTTTGAACAACCCAAGATTCCCATAGTCCAGTTGGAGAAGCTTGTATGCAAGGCATGTTGATCAATCAGGTGTCCAGACTATATTCCTGTAGTCTCATGATTCACCCCTATCTCTCCACAGCCCTTACAATCTACCATGCCTCCTCTTCCGCAGTTTGTTCCCTGGGCTTTGGGAAAGGGGCACATGTGGGTGAGAAGAAAACAGTCTAATTTCTTTGGAGTTGNGAACCCGGGTCCTCTGTAAGAGCGGTCGGCGCTCTTAACCGCTAGGCCATCTCTCCAGCCCCTGAATTCTCCCTTTTCTATGCTCATAATTCACATGTATGGTCTTTTCATGGTATCTCAAAGTTTCTGCTTATTTTGTACTTTTATTTTTTAAAAAATTATCATTTTCCAATTCCTCTATCCGGTCTTCAAGCCCTGATAGTCTGTCCTCTACCTTGTGTTGGTGAGGCCTCCCACTGAGATTTTTACTAAGCTTATGGAGATTTTCATTTCATTTTGGATTTTCTTTAGTTTTTCTATCTCTTTATTTAATTCAATTTTCTTTCTTCATTTTTTTGTTTTTGGTCTTCTTGAAACAGGGTCTTCCTGTAGCACCAGCTTGTCTGCAACTCATTATGTAGAACAGGCCTGCCTTGAACTCACAGAGATCCACCTGTCTTTGCCTCCTGAGTGCTAGAATTAAAGGTATATACCACCATGCTTCCTGACTTTGAGTTCAATTTTCATATTCAGAATTGTCCTATTTCATTCAGCCACTTGTATGTCCTCTTTGAGTTGTTTTGACTCATTGAACATGTTTATAATTCTTCTTTTGAATTCTGTGTCTTGAATTTCATCTAAGTTGTTCTCCTTAAGGAACATTACTATAGGATTGCGATTAGGGGAGGGAACATATGTCTTGGTGTATCTTATTGTTTGTAGTTTTGTAAGGAGTTCTGGGCATATGGATTTAGGATGGCGGTTGTCTTTTGGTATGAAATTTTAGCCCTAGTCTGGAGTTCCAAGGTGGGGGTAGTTGGCTGGGTGGCTTGGGAGAGGTCATGGAATTGAAGGTGAGGGGAACCAGGGTCCTACATGAGGGTGGGGTCTCTTACTGTGACCAGAAATGGCAGGGACAGGGGCAGGGGCAGAGTTACTTACCAGGATGGGGTCAGAGGGACTATGTGGAGTAGCCATGGTGCCTGGGACTAGAGGAGGCTTTGTCTTTGAGTGAATGGTTAGTACTTTGGAGGCATAGCACTAGGACTAGGGGATATGAACACAAGTGTCTTAGGGATCAGTATGGGAAAAAATGGCTGGTAGCAGTAGAACAAATAGAACGATGGCAGCAGAGGACCACAGCAAGGAGAGTTATATGTCCTTTGTCCCAGGCTTCAGGGAGGCCTTCCGCGTAGTTCCTTCCAGACAGGACCAGCTTCTATGAGATCACTGCAGAAGGCAAGGACAAGAACACACCAGGATTTCAAAGGCAGAGGAAGGGAAAGGCAGAGATGAAACAGTGGTAGGAAAAGGAAAGGTGAACAATGCTAGCCAATCATGGGCCAATGCTCTGTAGACGGTGTAAGCACGAGGATGGAAATTCAGGGGCTCTCTGAACCTACACAGAAGCTATGTCCACTACTATAGGGACAGAAAGCCAGGTAAGAGCTGAGCTTATGGTAAGGCTGATGTTAGGGATGCTCCAGGTCCTCTTAGCCTCACTGGTGACATCTGCTGACTCTGAGAGCTATATAAAAAAGGGAAGTATGAGCCGGGCATAGTCGTGCACGCCTTTAATCCTAGCACGTGGGAGGCAGAGGCAGGCAGATCTTTGTGAGTACAAGGCCAGCCTGGTCTACAGAGTGAGTTCCAGACAGCTATGGCTACAGAGAAACCCTGTCTCGATAAGGAACCAAAAAAAAAAAAAAAAAAAAAAAAAAAAAAAAAAAAAAAAAAAAAAAAAGGGAAGTATGTTGGGTTATGTTGGGCAGCTGCCCTGGTAGGAATGGAATGCCTTAATGTCCTCCCTCCGTGAGGTCTAGTCTGCCTTCTCATTTTTGAGCTCCTTTCTCTGCTTCATGCTTGACCTTAAGGTCACCCAAACTACTCACTCTCTATGTTCCTAACTTGCTCATTTTGCCCTTAGCATTTAAAGGCGGCGGTCTTTTTTTTTTTGGACCTTGACTTTTGGGTCTCCCTTGTGAACTGAGCACTGGTTCCCCAGGGCCTTTATCTGTATTTTAGATTGCCTCAGAGAAGAAACCCCGCCTTGGGCCTCTTTCTGGTTGGCAACCATCCGTGTATACCCAGAACCTCCTGGATAGCTGGATTCAGACAATACACTTGTCCCTGGACTTTGCATTCTGTAGGGTCCCTGTGTTACAGCCACACTGATGTCTCTGCTAGCTCCCCCCAGCTGCATCCACTGAGTCAGCCCCAGCTGCATCCACTGAGTCAACCCCAGCTGCATCCACTGAGTCAACTCTGAGATGAGGCTGACTTTAGGTAGGAAGAGCAAAACTCACCCTAACTCCCAAAGAGTGGATATATTAGCCATTCATACTCCATGGTAATACAAAGGAAGGATGCTCCATAGTAATCCTTTTGTGGTGGCTGTGATTCCTAAGTTGTTTCTGGGTCTCACCTGATACTACTCTCTGGGTCTTCAGTTGCTTTATGGGTCCCTCTCTGGCTAGTGCCAGAGTTTCCCTTTCTTCCTTCCTTCCTTCCTTCCTTCCTTCCTTCCTTCCTTCCTTCCTTCCTTCCTTCTTTCCTTCCTTCCTTCCTTCCTTCTTCCCTTCCTTCCTTCCTTTGCATGGGCATTCACATATATGTGGTGGTATACATGCTTGTATGTGCATGTATGTGTGCAGGCCAGAGGACAATCTTGATGTCTTTCCTCAAGTACCATTCACCCTTTCTATTTTGAGGCTGGGTCTCTAACTGGTCTGGAGATCCCTGAGTAGTTGGGGCTAGCTTTCCAGCAAGCCTCAGGGATCTGCTTGTTTCTACCTTCACTGCACTGGGATTACTAATGATTGTCACAATTAACTTTGTACCTGGGTTCTGGGGATTGAACTTGGGTCCTCATGCTTACAAGGCAAGCACTTTATTGACAAAGCTATTTCCACAGCCCTGACCTTCTTGTTTTCTATTGTTCAACAGTCATGCTCATTGGCTCTCCATAGTCACATAGCTAAAGAGGGCCACTGGGATCCCTGATAGCATGTCAGCTCTTTCCCCTGCCTTCTGCTCTAAGGTGGAGGAGATGAGCAAGTTTGTGCAACATTCTATAATGTGATGTTGACCACGGTCTGCCTTAATCGAGAGAGATAATAACTGAGGGGATTTGCACATTGTCTGGCACAGAGTTACACATTTGGGGAAAGGTAGCTGTCATTATCTCCATCAGTGGCAGCAGCATTATCAACATCTCCCCCAAATCCCCATCCTCATCACCATTGCTCCTTGAAGAGGTGTATGATCTGTCTATCCTTGCCAGGCTGAGTCTAGAGTGTCATGTCATCATGTGGAATTAGTCAGGGTGGGCAGCAGCTGCTGCCTTAAATTGAAAGGGACAAAGTCAGTCAGTACATGTCATTCCTGCAGAAAGAAGGCAAGTTGTTTATATGGTGGAAAGCCAGAGACCCTGAAATGTGGGTGTCTCTGGGGATGGTCTACTCGCTGGTCACTCTCATACTGGGATGAGGTCAGAGGAAAAAGAGAAAGGCTGGAATGAGAGCAGAGACAGCCATGGGAGGGAACAGAGGCAGGAGAGACAAGGGACTGCCTGGGAAGTAGCCTCACTTGGCCTGACATCCTCGTGGTGCTCTGGTTCTGCCAAGAGATGACTTGGTCATGAGGACAGAGAGGGTGCCGTAGGTGGGTGGGCACACATGGGCCTGGCTAGAACAATGGAGCATCATGCCTGGGCCCCTGGCAGGTGTCAGGAAATTTGATTTCATGGTATCTTCCTGATGACTTGAAAGATTTCTCACTGTGACCTATATTTGATTCAGAGTTGCTCTTGGGAGCTCATACATAGTTAACTGAATATGTTTGGAATTTTGTGCATTGGCCATGGATAATAACAATAAATATGTATATATGTGCATGCAAGTATGTATATACAATGTAAAACATATACACATAATAGAAAGCATTTGCATGAAAGCAAGAAAAAGCTTCCAGAATAAAATGAGACTTTGTCTTTGGGACTTCAGAAATATTCTATAAGTTAAAAAAGTAAGATTGTAAAGATATCCAGATGCACACAACTGGAGAGGTCATAGATCTTAGAGAAATCCCCAAGGTTGATACATCCCTAGGGTAAGGTAACATCTTACTAACTACAAAAGAAGTGTCCTTATATTTATAGACAAATATCCCAGGCACCACTCAGAAAATAAGCTTCTTTTGCACCAAATGAGAATAGTACAGAATTCCACAACTGGACAGACACAGACATGGTCTGTGAATTGCTCATGCCTAGGCAGCATATCTACAATACAATCTCTACACATAAGCCCCAGGCATCATAGAACAAGGGCCCAAGAAGGCATTAACTACCTCTTAACTCTCCCTAAGGAAGCTCCTTATGCAACAGGAGATCAGGAACTCAAAAGTGTACAAATGGCCAAAATGTGAAGATTAGGGGTCTCCAGAGTGTGCTTATATTTAGCTTCACCCACCCAGGGCTTAGAGATTCATTGTGGAAAGGGGGGCAGAAAGATTGTTAGAGCCAGGGAGGTGGTGCAAGACCAAACAGCAATGAATCCTCCAAGCTCCTGGGACCCTGTTCTTAGGACCCAACAGCACTGGTATCAGCATGCACAAGACCCATGCAAACTCAGCTGGACAAAAACCCAGCACAGAACTTCAGCAACGGGCAGCAGAACTGTTACAGAGGAAATCTCCTCTCTGGGTGGGAAGTGTCCGCAGCCTAGCAGCCACTTGCACAGTGTCCCACAACCCCTCTCCGCTTCTGCAGCTCGCAGATTTCCCCCAGTAATTAAGGCAATGCAAGTAGAGACTTTTCCAATCTCAGTTAAAACTAGAGACTTTTAATGGGCTTGCTTATAAAATAATGGTGAAGAAACACACACTCACTGAAGCTAAGCACATGGCTGGTCCCCAGTTGGACATGGCTGCGTGGAGCTCCCCAGCAAACCCTGTGTCCTCTGATTCTCATGCTGGTCAAAATGCCAAGTGAGAGAGACTCGTGGTAGACCACTTACATACTTCCTGCCCCCAAAAGTCCCAGAGTTCCAAAATTCCGTGCACCTTCTGCGTGACCATTGGCACACATGTCCCTGGCTCCTCCCTAAGTATGCAGTCTGTCAGGTGTTTCAAAGAAGAAACAATCCATCCCTCAAGAGCCCAAACTTGGCTGAAGAAATAATTGGTAGCTGATAGCAGTCTGGTGAGGAAGACCTGGTCTTCTTTAGGAAAGAGACTCTGGATAGGCTGACTAGAGCTTGGGGGGTGGGGGGGGATGAGCTGGCACTGAAGATTGGGCCGGGAGAGTAGTTTGGAAAAATGGACCCTAGTACAAATGACAGAATGTGTGAACTTCTAGGGAGGAGCTGAGAGAGGGTGCCAAGGGAGAAGCAGGTATAAAGGTGATTAAGACTGAAACGTATGAAACACATTCAAAATTCAATAAAAACAACATAAAACAACATTTCAGATAATCTTAAAAAAATAAGATTCTCATGAATATGCCTCCACGGGCCCAGAAGGCATGGGAGGTGGATGGTGAGGTGGTCTGCTCCGTAGTCGGCCTAGGAACACTTTGGACAAGGCAGCCCCTAGGCAGAGCATCTTTGGCTCATCTGGCTAATGTTGATGGACAGGACAGGGTATCCAGTTCCTCCCTTACCCACCAGCATGGATTGACTCAGTGGGAGAAGAGAGGTGGGCAGGGGTCTTTAGGACTCTTACTGTTTCTGTGATTTCTTCCCCTTGAACAAGACATTTCTCTCATAAGCCTTAGTGACCCTGTGCCTGTGGTGAAAGGGCCATTGTAGAGCAGAAGTGTTCCCAGGTGCTCAGCAGAGTTCCAGGAGGCTGCTAGGTGGGAAGGGGTGGAGGCCAAAACAACAAGCCTGCTTTCCTGTTTTGACCGGAACCATTTCACATTGGTCCATTTCAGCTTTGCATTCCCACGTAAGACGTGGCTTGAGAAAAGAAGTTGGCCCTTTCAAGTCACATGGTTTAGATTCTCAGAAGTCCTTCCTCTGTGACTTCTCTGGCTCCGTGAAGATGGTCATCAAGGCTCAGCCGGGTGCCAGAATCACTGTAGTCTCCCCTGGGGACAGGTAGGTTGGGTAGTTTTCATTGATGCAGCTGTTTAGCTCCTGTTTGAGAAGCTGACTGGCACTCTTCTGGGCTTTGTATGAATGCTGGCTGAAACTTCTGTTTCCAGCAAATCTTAGTTCTGGGACCCATTGCCGTCCCCTAGGCTATCTGAGCTTCCATTTCCAGTCTCCAATGCAAAAACCATGTGGCTTAATAATGACAACTGTGCCAGGGTCATTCTTTGTACCCGATGAAATACGAGCATTGGCTCTTCAATATTAGGTGGTTAATAGTTGAGTAGGTTTTGAGGTTTCCAGCACCGTCCACTGGTAACCTAACAGAATTTGAGTGTTGTTTTCCTGCAACTTGTAGCTACCAAATCTCTTGGGTTAGAGAGGTAAACCATGCTATATCTACTATTCTATATCTATATCTATATCTATATCTATATCTATATCTATATCTAGATCTATATAATCTATATCTATATCATCTATATCAATATCTATATAATCTATATCAATATCTATATCTATATCTTTCTATCCACATGTGTGTCTGCATGCAGGTGTCCATGGAGGCCAGAAGAGGCCATGAGATCCCCTAGCTAGAGTTATAGGAGGTTGTGAGCCACTGATTTGGATGCTGGGAACTAAGTTCAGGTCCTCTAGAGGAGCAAGTGTTCTCATCCCAGATCCTCCATTCTTCTTTGAATATTGTATGAGGCTCAGTGTATCCCTGGTGTCAATGTTTTAAAATTATAAATATTTAAAAAGACATAAATTGGGGTAATAGATTATTTCTCATCTCCTGAGTACTAACTTATGAAGCCTATGAACATTTAAATGGTTGAACTGATAGTTAATCAAATTGTCATCTTGACAGGACCTAGGATCTCTTAGGAGACAAATCTCTGGGTGAGTCTGTGAGAGAATTTTCAGAGGTTTCACTAACCTGGGAAGTCCCATTTTGAGTGTGGGCAGTCCCATCCCATGGGCTGGAGTTCTGGGCTGAATAAGAACAACATAAGGTGAGAACCACGTTCATTATTCTGTTCCTGACTGCTGATACAATGTGACCAGACATCTCCTGCTCCTGCTTCCATGCCTTCCCTGCCATGAAGGACTGCACTCTCAAACTGTGAGCCAAAATAAACCTTCATTCATTAAGTTATTTCTTGATGGGCATTTTGCCATAACAATGAAAAATAAATTACTACTACAACAGGAACATTGATTTTTTCCCTCTTTTATTTGTTTATTTTATTTTATTTTTTTTAAATTTTTTTTATTATTTATTTATTTATTTTTGTATGTGTATGAATGTACTGTCTGCATGCAGGTCTGTGCACCCGTGTCGTGCAATGCTGCGGAGGTCAGAAGAGGGTCTCGGATTCCCCTGGAACTGGAGTTCTCCTGGAATTGGAGTTACAGACGGTTCTTAGCCGCCATGTGGGTGCTGGGGATCGAACCCGGGTCCTCTGCAAGAGCGTCGGTGCTCTTAACCGCTAGGCTATCTCTCCAGCCCTATTTGTTTATTTTTTAAGGTATTCTACAATATAATAACACAGTTGTTTTCAGATAACTTTGATGTTACTCAGTTTGCCGTACAATTAGGTAAATGGTGCATTTTTTTTGAAGTGAGCCAAATTATTAAGCATAAGCAATGAATGTAAGTAACATTCATGTAAAACCAATTTGCAAGTATCTATGTCCAAATTTTGAACAACCCAAGGTTCCCATAGTCCAGTTGGAGATGCTTGTATGCACAGGCATGTTGATCAATTAGGAGTCCAGTCTATATTGCTGTAGTCTCACGATTCACCCCAATCTCTCCACAGCCCTTACATTCTACCATGCCTCCTCTTCTGCAATTTGTTCCCTAGGCTTTGGGAAAGGGGCACAAGTGGGTGAGAAGCAAAAAAAGTCTATTTTCTCTGGAGATGTCATTTTGGACTCTAGTCTGTTCAGGTTGTTTCCCTTCATGGGTTGACAGCTTATCCAGTGATACCTTTTTAGTCATACTAACAAAGCACAAGCAATTGGATGTATAGGTATTTAAGCAGTACTAATTATTATGTCAAGCTGAGCTGTGAGCATAGACACAGATGCTTGGATGGTATGCTGTATTAGTCACTTTTCTGTTGCTGTGATAAAACCACCATGAGCAAGGGAACTTATAAAAAGAAGAGTTTATTTGAGCTTATGATTGATGGTTCCAGGGAATCAGAGCCCATTGTGGTGGGAGGCATTGTGGCTGAGGCTGGAGCAGCAAGCCGAGGGTCACATCTTGCAATGAACACAGGAAGGAGAGAGAGAGAGAGAGAGAGAGAGAGAGAGAGAGAGAGAGAGAGAGAGAGAGACTGGAGACCACGAGGCTTGTTAACTCACTAAGCTCACCCCCAATGACGTACTTCCTCCAGCACAGCCACACCTCCTAAGACCTCCAAGAACAGTGCCACCAACTGGAGACAAAATGTCTGAATACTTAAAGCCTATGGGGCACACTCATTCAAACCACCACATATGCTAATCCACAAACTGTGGTTTCTCTATAAAGGGTGACAAGTTCTTATTGTGGCTTATAACATCTCCTAACCACTAGAGGACATAAGCTTGTGGCATCCGTTGTGAGTTATTCCTCCAAGGAGAGAGCTAATTGCCAATTAGATTTGGGATATATATAGACACATGGCTGCCACTGTTGCACAGTATCTCCAGGCAGTTGAGGTGTAGCTGATACTGATAGAGGAGTCTTGCTTTTCTCAAGGTGACCAATATTTTGTTGTATTGCTTTAGTGGCCTTTGGCAATGCTCTCTGGCATTTCAGAGGCCAGTTGTACATTAGCAAGTGACGTCTCGTAACTTTTTTAATGCTCACACCAGGTCTTCGACAACAGGGAGTTACTGCCTTTCTCCTCGCATATATTCCACTTACAGACAAAAGGCCCTTATAATTTTGGGGGGTTTGAATCCCCTAGCCAACATCTCCTAGGCAGAATAATTCATTGCTGATGTCAGAGCTTTCCTGTACTAATATATTTTGCTTAATTACACAGCCTATAAAGACTTTACTATTGAATTTGGCTCTAGATAGAGAATTATCCTTTCACAGTTCCTATGCCTGTCAGTCAATTAAAAAAGGGTAGTTATACCTGTTTTATAAGAAATCACCACTATAACAGTTGGCTCTAATTTACAGTTAGGGAATGACTTCAGTACTATCATGTTTTTCTTTTTCCTATAAAGGGGAGAGGTAGGAAGGTTTCTCAGCATCTGGAAGGTAAACTTCATTAGGGCACATTATAAACAGTTAACCCCAATAGAATTCAGAGATGCTCAGTGTCTGTGACTCAGGCAGTCTGAGGTTCCGTTTTCTTTAATGTTCAGATGGGTCAGCCTCTTTGCTGGCATTTCCCAGTCCACCCTGCACAGCCAAAAGTTGTACGTTTTCAGGCATTTAGATTGGTGTTTTTACCTGTGGGAACATACAAATCTCCTCCCATTGTTAGTTTCGAGATCTCAAAATTGAAAATTTATCAATAGGATTGGAACACAGAGTTTTCCATTTGTATCCCAGAAAGGATACTACCCCACCTCCCACCTCTCTCTTTTTGTTTTTAAAATTTTTATGTTTTGACCTATACATGCCTAAGTTGTATTACACATACCCATAAACAGGGGCCAAGGCATAAGTTTTCATTAAATTTACCCAAACTGTTTCTCATTGACTATATGCTACTTATTTGGGAAGTAAATTTAAACTTAATTCCTTTAAATTGTCCTACAAGTAAAAGAAAGTGTTACAATGTGATGTTGTATAATTCAGAAAAATATAGAGACCATTTGTGTACCTTAACCCCAAAGTCAAGAGTTGGAGAGTCAGAGTTGACATGCTCTGAGGACAAAGCCTGGAGAACACAGCAGGCTACTTGCTCCACTGTCCTTTGCAGAATGAACAGTGTCCTGGAGGTCTGTGTTAGATGTAATTTGATAATGCCAGAGGGGATCATAAAAGCCTAGGAAACAGAAATTTGGGGATGAGAAGGAAGTGGGAACAGGTCCCAGGGCTGCTAGGAGCCCATCAAATAGCAGGTAGTAGTAGGACTTGGACTGGGTTGGGGCTATTTGCTCTGGGGCAGCAGCCTGAGCTAGAATCCGGCAGGAGCAGTAGCTTGTGGCCTAGGAAGAGAGGATCCAGGAATGTGGACCAGTGGGTCTCTAAGCTAGAGTCTGCTGAACTAGAAGGAGCGTGAGTGAGGTCGGACACTGGGTAACCCTGGAGTCTGCAGAGGCTGACAGTCCAGTCAGTTGTCACAGGAAGCTAGGCCAGTATATGAGAGCTTGGATAACTCAGGGCTCTGTCCAGGAATGTCAGATCTAGCAGCGAGGTCATCCTGGGCCTCATCAGCCAAACCTCTGGAGCCTCCCATATCTTGACTGCTAATCAGAATTGCCTCAAGGTGTGTGGCAGGGCCTATTTGCAAATGGAAAGGCTTGTATCCATGGTCTTGAGGGGCAGTGGAAATACACGTATCATGCAAGAAAGAGGGTCTAATAGTTTGAAGGAGCACAGTCCAAGATAAGTTCAGAGCTCTAACTCCTGGAGGGTCAGTGACAGTGTTGCTGAGACAAGAGGACAGGTTTGGAAGTGGAATGTGGTTAACTGAGATTCCATTTCCCCCATGGGTTTCGAGTCACCTCCAAATGTGACCGAAATATGTGTGCTCAGATTCCTCCATGCAAGGAGATGGTTTCTGTTTGGTAAGAAGTCATAGAGAAATAGTGGGAGTAATGGAGAGAGAAAACACCCCCAAATGTGGCCCTCTGCATCCTAGCATCTGTCTTCTAACCTGTGATTACATTTTAGCTGGTGCTGTCGACCCTTCCCCAGTGCCCTTCTTGAGAGGCATGTGCCTAGACAAAGGAGCGTGCAAGCAAGGAAGCCTGGTGGTGATTTGGGGCTTCCTGCCCAGATGCCTCAGTAGCCTACTCGGGGCAGATGGAACCTCTCCAGCAAGGGAGAAGCTGGGTGGCCGATGCCTCCAGCAACGTGTAGAGTAAGATGGAGACCTCATCAGCATGGAAGCCTGGTAAGAGGAACAAGTGCTTATCTGAAAGATTGAGATTTGGAGCAACAGAGAGTACATTGCCTCTAAATTGACAAAAATTAGTTTTCTACTTCCTGCAGAAATGGAAGCTTGAGTTACATTCAAGGGGTGGGTTGGAGAGATGGCTCGGTGAGTAACAGCACTGCCCTGCAAATCAACCTGAGTCTACCACCTAAATCTCCCAGTGGAAGGAGAGACTCAACTCCCAAAAGTTATCCTTTGACCTCCATGTACATGCCCATCCAAAACACACACACACACACACACACACACACAAACACAAACACACACGCACGCACACACACACACACACGATAATAAATAACAATTTTCTAACTTAAAAATATTACATTCAGGGGCTGGAGAGATGGCTCAGTGGTTAAGAGCACCAACCACTCTTCCAGAGGACCTGGGTTTGATTCCTAGCACCCACATGGTAGCTAAGAACTGCCTTTATGCTGGGCGTGGTGGTGCACATCTCTGGTCCTAGCACTCAGGAGGCAGAGGCAGGTGGATCTCTTTGAGTTCAAGACCAGCCTGGTCTACAGAGTGAGTTCCAGGAAAAAATATTACATTCAATTATTGAAAAATAAGAGACTGTGTTTTTATAGATGAAACTTTTTTCTTGTAATTCTGCCAAAGTGTGAATAAGGTTCTGTCTTTTGGGCACTTGTTCAACTCAGAGTTCCCCTGCCTGGTGGCTGTAGTTTTGTGGCACTGGGCAAGTGCATATCCCAGAGTTGCCTTGCTGTGGAGTTCCCTGAGGATGTTGACTTGTAGGCTTCTCCCTTGTCTGGTGAGGTTTTATTCCCCTGACCTTATGCTGGCTTCAAACTCTATGTCCAACTGTCACTGGCCCCTTGAGGCAGCCATTACCTTCAGGCAGGTCTAGATCAGTCTTGGAAACTCGGGGAACTTCCAAGTGCACCCCTCCTGACTATGGGAGCCCAGGAGAGCACCCCAGAGTCAGTTTTAGCCTCAGAGGTGGCCATTGCCACTCTAGGTAGCTAAGGACAGTCACATGAGGTCCTTGTCTTCCAAAATGTCAGGCAGGATGTGAGACCCGGCTCTACGGGTTTGTAGTTCCTTGCATTCCGCCCCATCTCTTGGTGACAACTGCAGGAAAACAGCCTCACTCTGGAGGGTTCAACGCTGTCCTCCACCCTACTCGGCAGACTTTGATCTCCTTTTGGATAAGAAAATCTTTATATCATCTACAGTTTATGATTTAACTTTTGTGCTTTGCTTGAGTCTGCCAGGCTTTTCTTTTCCTAGGAAAGCCACATTTTTAGGCATCAAAGAAACAAAAACAAATGTGAGTGTATTTATTTCTGCAGAAACTTAGTGGCTTGAAACAATACAGAATATCATCTTACAATTCTGGAGGCCATAGGTCCAAAGCTGGTCACTGAGCTAACATCAAAGTACTGGCAGGATGGCCTCCTCTCCAGAGGCAGGATGGGACTCCTTTCTTACTTTTCCAGCTTCTGAAACTGTCTCCATCCATTGGCTTGTGGCCTCCTTCTCTATCTTTAAAGCCAGTGAAGTAACTTCCTTCAAGCCTATCTGTGACTCTGATCTTGTCTTCTGCCTCCCCGTCTTCCCTTGCTTGTTGTTTTGTCTTTCGACAATCAGCCCAGGCTGACCTTGAACTCAAGATCCTCTTGCCTCAACTTTGTGAGTGCTGGAATTACAGGTGTGCACTGAGATGCCTGGCTCCTTCGTCCAATTTTAGACACTCTTATTATTGCATTGGGCTTGTCTGGATGATACAGGATAATCTTTTTCTAAATTCTTTTTTGTTTTTGTGTCAAATGTCATCCTCTGTTGCTCTCCACCTTAACTTTTTTTGAGACAGGGTCTCTTTCATTCAACCTGGAGCTCACCAAATCTGGCAAGATTGTCTGGCTAGCAAGTTTCAGGGATCCTCCTGTAGCCTCTGCCCAGGACTAGGAGTACGGATGCTTGCTGCCACACCCAGAGTTTTGCATGGTTGCTGGAGATCCAAACCCGGGTCCTAAAGCTGGCACAGCAATCATTTTACCAGCTGAGCCATGTCTCCAGCCTCCAAACAATCCTCTTATTATGACGTCAGCTGATTGACAACCTTAATTCTGTCTGCAGTGCTAATCCCCCTTATCGACTGTAAAGTCGTATCACACCCTCAAAGATTCCCCAGAGGGGTCAGTACTGTGATCATCCATCACAAAACAGTAACAATTCCTCTGCCAAAGGCTTGATTCATATTCTCAAATACTGTAGATTTTAAGATTATAGTCTTCACCACTGGATTAATAAAAATGACTTTAAGAATATCAATGACATAACGCGCCAGGCCAGTAGGATCGAAAGGTTATTCCTGGACAAACTGTCAGCCCATGAAAGGAAACAGCCAGAATTGACCAGAGTCCAAGTCAACAGGTCCAGAGAGAGTGGACTGTTTTACCTCTCATCCACCTGTGCCCCTTTTCTAAGCCTAGGGAACAACCTGCGGAAGAGGGGGCGTGGTAGAATGTAAGGGCTGCGATTGGGGTGAATGGTGAAACTACAGCAATGTAGTCTGGACACTCATTTGATCAACCTGATTGAACAAACAACCTGTCACCCCCCACTGGATGGTGGGGCTGTAGGTGTTTGGGCACAACAGCCTGCAGATAGGTTTTGCATGAAGGATGCTTGTACTCATGGATTATCACTTATAGCTAAAAATGAAAAAAAAAAACTGAAAGATGCAGGACAGTTATGGCAGAATGCATGATCTGGGATGGGGGGGGGGGAAGGGAAATAAGCCTGAACTGAATTGGAAAAATGTATGAAATGCACAAAGCATCAATAAAAACTAATTAAAAAAAAAAAAGAATATCAATGACAATGATTTGACTTGAAACTATTTTTTTGGTATTGCCAGTCAAGTTCTCCACCATTGAGCAACACCTGCCTCCCAGCCCCATATTTTAAATTGCTTTCTTCTATCATCCTATATAGATGGCATAAGTCAAACATGATTGTTCCTTCCTGAATTGTGGGGTTAATGCAACAGATCATGAAAAGCACAAAGGCTTACTCATGAAAATAAAAAGCGACTCAGTTTTACTTCTCCAAATTTCATTTCATGTAGGCGGATGAACAATATAGCCTGTTCTTGTAAATTGCCTTACTCAGCAAAATCTTGCAGACCTCTTCCTGTGACCATAAGTGTCACCCATATCTCCCTTGTTTATTTATCCTGTTTCCAAAGTGGCTGGAGTTAGGGGCTGCAGATGTGCCAGGCAGGGCAAGGCTCTACTGGTGCCATCCTGCAGGCCCAGAGCTGGGAAGTTCATCAGTTAATCAAAGTGAAGAAGGGCTGACAGCAGGAAATGACACTCAGGGTCCTCACCTCACCCAGGCTGACACTCCTGGAGCTGTTCTGACCTCAGGTGCTGACAGCAGGTTTTCTGGGAACCAGCCCTGCTGGTCTGGACCCTGTTTCTTCAACTGTGTGTTCCTTCCTCCTGCGGGCTACACAACCCAAAATGAAGGTTGTGAAAAGCTTGCCTACAGTAAAAGGCTTCTGATGTGCAATGACCAAAAATTAACTCAAAATAGAATACACACCAAATCCAGGCAGTGGGTTTCTGGAGGCGCTGGCCTGTGTCGCGTGGAATTCCTCATCCCCTGTGCCACCTTGCACTGTGCACTGTCACATCACAGGAGGCAGGGGTATGATGCCTCAGACACCTCAGCTCAGATCCCAGGTTGTGCTGTGATTGCAGTGATTTTTGTTTGTTTGTTTAACTGTATATACGACGTTTCCTGTTCTTATTGACAGATATTGGTTTACTTATGGAAAACAAAAATGTAATGCTTTCCTACTACCATGCCTCAGCATGTAAGTATCAAATTAGCGTATGTTTGGGTTGTGTTGTGCTGGATTGCTTGATTTAAAAAAAAATTGCTGCTTGAGTTGTTGATTTGAGTTTCATCAAGAATCTAGCTGGGCATTGGGGCTAGCGGTTAAGAGCGCTGTCTGTTCTTGCAGAGGAATTGGGTTCGATTCTCAGCACCCACATGGTGGCTAAGAACCGTCTGTAACTCCAATTCCAGGAGAACTCCAGTTCCAGGGGAATCCGAGACCCTCTTCTGACCTCCGTGGCATTACACGACATGGGTGCACAATCCTACATGCAGACAGTACATTCATACACATACAAAAATAAATAAAATAAAAAAAGAATCTACCCAGGCGTGGTGGTGCATGCCTTTAATCCTAGCACTTGGGAGGTAGAGGCAGGCGGATCTTTGTGAGTTCAAGGCCAGCCTGGTCAACAGAGCGAGTTCCAGGCCAGCTGGGGCTACAGGGAGACTCTGTCTCTAAAAGACAAAAAAAAAAATAAATAAATAAATAAAAGAATCACTGAATGAATTTCAGCTTTTCAGCTTGGGATTGGGACAGAATTTCCAATCATTTGTGAAATAGTCCTAAACATCCTTCTATTACATATTTATTATGCAAAGTAGCATTCTCAGCATTAACGATTTCAAAATCAAAATATTAATCAATTCTAAAAAGTGTCAAAGATGCTTTATGTAGTTTTCATCCAGGATTTAATTTTTTATGTAAAAATAAACCAGCACATCCTTCTTATTAGTATGCAAATTTGTTTTCTTGTCAAAAATGCCAAATTATATATTTATATACCAGAGAATTGCTTTCAAATAAAATTCCCTATGATTTATCATCAATAAGTGTTAGTTTTGGATATCTGTATTATATACCTACATAGTCAGGTCCATGTGAAAATTTCTTGGTAAAAGGGGTTATGGGTAGATCCAGAAAAACAAGTGTTCTCTCTCATAGCCAGATGCTAACTTTGAAATCTTAATTATGTGTGTTTCAATTTGAAAATCCAGAGAAGTCAGAAACTAATAACCAGCCATGGCTGGAGGGGAGGACGCACCCTGGGAGGAGAGGTAGAATGCACTAATATAAAGAGAAAGGGGGATGGTAGAGTAGGAAGGGTTAATGGGGTGAGGAATGGAAGGGCTTGACAGCAGAAGGAGTATGGGGAGGGATAAGTAACATCAAAGGCCTTTGGGAAAAGCCATATGGAAAGCTACCACTATAGAAGCTTATTAAAGTATATATATATATATATATATATATATAGTATAGAGAGAGAGAGGAGGCGAGAGGGATGAGAGGAGAGGAGAGCGAGAGAGAGAGAAGACTAGCAAAGAATGGAATCCCTCTTTCGAAGTGGCTGATCAGGAGGGGTCCCAGAGATCCTCAAGCAATACTAGCCATTGCCCCTGCTGTTGGTTGCCCACCAGAACTTCATGGCATGACCTCATTGCTGAAGATGCTAAATACATGAGCTGTAGAACAACAAGGAGAAATCCAGATGGTGCTGCTTTCAGAGCTGACTTCATCTTTTTTTAAAACTTAAAATTTTTTTAATTTTAATTAATTTAACTTATGTGATGAAGTATTGTCTACATGTAGGGCTGTGCACCCACGTCATGCACATGCCTCGGAGGTCAGAAGGTGGGATTCCCCTGGAACATGGGTTCTCCTGGACTTGGAGTACAGACGGTTCTCAGCCACCATGTGGGTGCTGGGGATCAAACCCGGTCCTCTGGAAGAGCAGTTGGCGCTCTTGACCGCTAGGCCATCTCTCCAGCCCCTGACTTCATCTTTACTGCCTGGTTTTCATGGTGTTGGAAGGTGCAATGGATGCTAGCCGAAGACAGAATTAATCGGCATCCTTATCCAGCCATGACTCTATGAGCTATGACAACTGACCTGGTGAGATATGCCCACTGGTGTAAGAGCGGCATGAATAGTGTGGGAGCAACCATCCGCTCTCTGACTGGGCTTTAGGTCTGCTTCATAGGATGGAGCCCATTCCTGATATTTAGGCCCAGGAACCTGGTGCTAGAGAGTTCACAGGACATAGGGGAGAGCGTAATACTAGTTTTCCGATAAATCAATATAATATTAAACTGACCTCTAGTGACTTATTGTGATATGCATAGATTAATGCATCTCTCAGCTCTCAGCAGAGAAGATTGCTTGTACAGCAGATGGTGATTAGCACAGAAACCCACACCTGGCCAACGTGCAGAGACCAAGAGGCTGCAGAGTGCTTATCCCTGAATAGGAGAACTGTGTCAGACTTCTGCCTCCCAAGGCTCAGGGATCATTGTGGAAGAAGGAACAGAAAGATAGTAAGCGCTAGAGGTGGTGGGTGACCACAAGGAAATAGGATTTTCCAGACTGCTGGTCAGTTATTCATATGAACTCACAGTAAGGGCAACCAGCTAACAAAAAAAAAAAAAAAAAAAAAAAAATCCCATGAAAGCTCAAGGCAGAGAAAATTCCAACATAGATGTGGGGAAGTGGATAGGAAACCTCAACGCTACCCGAGGAGCTATCAGAGACCTATGGGTGCGGGGTGGGGGAGGCAGAGTCAGTCTCTTCCAAGGGTGTGACTCTGAGTAGGTTAACCTGGCTCCAGTGGATGGACCCACATTGAAGGACATTTGGTCTGTATAGCCCTTTATATATACATACACACATATCCATGTATATTTATATAGATGTAATAGAGCTCATTAAATTGGGGGGTAGTAAAGGGAGGTGAATATAAAGGAGGGGGATCCAAACATAGTAAAATATGTTACATGAGAATCGAAAATGTTAGAAAAACAAAAGGAGAAAATATATCTGAACCATAGATAAACTTGTATTTTGTAAAAATTCCTGATGTGAAAAAATGGGGGGGTGTTCATAGATAGAACAAGGTTAACAAGTCTTGGTCTAAGATATATAAGTGTTTGAGAGGTGTCACAAGCACCTGGAAGCATGGTGACGAGACTCTCTTGGAGATCCTAAGTAGCTCAAAGGGCTTGGCACAGTCACTGCAGAAACATATCCCAGGGAAGAGCCAGATTACTTGACAGATGGTAGGTACCTCAAGAGCTGGAAAAGGATCTGTCTCACTTTGTCCCTGCCGAGTTTCTGTCCATCAAGTAGAGTGGACTTGCCTTTCAGTTCAACCTCACCTCGCTATAACTAGAAAACCACATGCCTTTAAACGGTGAGAGTAAGATTGAAAAATATATTTCATTTATTAATTTTGTCTTATGTGTAAGAGTGTATTGCCTGCATGTATCCAAGTGCTCCCATGTCATGCGATGCCTGGGGAGGTCAGAAGAGGGTGTTGAGATCCCTTGGAACTAATGTTATGGTCAGTTGTTAGCTGTCATGTCGGTGCTGGAATCAAACCAGGGTACCCTGGCAGAGCAACCAGTGCTCTAAACAGCTGAGCCATCTCTCCAGCCCATAAGAGTAACCTTCGATCTCCACTTTCCAGTCCCCTCTGCCCACTTATTTATTCTTGTGAGCTTTTTGTGAAGAAATCCAAGGATTTATTTAACCCAGTAGTCAAATTGGTCACTTAAAATAATAGTACATCTTGTCCAAGTCTCAAAATAAAACCTAGTGTAAGAAAGCAAGCAGGCAGAGTGGGTAAAGAAGGCTTGGGCAGAGCTGTAGTCCCCGGGTCTTTGATCCCTCCTTGTCCTGACATGGGCCAGAGTCCCAGCCTTCTGTTTGTCTTGATTAAAGTCAGCCTCCACCTTCTCCCGATCCCCTCTGCCCTTCTGTCGACACAGACTGCATTCACCACCAGCCGCTCTGCTCAGGCCCTGTGCACACTTTATGAAAGGCGTTTTCACTTGGATTGAACAGGCACTGTGTTTGTGTGTGGTGTTCAAGGGAGAAAATGAATCACTGTAACGTGGGGTAAGGATTTCGGGTGTTGTGTTTGTCCCATGCAAGTACATAAACACATCAGAATTCGCTGGCAACACAAGGGGCGGGCACACAGTGCTTCGGCGGCCCCAGCTCTGGAGCACACTTTCCATATGTCCGACCTCTCTGAGTTCTGCCCTCTCACAGCCGTTCTCCAAGTCCGAAGGAAAGTTTGAGGTCTCTTGCATTTCTGGTTGTGGTCCGGGGAAAGGCTTATGATCTGAGGTTCCATCCGGTGAAATAACGCCGCCTTTATACACATTTGCTTAGCACGGAGGCCGGAGTCGGAAGCAACCGTTGTGAAACGTTAAGGATTTTCTGGCAGTGGGAAAGGGAGTTTTTTTCCCTTCCTCCCTCCCTGCTGAGGAAAAACAGTTCTAAGGAGAGTCACTTTGTAGTTGTAACTCCCATTCACAGCCTCCGAGCCCTGGAAGCTGCGGATCCCCCAGGACTCTTGCGCGTGGTCTGCAGGTACTTTCTCCTGGGTCCTCACCGCCCAGGCTCATGAGTTTGCAGAAGTGCATCTTCCCTAGGAGGGAGCCGGGTAAGTGCAGCTTCTACATCTGTCTCTGGGGACTTGTTCGGGGCTGATCCTTTTGGACGGCTTCCCAGAGGGGTGGGAGAGCGGTTTTTCGTTATACCATGCAGAGTGTGTGTAACAAAGTGTGCACACGCTGTGTGTGTGTGTGTGTGTGTGTGTGTGTGACAAGGGTCTGTCTGTCCCTGCCGTGGCTGGAATGGCTTTCACCATGTACTTGTCAGAGGGGTGAAGTGCACATCAAGGCATCCCCCCATTCTCCACCAAGGGGGTGAGGTTGCCTTGGCTTCCGAGGGAACAGGGGCATCCATGTTCAGAGCTGTAGCTGTCAGGGTTCTCACATTAGAGGCAGACTATAAGAGAGCTGCGCCCCTTGATAGGACAGTGGAGCAGATGGGGACCCCCAAGCCTTGGCTCTCAGGGGCTGCTCTGGCCTGGCGGGAGGCCCTGCCCTGCGGCAGGTACAGCCCATGAGATGAGGTCATTTCTTATGACAGCCTCCTGCCAGTGCTCCAGAAACAGACAAACAGGCACAGGGCAGAGGAGGTTAACCCTTCTGCCCAACTGTGAAAGTCAGAGCTGGTGAAACTTCCGCTCTGCTTTAGCTCTGGCAAAGGGAAGAAACAAATGGTTTTCTTTAAAAAAGAAGAATGAGGCAAGTCAAAGGCATAAGTCTGAGTTTTCCAGCTCTAGGAAGATACGGCTGAAACCCTTGGTATCCACAAAACCCTCCTCTAAACTCAGAAGATAAGCAGGAGGGCCGGCAGGTACAAGATCAGGTCCGAGTCCTGGCTCCAAGGGCCCAGGTTACCTAATTTTGGAAAAGGCATTCAACTGCACTATGGTGCAGTTTCATAAATTCCTACCTCATAGAGTGGGAGAAGCAATAAATGGGCTCAAGTCTGAGAAGGTCCTGAGGAGTATGTGCTTAGCACAGTAAGCCTGCCAGCTCACGGAGCCGCTCCTTTAGGTGGCCCCGCAGCTGTCATAGACATTCAGACTCTCCGGTGAAAAGCAGTCATATCTTCCTCTGCAGCAGGGACTGGACCCTTCTCTGGAGGTAGACTGCATGGACGCATCTTTTCCCTTGGGGCATTCTGCCCTGGAAGGACCTACTCTGGTTCTTAGTAGGTACTCAGGGGTTAGTGGAACCATCTTTTCATCTCTTCTTCACTTTCTGGCTCTGACTGTATCTCCTTCAGTGAGGTTTCCTTGGCAACAGACTGAGGCAGAGATGTGACAGAGGGAAGTTCCCTGCAGAGTGCTCTGGGCACAGCACTGGTGAGGGGAAGGGAGACAGAGGGACACGAAGGAGTTTCAGTGCTGGGTTGGCCAGTCTAGCTGCTCCTAGGGAGCCTAGTGCCCTCACAATGACTGGCTTTTGCATGTAGGCTGCCCCTGGGGTGGAGCATCATCTTGGGTAAGGTAGCCCTGGGGTTCTGAGCAGTGCTGGGAAGACTCAGTCATGATCTGTCAGGAGCAGCCCCTGCATTGGCTCTGGGAATGAATGCCTCAGTTGTGGGGTGGGGGGCTTCTCTGAGTGAGTGCCACTCAAGAAATCTGATAGAGTACCTGATTTTTTTTCTGACTTCAACTGTCTAGATTATTGGGCATTAAGAATATGGTCACCTGTCCAGCTGAATTCTTACAAAACAGTGTGATCTTGGCTAAGTCCTTTTCTAGTGTAGGACTTAGTCTCCCTATCTACAGAAACAGGAGATGACCTTTCAACTGTGCCATTTTTGCAAGTGTAAATGCTGGGCATGTGACCACGCTGGTTGGATGTATCAGGGTACAGTACATGACTGCAGGTGCTTTACTTCCTTTTGCTGAGAAACCCAGACACCGAGGCTCCCTGTGAGTGGAGCAGCTCTCGGCAGGGAGGGTAGGCTTCTGAGGCAAACACGGGATGGAAGCAGGCTGGGCTGGTGTGGAAACTTCTGCCGCTTACTTTCCCTAACCCCAGGGAAGTTTCACAGCCATATCGAATACTGTGTGTGTCTTTAATAGTTGAGATATGTCTTTAATATAGTGATTCCTGGGATACACATGGATATGGTGGGGTCTCTTTGATTTCTCCTTTCCTGACTTCTTAGTTTTCTGTTTATTTTTCATTTTTTTGGACACTGTCTGTAATATTTATTTTATTGCATTTTAATATTTATCCATTTGGAAAAGTTGTGTTACTAAAGCCAGAAAATAATAGATTTGTTGAATTAATTAGCATATTAAACAGTAAAATATAAACTTAGAATAACATTATTAAAGATAAGCAGGAACAAATAGAATATAAGTTGGCTGGCAAAAGTTTCCATTGCAGTTTTCATACATGAAGTGCATTTGATTGAAAATTTCCTTATATATGCAAATTTTAATTTTGTTATTAACTTTTTAAAGTTAACATAGAAAGCAATGGGATTAATTATTGCATTTTCCTACATTCATGCCATTATACTTCATTCTAGTTTCCCTCTCTATTCTTCAATATACAAAGAGTGAAATCACTTCCCTAAACACTTGGTATTCATTTACAACAAATTATTTGTCTAGAGCATTTTATGCTCCAGGCACTAAGTTGGGCACTGGGGATCTAATTGTATGAACTAAATAAGCAATGGATGGCACAAAAACGCAAAGCCAGAGGGCTGTGAGAGGCGCTAGTTGGGGAGCTCACCTAGTCTGGTGGGTCAGGATAGGCATCTGGGAGGAGGTTCGGTTTGAGTTATTTTTTTGTAGAGCATGTGGGGTGGATGTTAGGTCATGGGCACGGTCTCCTGTGGTAGCACATGTCAGTAGGCAAACTGCTTAATAAGATGAAGCCACAGGACCAAGAGTTGGAGGGCAATCTTTGATCAACTTTTCTATAAGAGTATGGTTATGCACACCTGTAGTCCTAGTACTTGGGAGACTGAGGCAGGAGGATTGCTACGATGCCGGCCTAGGCTACAAAGTGAGTTCAAAGCCAGCCTGGGTTACATGGGAGACCCTGTTTGAATAAACAACAAAAAATCTGAAACCAAACATGTCAGGGACAGGGACAGAAAAACCATTCCAAAAAAAAAAAAAAAAAAAGCCCTTCTTAGGCAAAGGGGGCTGGACATTGGGGGTCAGGACTGCAAAAGGAAGCAGGCCCAGACCTCCCTGCTGAACCCAGCCAGTGTGCAGGACGAAGGCTTTGCTACTGAAGCAACATTCTTCTTGCATCACCCAGCTGTCTCTGTTCCTGGTTACCAAGCGTGTATCTTGTTACTTCAGTGCCTCCTGAAGTGTCCGTTTGTAAGTTCAGTACTCCTCCGCTTCCTGAGTATGTTCAGCACCAGTAATGAGTTAAGGCCACCCTGGGTCCTGTTATCACGCCCCCCCCCAATCCTGCAAGGATAGTACACTGTTTGTTTGATGAGTGAACCAACCCTAGGCACTGGGAGTTTCACCAGATGGCTGTGGGGCAGGACTGAGATTTGAATCCTGGCCAGTGTGTCTGTTGGAAAGCCCGTGTTCTTTGTATGCCACACTGATGCTGGAAAATAACAGTGATCCAAACATACATACACACATACCCACACACATATATACATAGAAATACACACATACCCTCTCACATACATACAACAGATACATATCACACATACACATATGTACACAATGGACCCATATGTGCATATGCACACATATGCACACATGTATACACAGATGTACATGCACACATGTACAGATACACATCCACACGTGTGTGCACACGTGTGCACACATACATACACAGCCCATATACATGTGTGTACACACACATATATACACATGTACAGATACATACATATACACATAATACAAGTATGTATACATGCACACAGATATGCCCATATGCTCAAATGCACACAGATACACATATATGCATATATACATACATACACACAGATACACACACACACACACGCACACTGATTTGCATGCCACTGTTTCCACTTGTTGGGTCTGGATAACTACTCCATTCCTATAAAGTTACCAGAACCTTCCACCTTGATGGAGCCTGTGCCTGGGATGATTTTGCCATTTCCTATATTGATTCTTCAGCTTGCCTTCAATTTTGTATGTACCAAAACAGACTCGTAAAGGTTTCCAAACACAGGGAAAAGTGGGAAGCACTGTCTGGCTATGCCTGTGCTGACTAGCTCGATGCTAGTTCACTAGCTCTCTGTCCTCCCTTCTTCATGTCTACCATCTCAGTTCCCCTCTTTCCCTGGATCTTCTTTTTGATGCATTTCTATGTGGTGGACATCACCACACCTGAGTGTACAGATATTTGTTTGTGGATTTGCCTATCTTAGATTTACAATCCTAAGCACATTCAGGGAAATTGACAGAGTGCATCCAGCAGTGTAGGCTCATTCCCAGCAAGTTAAAGAACACTGGACTAGAGTTGTAGGGTGCCTGTCTAGCATGCACAAGGCTCTAGGTTCTATCCCAGCATAACTTAAACCAGGCATGGTGGCACAGTAGTACAATCCCAGAACTTGGGAGGTAGAGGATCTGAAGTTCAATGTCATCCTTGTCTACCTAGTATATTTGAGGCCACACTGCCCCCCACCCAATGCCATCATACCAGAAAGCTCTTGTTATGCCCTTTCTAATTGTTTTGAGGCCATACAACATGTCACTAAATTTAAAGACCTATTTAAATAAAGTCCAGTCCTGATTCAGTGTCTCCTGTGGAGACAGAACCGTTGCACGTGAAGGGTGGGCAGGCCTCACAATGGTCTCGAGTAGAGACAGCTTCTGAGTCATGGGGCAACACCAGGCAGGAAGTAATTTTCAATTAAAGGTGCTACAAGGAAGTGAGATACAGAATGAGCCAGGCTGTCACTAGGGGTGGAGGAGGGCTACATCTCCTTGTGCTGATAATGGGATGAGGGACAGTTCAGGGAGAAGGAGATGGAGCAGGTGCCTCACTGTGGGAATGGACCCAAAGACGGTGAGAGCTCTGTGGGAGTTCCACATGTATCCATGAGTTTCCGGGCCCTCCTGGGAGCCGCGGTGAGTCCTGGGTAGCTGGTGGGTCCTCAGTTGTCCCTGCTGAAGCTGGCCTAGGCTTCCTGCTGCAGCCCAGCCTGGTATAGGCCCTGGAGATAATGAGCTGCCTTCACTGGCAAAATGAAGAGCGGGCTACGGGTGACATCAATTGGATGGGCTTTCAACTATCTGATGCTGCCACACAGAAATGGACAGGTTCTAAATGCAGGCCCCTGTGGCCCCTGTGCCCTACAGTTCCCTCTTCCTCATGGAGGGAACACTGCTACGGCAGGGTGGGGTTGATGGAAGCAACGTTGGTATTTGAGCTGACACTGTGTTTGGGTCTTATACTAATCCATGGACAGATGAGAACTCTGGTGCATATAGGAGAGAATGGCTTGTGGTAGGTCAGGTAGCCACGGAGCAGCAGGACACTGAGCGCATAGTGTTCTGTTCTCTGCCTAGTCTAACCCCCCACCCCCATGCTAGGGTGTGTGTAAGCGCACCCAGCCTGCTTCAAGCTCATCTATTTGTTTTTCTGGTATCTGTGTCTATGCTTCTGACTTGGGTATCCCTCTCCCCTGCTGTCCTTTGTCCTTCCTTCATCTTTGCTGTTCTCGGCTTCTTTCCTTTCTGGTCCCTTCTTCTAATAGCTGTAGAGCATGTGCTTTGTTCTAGGTCTGTGCTAGGTGTCAAGGCTACAGAAGAAAACGTGAGCCACAGTCCCTGGCATGAGGAAGTCATGGTTAGTGGGCACAGCCGACTCGCAGATGAGAGGCAGACATAGGGGACTTTGAGAACACAAGAGGGCAGCTCCCAATTTAATGGTGGAGTTGGAGGCAATGCCATGGAGGGCTTCCTGGAGGATGTGACTGTGACAAACCTTAAGAAACATGTGTGACTTTGTTGGGAGGTAGGGAACTGGCAAGCTCCTCTGTCCAGAGGGCAGAGTGTGCTGATCCGGGGAGGTGGAGGATGTGAGGAACATCTGTAGGAGACATGCCTGAGACCTCGGGCAGGGATTTAACATTTTTATGACTTGAGTCAGTCATATCATGACAATAACAAATTAGAAAAAGAAAGAAGGGATTTCTTCATCTTTAAAATGTTGCTTTCTGATGTGAAGCAGGAGGCTGCATTCCTCAGATAACTGTGTAGGCAGAAGGGGTGGGGCTAGTTGATGCCTGCCACGACTGGGCACGGTCATCTCGAACTCAGCCCTGCCCGGTCTGCAATCATATCTCAGGGTCCAGCCCCACCCCTTGGAGCACCTCTGACATCCTTTAAAGAGCCAGAAAAGATGAGATGCTCTGCTGCCTCCCTCTACCTAGAGCAGCAGGATCCGGGAGGGTCCAGCTCCTGCCAGAGCTGTGGGGTGGAGTCACTCCCCGCCTTACCCTGTGGGTAGGCCATCAAGACCTGGCTTTCCATGTCACCAGGTGGAGAGGCTGTTGGGGTGCTGGCGCTTCATAAGCCATCTCAATTTTGGCCTTAAAATAGCATCACCCAGGCTAGGGCTACTCCCTCCAGCTTTGTGTTAACACTTTCCAAACCTGTCCATGGCATGTGGAGAGTGGGACAGGTGGAAATCTCCAGGGACTAGGTCTGGCAACGTGTATCATTTTATTTATAAAGACATGGCTGTAGGATTAGTACTGGGTTTGCACTGACCTCTGCACCCTGGGAAATCTATCTCACCCTGCCAGGTCCCCCCAAGGAAAAGGGAGGGACTTATGGCACCTTCCAAGGCTAACTGTGCTGCGGATGCTGGGCTGACCCTATAGCTGAGCCACGGCACTATAGCTGAGCCGCGGCAAGTTGTACACAGCAGAGGCTGTTACTGTCCTGTCATTGCCACAGAGGCTGAAACTAAGAGCTAAGGCTCTCAGCATGGAACTCCATTTCCTTGTGGAGAATATTCTCACTGTTTTCCCAATCTGAGGCCTGGAGGAGTTAAGAGTAAAGTATGTGTAGGTTTTTAAAAAGCCATTTAACCTGAGTCTAATCACATGCTTTAGAGGAAGGAAATGTCAATATGAGCTCTTTGTAAACTGTAAAGTACAAACAAATGCAGAAAGTCAGTATGAAGCATCGGTCGTTTATTTATTCAGTCAGTTATGTGTTGATTCACTCAGTAAATGTTTATTGAGCCCTATGTGGGCCTGGCGTGTTTGGGGATCCTGCAGTGATTAAGGCAGATCAAGTCTCTGGGGGGATCATATTCTAGAGGAGGCAGATGGATGGTTCACAAAGACTCACATAGGTTAAGAGGTTACCTTCCAATGGTGGCAGGTTCCCTTAGGGACATAAACAAGGGAGAGGGAAAGGTAGAAGGAAGTTTGAGGGATCGGTTGAGAGTGAGTGGACAGGGGCAGCCATGAATGCACCAAGCAGGCATCACTGACTGACGCCCCCATTCCCAGAACTTCAGAAACTTCTGCACCATCCTCCAGATTCAGTCTCACAATGGGGAACTGTCCCCATGCCTGTGGACAAAGGCAGCTTTATATTCAGAATGCCCTCCCAGGGCCTCTCCCGTGACCACCCTGGCTCCTAGCAGTAGCTGAACCTCCGCAGCCTTGTGTGGAATGTGGAGGGCATCCTACAGATTTCACCCATACTCTTGTAGCCCAGGAGCCAAGACTATTTGGTGAGGAGTCAAACGTGTGGTTTTTTACCAGAAAGGCCATGTGAAGCTCCATCTGGCACCCACAGAGGCTGACCTTAGGAGAGCTCTGGGAAGTGTTCTCTGGGGGCAGATGGGTTAGATGGCACTCCGAGATCAGGCAGTCTAAAGACACATGAGGGGAAAGGCCTGCCAGTCACATGACAATAAGCACTGTGATACCCACAAAGGCCATGGCCCTCGAGACAGGGATTTCCAATGTTTTTTATGAAAGTTAGGTCATTCGTCTTAAACTGGAACATGCTTAGATTTGGCTGGAGCACCTGGGGGCACCTACCTTTGTGCCCTGCCTTCAGGAGGGAAGGGCTGGGACTTGAGAGATCCTCCAGCTGATGCATCCGTTAGGAAAATCTGGGACAGAGATGCTTTTCTTTTTTTAATTTTAATTTTTTAATTTTATTTATTTCTGTATGTGTATGAATGTACTGTCTGCATGCAAGTCTGTGCACCCGTGTCGTGCAATGCCGCGGAGGTCAGAAGAGGGTCTCGAATTCCCCCGGAACTGGAGTTCTCCTGGAATTGGAGTTTCAGACGGTTCTCGGCCGCCATGTGGGTGCTGGGGATCGAACCCGGGTCCTCTGCAAGAGCGGTCGGTGCTCTTAACCGCTAGGCTATCTCTCCAGCCCCCAGAGATGCTTTTCAAGAGAGGGAGCCTGGGCTGTGGAGAGATGCACCTTGCTAGCTGTGTGACCTTGGGGGAGTTGTCTGCTTTGCTAAACCAGTGCTTAGCTGTGACTCAAGGTCACCAAACACAGGAGAGAGTGAGCAGGTGCTCAGTGAACTTTTGGGAGGTGACTTTGTCTACTTGCAACATGGCTGTGATAGTTCTTAGATTGCTGGTAGGATTGTGTGTGATGATATTTTTTGTCTTGTCTATTGGTTTTTGCAAAGGTGGAGAATCTAAATACATGGCTCACACATGCTAGGCATTACCACTGAGCTATATCTCTAGCCCTCTTTTATTTTATGCTGAGACACAGTCTTCATTATCTGGGTTAGCCTTGATCCTCTCCCCTCAGCCTCCTGAGTATTTGGTGTCACAGAAGTATGGCCACCGGACCTGGCGTGCAAGGATGTTTATAAGATGTTCCTACCAGGCGCCAGGCACTTGTCTATAATCCTCTTGTCTGTCCAATCATGCCTTTGCTGCCTGTGGATGCCAGGGGCACTAGAGGGCAGAGCAGGAGCCTCACTCTTTCTGGGTTCTGTAAAGGGCCTGCCTCCTGGGTGCTCCCTGCCAGCCCAGATGGGGGACTTTGCACCAATGTTCAGCCTCCCAGCCTGGCCGCCCCCAGTTTGGACTAAGCCTTTTCACATGGAGAAGTCAGATGGCCCCGGCAGGGAGTCTTCTCATCAATCTGTGCCAGGTTGGACACACTTACCCAGAGTCACCTGCCCAGAGCAGGTGGTGAAGGCAGCGTCTGACAGTGTCCCATCCTTCTGACCTGGGGTGCGACTCAGGCACTGGCCTTCCTAGAGAAGAGCGTTCCCTACTCAGGCTTACCCAAGCTTGGAGTCTTGGAAGCCCACAGTACATGGTGCTTTGGACCCTGCAGTTAGAGAGAGAAGCAGGGAAGAAGACACCCTGAGTGGCCGTACAAGAAGGTCAGTGGGCAGCAGGTGAGTCAATGCCCCTCAGTCAGCATATGGAGGCAGTGACTGTTCCTTATAGGGAGATGGCCCTCCCAGCCTGAATGAGCAGGGTCTTAACTGCTAGGAGTTAAAACCCTGTTTGGAGGTTGTTAGGGAAGGACCGTTGGGAAAAGTCACTTGGGTAGGAGTCCTGGTGTCTCTGGGTTGAGTGATGCAGCGCCCCCAGTCAGGGTGGTTGGAGGGACACTCTGGCTGTGACTCAGCAGGTGTCCTGGTGTCCTGGGTTGAGTGATGCAGCCTCCCCAGTCAGGGTGGTTGGAGGGACACTCTGGCTGTGACTCAGCAGGTGTCCTGGTGTCCTGGGTTGAGTGATGCAGCCCCCCCAGGCAGGGTGGTTGGAGGGACACTCTGGCTGTGACTCAGTAGGTGTCCTGGGGATTCTGACATCCAGCCTGTTCTTGTCCTTGTTGTTGAGGGTGTGGAAGCAACTGGAAAGAGGAAAGGAGGCAAAAAGGAAATGGGCATCCAGAGGATGCTTTCTTGTGGCCATGGCAAGCAGGTCCCATGGGTGGGAATCTCTCATGGTTCTGGTAGTGTGAAGAGGGTTCGTTTTGCCTGTCGGACCTTCCACTTGCTCTAGACTGGTTGCTGCTTTGGTTCCTTCCCAGAGTTGGTGATCTGCTCCTTTGGCTGTAGTGTGTTTGCTTTCTGCTGTTGGCACCTGAGGTGACTAGCATGTGAGAGGACAGAAGCAGAACCCTGAAGGCACAGGGGGACATGACTCCTTCTGCTCTTGTTTCAGGGAAGTTGTCCTTTTCAAGCTGAGCTACTCAAAAATGACAGGTGCAACCTAGAGCCAGTTGAGGTCCTGTGGGACTTCCTGAAGCAGCCTATGCTGCCCTCCAGACACCCTCCCTATATCCTTGGCTCCACAGAAGACCACTGGGCCTCTGTGTTCTCTGTCAATATCTCTGCCCTAGGGCCACTTACATAGTGGCCAATGTGTCTGAGCCCAGCAGAGGCCCTTCCTTTGCCCTGGAGCTGCCAGGACAGACAGACAGACAGACTCACACGCATACACACACACACACACACACACATTCATAAATAAAAAAACAACTATTGAATCACAGTTCTCCAGAGTTTTCTTGTTGTTTCCACCCATAAGCCATTTTAGAATCAGAGTCTTCTGAGTACTTATATGTAAAGGGTTGAGACAGAATTGTTTTAGGAGGAAGTAGGCAGAAGCTGGTGACATGCCCATTGTCAATGCCCTCTGGCTCTCTTTTCTAGGTCCCAGCACAAGACGCCCAAGAGCTTAGGGAGGTGGGGGCACATTGAACTGAACCTGCTTGAACATCGAGGGGTCTTATTCTTAAAGGGGTCCTTGAAGTGTGGAAAGAGCTATGGGGTCCCTGTCCTCTCTTTAACACCCCCAGGTTCCACTGCCTCCAAGGGATAGGTTCAGATCCAAATGCAGAAGGGTCTTGCTACTTCCAACTCCACATTCAACTTTCAAGGCTGTGCCCATGGGTAGGTCCTTGGTGAGATGCTCCAGTCACTTCAGCCCTGGCACTTAATACAAACTTTTTTTTTTACTTTAAATAAGTGTAATTTATTTAAATATAGTAAATATATCTATATAACCTGTATATTTATAAAATAAATTCTTTCTGAGGACAAAAATCTTGGAAAGATAGATAAATAGAAAACAACCAATAAAATGTTAGTTTTAATGCTGTTATCTAGAAGTGGCCATTCGCATTGTTTTTGTTTTGGTTTATGGTTTCCTTTTTGTGTATTCATTTTCATTTACTTATCTCTGCAAACATTTTTTTCTTCTATTAACATCAATTCATTATTATTATTATTATTATTTTATTGAGCCATTGTACATGTCATACAATGGTTCCTAATCAAATTTAGCCCCCCTATGCCCCAGCTCCCCATCAGAATTCATGCATTACATCATCCAAGTTAAGTCCTATCCAGTCAAGCTATTCAACCCAGATGTTCTTCTGTGCTGGTTCATCCACTGGAGTCTAATCAACACATCTAGAAATCTTAAGCAAGCCATACTCTTCCTCACAGAGCAGTAATCGGTCTTCAATAGCTCTCAGTCCAGGGCCAGCCCCCCAACCATTTCTCTTGCTCCACTCCTAGACCTTGTCTGAGTAGGCATAAGTCCCATGCCTGATGCTAACATCACCACAGGTTCACATGTGAAAGCTTTCAGTAATCCATAAGCCTCTGCTTCCCCACATTCATGCACCAGCCCTGGCTCTTACAATCTTTCTTCCACCTCTTCCATAATAATCCCTGAGCCATGGGTGGGCGAGGTTTACTCTAGGTGTCCTATCCAGGGATGCACACTCTGGAGGCTCCCATTCTTTGAAGCAATAGAGGGAAGACATTCAGTGTCGACTTCTGGCTTCCATGGATTCATGCACAGGAAAACACTTCTATTTATATAGACTTCACCCACCCACACACCCTTTAGCAGGAGCAGGAGATTGTTGAATCTGCATTGCTCATTGGGGTTAGCAATACATTTTCATATGTAAGATAGTGTTTATAGAAAACAAAACTCACTGTCAGCAGCCACACACTCCCATGTATGGGAAGCAAAAATCCAAAGAGGTAAAAGCAAATGGCCTAAGAGCGTAGTGTTTACATCAGAAGGCAGCTTCAAGTCAAGAATGAACTCCCAGTTCTTTTAGATTTCTATTGAAATCAAGACCCATCCGTGTCAGTCTTGTAACTAGACAAGGTTGCCTGGTGTCTGCCAGAAACATGAAGAGGTCCCTGCCTGAAAGAGCACAGAGCAGATGGGGCTGGTGAGCGCAGCTTGTGCTTGAGCACTCGCCTGTGGAGAGGAAGGCAGAGCCTCCAGAGCTGGAGGAGAGAGTTGCATTGGACAGAAGCAGCTTCTAGCCTGGCAGTACCCCCGCACTGTATCCCGGATGCTGGGGCCCATGCAGAGAGGGGATCTTCATGGGTCTTGCACCGTGGGGCCAGAAGCACTTCTGTAATGGACAGGCGCAGCAGCTAGGACGTGGCTGCCCTCCTCTCCCAACCGGAGGCGATCACCACCAGTATGAGCTTTGGCAGATCCACAGGCACTCCCGGCTGCCCCGGTGCCATGGACCGGCACCCCCTCCCTGCTGCTCAAGGCATCTCTTACCTGGCCAGGCTAACCGTGAGTAATTTGTGAGCCCTTTCCTAGATGTTTGCATTGGCATATAGGAAAAAGCCTAACAGGGAATTTCCAAGCCCCCAAATGGTGACAAAAGAAGGTTTGCAGTAATCGGGACCCTTCCAAATCAGCCAGTGCAATGAGACCCAAGGGCACATGGAGAAACTCTGGGAAGCTAGTTAAACAAGGTTTCCAATCACACATCCCACAGGAAGCTGTCAGAAACATCAGAGCAAGCTTCAAGCTTGTGCTTTCAAACACAACCTTTGAGTACACTGGAAATCAACGCAGTTGGTGAAACTTTCTTTTTTAAATACAAAAAGAACAGGGTAAACAAATACATAGGATCCTCCATGAAACCACATTTTTGGCATGTGCGCGCGCGCGCGTGTGTGTGTGTGTGTGTGTGTGTGTGTGTCTGTGTGTGTCTGTGTAGTGATGCCTGTTCCTGTGTGTATGCTTATGTGTGGGTCCCTTGCATGTGTGTGGAGGTCAGAAGTTGGTAGCTGTCTTCCTCAGTTGCTCTCTAGTAACTGAGGCAGGGTTTCTCATCCAGAGCTGACTGATGTGACCAGTCTAGCTGAGTTGCTCTGGAGAATCCTCCATCGCAGCTTCCCAAGTGCTGAGACTGCCCGGCATTTATGAGGGTGCTGGGTTGGAAACTTGGTCCTTATGTTTGCAGGGCAAGGCTTTACCCACTGAATCATCTTCCCAGGCCCGATCATATTTTATATGAAATTTTTCATGGTTTCACTTTATTATACCATAGTAAGGACATTACTCAATGAAAATCTTGTCTCATATATATGCTTTATTTATAAATTCATGAGCATTACATATGTATTTTATGTGTGGCTAAGTGGTATGTACCTTGGTGTAAAATATAAATTTGTGCTGTGAACCAGGATCACAAAAGCTTAAAAGGGAGCATTCTAGTGTCCCGAGTAGGATGTGGGCTGGTGGGGGTGTGGCTCCATATCTGAGATATGCCTGCCTGACCTCTCTTTGGGCACAGTGGTCTTCTCCCTGCTGTTCAAGGTAAGAACTTCCAATCCAGTCATCTGTGAGCTCTCCTGTCCTTGTCAATCTTTACTTTCTCTTAAATGGGTGAATAAATCCTTGAGCCACAGGAAGCATTTGAGGTGGGTGCCAGTGCAGTCTCAGCTGCCTGCCTTCCTTTTCTTTCTGTCCCCTCTTTTCTTGTCCTTCAATGTTGCCCAATTCCAGCCAAATCACACATGCCAAGAACCAGCCACAGCAGTTGCTGGAGGAAGCAAGGGATGGCCACATGTACCCAGGCTATATCTGGGCAACATGGTCCCCCAGCATTGAGCTGATTGCCAAAAGCAGATAATGAAGGATGTGTGTGCATGTGCACGACCGATGATCCATCAGTCAGTGCCACACAATCTGTCAGTCAGTGTCAGTCTGTGTATATGACAGTTCAAAGAACACTCAACACTTCGTCATCTCAGCTGCTGTCTTATAAAGTCAACCTTAAACCTTAACAAATGCCAACAAAGAAAAAGTGTCCAAGACACATCCTGCAGCCATGATGTAATTAAGTTGGAATTTTCTAATAAAAAATTCAAGAAACTATAATATATAAACTTGAAAATTAACCACATGAGATTGACAGTAAGCATGACAGTGTTCTAAAGAACTGAGGTTTAGCTGGACATCAAAGCTGCAATTACTGACCACTTCTAAGAAATCACAGCAAGACTGCTGGATCTGTGAGTCAGCATTAGCCTAGCATGGATGAAGTCCTGGGTTCCATCCCCAACACCACAACAGAGAAGCAAGCTAACTGACAACTAACTAACTAACTGAACAACCTTCAAGATTCATGGATTGCGGCTAAAGAAATATTGAGAGGAGACTTTCTAACCAAATAATAGTGGCAATGATGCCCAACATGGCCATAATAATCATCCAACAAACTGCTGAGACTACTATACTACTATATTTCAATTTATTATCATAAAGTTTCTGAGACATGGTTACCAAGATCAAATAAATTTCACAGGCAACAGGTCTGAATCATAGCAGGAGGGCTCATGGACTCAGAAGGTCAGACACAATAAATAACTGGGCTGAGATGAGCTCTTCTGGCTCCATAGCCAAACATGTTCCTGACACATGGCTACATTTGGAAAAAAACAGAATGGGCTAGAGGGCCATGGGAACAGGGCAAGTCACAGGTAGGAAAGACAGGGAAGCATCATGAAAGTGGAATTGAACACACTGGGATTTCCTTTGCTAAGGAGCAGTCGGTGTTTTCATGGCTTCTAATGGCTGGCCCTTTGAAAAGACCCCAGAGCAGACTTCCTGTGGGAAGAGGATTGGCTGCAGGGTCCCATGTGTGGCTGGCGACGAAGAGCAAGTAGCATGCACAGAGCTTCAGAGAAAACTCAAAATCATGAGTCTGTGACAAGCAACTCTATATTATTAAGCAGAAAATCTGGGCAAAAGGGGACTATTTAATGACAAGATAAGGGATGAAAATTACCCCCCCAAATTTAAAATAAAAATAGATCAATAACTAAGAAAGATGTGGAAAATGTTTTAAAGGCCACAAGAAGGAGATGTTAAGACTGAAAGGTTTTATGGAAAATTATTCAGGGCAAGATGTGTTTTAACTATTGCATAAAGTAGGAAAAGGTACCTACCCTCTGTCATTTGTTGCTATCATTATTATTTGTGGTGTTAGGGATGGAACCTGGGGCCTTGCACATGATCAGGAAGCACTCTACCACTGAGCTATATCCCCACATCCTTCCAGTTGCTTTTATACTGCAAGTGAAAACTAACATAATGTGATAACAGAAAGTTTCTATTTGTGGAAACAGAAACAAGCCCCACCCAAAAAAATCCAATCCTCTAATTCAGGTGGTTTCATGCTAAGAAAGCAATATATTTCTTCACTTCGATAAATCAAAAGAAAAATGTAGAAGATTTGATGACAGCATTTAATGAACAACCCACTCCCCAGGTGGGGTGAGTATAATATGGTTCCTTAAGATGATAAAATGAGAGCATAGGGGCTGGAGAGATGCCTCAGTGGTTAAGAGCACTGGCTGCTCTTGCAGAGGACCCACATTCAATTCCTAGCACTCACATGGTGGCTAACAACTATCTATAACTCCAGCTCCAGGGGAATCCACACCATCTTCTGATTTCTGTGAGCATTGCATGACATGGGTATATGTACATGCAGGCAATACACTCATATACATAAAAATTAAAATAATAAAATATTAAAAAGAAACAAGAATATAAAAGTTGATTGAAGGTCTGAAAAGAAAATTGGAACAAACATAAACACAAAACAATTCAAAAAGTTCTCTTGGGGCTGGAGAGATAGCCTAGAGGTTAAGAGCACCAACGGCTCTTACAGAGGACCCGGGTTCGATCCCCAGCACCCACATGGTGGCCGAGAGCCTTCTGAAACTCCTATTCCAGGAGAATTCCAGTTCCAGGGGAATCCGACACCCTCTTCTGACCTCCGCGGCATTGCACGACACGGGTGCACAGACCTGCATGCAGACAGTACATTCATACACATACAGAAATAAATAAAATTAAAAAAAAAGTTCTCTTGGGTAATAAGACTTTTTCTGAAAATTCCTCTAAAAACCTGTAACAATCCTAGACAAAATTTCTGACAGATATTTTGGAAGATGTGAACATTTTTTCAGAAATATCAGATGACAAAAATTAGATATAATTTTATATTTTGTTTCCTAAAACAAAGCCTTTATTTTTCAGATCATAATTGTGAGGTATGTCTGCTGTTAAAGTATAGAAAATTATTCCGTAGAAAGGAAAGGCTTTCTTAAAAGTACTTCTCCCAGGACAGTACTTTATTTCCTAAAAATGATTAAAAGTTTGGTGCTTCTTCATAAAAATAATTTTTAAAAATAGACATGAAGTTTATACAACTAGCTTATGACCTCTGTACAATGCGCCAAGCGAGCAAGTTAAGTACGTCTCTTCAGAAACCCCCAGTGTTCAGCATGGTCATCTCCATTTTATGGGTGACTGAGCAGTAAAAGGGTGCCAGGTCTTGCTTAAGTTAGTATAAGTGAGGGCCATATCTACCTTGAGATATTGTCTGCAGTGTCAAGCCTTTAGTGTTATTATGAATGTCATTTTGCAAACGAGTGTGCTGTGTGGAGACACTGTGTGAGACTGTGTGGCTTTGTGTGACCAGTCACTCCTGTCATTGCATAGTGACATTTCTTCTCTAAACCTGGTGATGTCACAAGGACTGCACTTTAATCAACCCCTCCAGAGTAGCAATGGATGGCATGCCCTCTGGAATTTTTCTGGAATCTTTTTTTTTTTTTTTTTTTGTTTTGTCTTTTTGATTCAGGGTCTCCCTTTAGTCCCAGCTGGCCTGGAGCTCACTATGTAGACCAGGCAGACCTTGAATTCACAGAGATCTGCCTGCCTCTGCCTCCCAAGTGCTAGGTTTAAAGGCATGTGCTACCACATCCAGCTTTCTGGAATCTTCTAAAGATGAGTTAGTGCTTTACTTGTGCCACCTTGGTAATGCAGTACATGCTGACGGGGAATCCCTGGCCTGCCTAGCCCCATGCTGAGGAACTGGGTAGTGCTGAGGCATTCGATGAAGCCCCAGCCCTGTGTGTGCCTTGGTGACTCAGGACCACACCCCAGGATGCTGAAAATTCAGAGCCTGTATGAGGCTCCCTCACTGGCATCTTTTGGAATTCCTGGATCCAGAATGTCTGTTTGGATGGCTTTTCTGCCCAGAAGTCAGTCCACAGTGGCTTCTTGCCACTTTGATGTTAGTCTGTCACTAGAATCCTCCAGTCTGTGGTTCTAGGTAGGATGATTTCCCTGAGAACTTTTCACATTCTGTTGATGCAGGAGTCACTGGGAGGGGCTCTGAGATGCTCAGCAGCCATTGGTCCACATGCAGTGTCTTTACCTGACAGATACTAGTCAGGTCCCAGATAGTAGTGTCTCTCCCCTCCAAGAGGTAGTAGGGTAGAGGAAGAAAATGACACCATAATACCCCAACTCTTGACAAGTGGGGAAACCGAGGCCCACGGGTGCTTTTCTGAACCTATGAACAATATTTGGAGATATATAAGGCCAGGCTCAGCTGGCTCTCATGCTTTCTATTTGGGGAAAAGACAGGCATTCATAGTTTCCCTTCATTTCTTATCACTGAGTCACTTTTCAGTTCCAGACCATACCCTGGGCTGGAGTGACCAGTCTTTCAAAACTGTGGGAGAACACGGAAATGTGAAACACATTTATAGATGAGTTCCCCTTTCGACACATGGAGGTTTAAAACCCTCTCCAGTTCTCCTGTGAGAGAACTGTGTTTCACCCAGATATAAATGTGCTGCCCTTCTTCAAGTGACTGCATGCAAACAAAGAGGGAAGGAAAAAAGGCTGAAAGGAAGGAAGGAAGGGAGAGAGGGAGGGAGGGACGGAGGGAGGGAGGGACGAAGGGAGGGAGGGAGGGGAGGCCAGGGAAGAGGAATAAATGTAGGAAAGTGCCTGGGATGGGGAAGCAGTGGTCCATCCTCTGACTTTCCCCTTTCCTGAGGGGTGCCATGCTGAACCCTTCTGTGTGCACGCCTGCTCAGAGCTGTCTTGGGAAGTACCCACCAGGCACAGAGAACCTGGCGAGACATTGGCAAGGGTTCCTAGGGCTGGGGCTAAGTATGAGAAAGGCCATTGGCTGAACCTTTCCAAGGGACTGAGCAGAAGGGCAGCACAGCTGACTCCCAGTGCTGCTGACACTTGGATACACGAGGGAGCAATGACTGGTTCCAGTGTCCTGCATACAATTACTGAGGCTAAACTGAGCCATGTGACTGCCACACTGTTTTTAATTATTCCCTCTCCCCGTCTGTCTCTCTTGGTGCCAGGCCTGGGGGAAGGCCCTGTCCACAGAAGCCCAGTTCTGGCCTCTCCACTTCAGCCCCCCCAACTTTTCCTTCCCTTCGGCATTTTCTGGGATGGCAAAGCTCGTTTTGAACAGTCTCTGCTTTTAAGTGAAGGGTGAATACTTTGCCCCTCTGTCTCATCCCTCGTATCCTATAGCCCTGGCTGTTCCCAGGAGAGCCCAGCTATGGATGAAGACACTCCCTGTGGAAAAGCTGATAGATAATACTTGCTGGGCCCTGGGATGCATGGTTTCCACCAAGGAACCCGACCCTCTGCTGACCTAACTCCTATATGTAGCCAGCCCCTCCAGCCAGGGGAAGCCCATAGCTTTGCACCTTAGCCTCAAAGGGCCCCATGGCTTCTTTGCTCTGGAAAATGCCCCATGAGTAACTGGCCACAGCTGGGATACTGTGGACTGGGAGAGGGCATGGGGGAGGAGGGAAATGGGGGTTCACATTTCCAAATTTGTGGAGATTGGCGATGCTTGGTAGAACCAGTTGCTCTGAGGGGAGATGGGCAGAGCTGAAGACAAGCTCTGACTGGGCTTGAAGTAGCTGAGGAAACAGACTCCAGGTCCCTTGGCCTTAGGAAGCCATTGTTCTTCATGCCTTACACAACCAGCAGACTGAAGGACCGTTACTCCAGGCGGATTTCTATAACTGAGCAGGAAGCACAGCCTCAGGCCAGCTGGATCCAGCTGCTGAGTGACAGCATCCAGCTCTGCTCACACACCCTCAGGTCCTCTCCACTCCTGCCTCACCTCTGTGGCTTCTGAGCCTTCCTGCCATGTCAGTGTCACTCTCCTGACCCTCTCCACACAGTGGCACCCAGCAACTCATATTTATAACTTCCCCGTCCACTGTCAGAAAATCCTGGAAGGAATTTTTTTTTTGGTCTTTTCAAGACAGGGTCGCCCTGTAGCTCCAGCTGTCCTGGAACGCACTCTGTAGACCAGGCTGGCCTTGAACTCACAAATATCTGCCTGCCTCTGCCTCCCAAGTGCTAGGATTAAAGGCGTGCACCACCATGCCCAGCCCTGGAAGGATTTTTAACACAAAAATATTTTTTTTGACTCACCCCACATACCATGCACACCACATTCACATACAACACATGCCACACTGTACACCTATACAACACACACCCCACATACCATGCACACCACATGTACATATAACACATGCCACACTGTACAACTATACAACACACACCCCACACATCATGCATACCACATGTACAAGTAACACATGTATGTATGATGCATGTACATATGATGCATATACATGACCCATGTACACATGACACATGCCATACTGTACACCTATACAATACTCACCCCACATACCATGCACATCACATGTACAAATAACACATGCCACACCATACACCTTTACAACACACACCCCACATACCATGCATACCACATGCATATGCAACACATGCCACACTGTACACCTATACAACACACACCCCACATGCCATTCATACCACATGTACAAATAACACATAACACACTGTCACCTTACACATACCACACACAACACACACCTTACACCACACACATACAGTACAAACCCCACATTACACACATGCAACACACACCACACTGTACACACATACAACACAAACTCCACCCTACACACATACAATATAAACCCCATACTATACATATGTACAATACAAACCTCACACCATACACACACACATACACACAGCACATACACCCCAAACCATCTGCAGATGCAATATACGTATACCATAATTCACATAGTACAACACACACACAACATACACACCACACCATACACATACAAAACAAATCCCAGGCCATACACCCTATACTACACACATAAAACACACAGCACACTACACTACACATACATACAACAAACACATACCACAAATACAGCAGACACATGTTACACACCACACATACATACAACACACACTTCACACCACACACCTGACACACAACACACACTACACTGCACAAATGTACAACACACACCCCATATACCACACACATACAACATTCTCACAGCCCACACATATGCGACACATGTACACTCCACACCATACACACTGCACATACAACACATATTCCACAACACACACAACACACATGCACCATACCACACATATATAACACGTATCACACACACTACACACACATACAACACTCCCCACATACCACGTTCAATGCAAACATACCACACAGCCCCAGCACATAATCACACACACAACACACACAGTACATGCATACAATATCCTCACACACATATCATATACACAAAGCACATGCACACAAAACACAACCATCTCTCCCACCCCTGCACCACATACACATACCACACATATCACACACACAGAACACACAAAACCACACTTATATCCCCACTACGTACACCACATACACACCACAAACATCACATATGCACACATACAAGCATACCCTCCACCACATAATACTATAAATCCCCTCAATGCACATCACACATGCACCACACATGTCCCACCGAGGCTGATCCGAATGGGAGGAGGGTCACCTGTATTCTTTTCCACAGTGCTATTGACACTGAGCTAGTAGTCCTGGCGATCTGAAATAAAAACACTCAGGGCCTTGTCTGGAGGCAGTGGTACGGGGGCACCTATGATGACTGGGATGTGAAAGAGGACATCTGTAGGAAAAGCTACTAACAAGGAAGAAAATTGTTCTGAGAGCTCACAGACCATGAACCTGCTGCGGGACAGTCCTCTCATGACGAGGTGGCTTTCACATCAGCAGCCTGTGGCCTCTGAACTTTGCGTTTGAGGCTCTGGGATGCATCAAATGGAAAACTGACGCAGGAATGGTTCTGCAGCTTTGTGGGAGAGGAAGCGAACTCTGGTCTGGGAAATGAAGAGGTGGTGAGATCCAGAAGAGGAAATATAGCACCTTTGCTCAAGGGTATGGCAGGGTGACCAGAAAGACAGTCACAACTGGAGGGTCAGGTACCAACACAGCTTCTTTTTGTCTTCATCTGTCCCAGGCTAGCCTCTATGTTACTACATAGCCTAGGCTGACCTTGAATTCTGACCTTACTGCCTCCACCTCCCCAGAGCTTGGACTGCAGACCTATACCACTGTACCTGGCCTAACAGGTAGATTCTAAGGACAGAAGACAGTTTAGTGTGTTCACAGGCTGCTGCTGTAAAGACCCTATGAAGAGGGAGGTGCTGGGGCTGAGGTGAGTGAGGCTGTAATCAGGGGCTGTGGAGAGCCGGGGGCTGCGGAGAGCCGGGGTGGAGGCCCAGGCTCCAGCCAGACTGTGCAGTTTCATGATCTTAACTACTCTGTGCTGTGGTCACCTTTCTGTGACATGAGGGTAGTTTCGGAGGCTACGGGGGGGGTTCTATGAGTACGAAATGGTAAACAGCTCCTGGAACGTCACAGTGACATTTGGAAATAGTGGTTACTGAGATTGCGTGATTTTATTATGGAATCTCAGCACAGTTGTTGGCTGGGGCTGAGCCTGGCCGCCAGCCACACAGGTTCCCTTTCATGAATCTGCCCAAAAGTTAGTGCAGCTAGCAGGGCTCCGAAATCTGCGACCAAGCACGCCCACCAGTCCAGGGTCAGTCCATTTGTAGCTCTGATTTTCCCATTATTTGAGTTAGAAGGGCAGTAAACACAGAACTTTGAAAAACTGACAAGGCGGGAGGGGCTCAGGAAACTGGCCAATGCTGAGGTAATTGATTTTTTTTAACTTTTTTTCTAATTTAATTTTTTGGCTTCTGAATTAATTTTATAAAGCATCCAGCATAGTATCAGACACACAGCTTTCAAATACTCATTTTTTGGACCATTGTACAGAAAACACTAAATGTGGGACCGGGGAGATGACTCTGTGAGGAGCTTCCTGTATATTCGTGAGATCAGGAGTACAGATGCCTGGCACCCAGGTAAAAATCTAGGCTCCGCAGCGCCCCCTGTAATCCCAGAGATGGGGATGTAGGGACTGAGGTTACCTGGGGCTTGCAGGACAGCCAGCTTAGCCACAGAGGAGAGATTCATGTTCAGTGAGAAACCCTGTCTCAAAAACTTCGGTAGAAAGAGAGAGGAAGACATGTGGTATCATCCTCTGGCCTCTACATGTCCTTGCACATGAATATACATACATGTACATACACAAAGAAAACAGTGTGTGTGAGCTGGGTGCTGCAGACAGTCTGGTAAGAAAGCATTCTCCTGCTGGCGACATGTCAAGGTTTCCTTGCAATGAAATGCTGGAAGCCCTGTGCAGCTGATTCCATTCTGCATGTGCACAAACAGCAGGATAAGTTTCCAACAGCATCCCATGATTTGTTGTTCTGGCAACAGGCTTTGATTTGTGGCTTGGGCCCGACTCAGAATTTCTGTGGATGTAGTGCCAGACCGCTTTGCCACCTGCCTCCTGGACACTGAGTGCGTGGGAGGTGACTTCATGAAGCTGTGCCTGGCTGTGGACCTGATGGGGAGCCAGCATTGGGCTTGGAGGCTGGGAGAGCTCAGCACAGGGCAGGCTGAGGGAGCAGACCTGCAGCCAGCCCTGCCTGTCACACTAGCTAGAGGAAGGGGCAAGCATTCATCAAGAGCTAGCTGGGTGCTGGGACTTCTGTGCTATCTGCCCTGGCAGGTTGGCTTTGAGTGAGACTCCCATCCTTCCCAGGACTGAAGTCTTCATCTGATGTTAAAGAGCAGAAATCCCCGGTGGTCCCTGTGCTGAGCTCTCTGGACTCTGGGTTCCTTTAGAAATAGTGTAGAAGACATTGGAGGGACATGAGAGGACCGAGCCAGTGGCCTAGTCCTCTCTCAAGTCTCCCTCCTTGCTCTGCTCTACAGACTGGAGTTTCACTTAAAGATTAGCTTCCAAGTTCAAAAGCTTCATGGTGCCATGGTCCCCAGATCAGTTCTTAAGCCCTCCCCCTGCTTGATTCTTGGCTCTTTTGTTGCCACCTTTTTACATTTCACATTTCTGTGACTCAGTTTCCTTGTCTGTAGAGTAAAAGGTTTGAACAAGATTAGTTAGACTTGGTCTCTGTGAATCTGACATGTGGAGAGTCACACATTGAGTTAACTGAGCCTTGTTCTGCCTTCAAACTGGCCAGGTTTGCAGATCCATCCATCCTGCTTCCCGGGTACCATAGATGGCTGCAGGATCCCAGTGTAGCTCCAGGGGACAGAGCAAGTCACACTGCCTCTTCCCATTTCTTCTTTCCCACAGGGACTCATGCAGTGGCAGCTAAGCCCAGTTCAGCTGCCACCCATCAGCCAAAGCCCAGAGAGCAGGAGAGGAAGAAGTGTGGCTTCACTTCCTCTCTGAGAATGGAACCCCATGGCCACTCCGGAAAGAGCCGAAAATCCACCAAATTCCGCTCCATCTCCCGCTCCCTGATCCTCTGTAATGCCAAGACCAGTGATGATGGCTCCAGTCCCGATGAGAAGTACCCAGACCCCCTGGAGCTCGCGCTGGGTCAGGGCAAGGAGGGGTTCCTCCATTCCTCCATGCAGCTGGCAGACACGTCGGAGGCTGGCATCAGCAGTATTCCAGATCTGGCACTGGTCTCAGAGGCCACTCAACTCCAAGCGGCTGGAAACGACCGAGGCAAGCACTGCAGGAGGATGTTCTTCATGAAGGTACACTCAGAATCTGCATGGCTAGAAGAGCCCGTGGCTGGTGTCTGATGTGCGAATGAGTCTTTGAATCATCTTATTGAAAAGTCAGGAAAGCAGGGAGTTCTCACCATGAAGAGCAGCAAGGCAGAAGTTGAGGCAGGACCCCCTGGAACTGGCTGGAACAGGCTTGAGATTGGATCAGGTGCAGTCAACACCCTTCCCTGAGAGATTCAGTGAGATGCTGTGTCAGCTGGAGATACCCTGAGATAGTTGGTAAAAGCTTTCAGGTGCAGTAGTTTGTACAGTACGAAGTTCTCTCCTCCACACAAGCACTGAGTAGGGTGTAGGCAGATCAAATCACACCTGTCCTGCAGTCTTAGAGAACCATTTCAGGCATTTCAATTTCCACTGTCCTTATGTGATGGAAATCGTGACATATAAGGGCATCCAGGCTGATTGAAGAGCTTATTGCAATTGTTCCCTAAGGAGATGAGCAGGCCGTAAGAGATTCCTCCCTCGGCCTACTGCCAGGACTGACTACGAGCAGTCATGTAATCTAACAGTAGAAAGGGGGCATTCTTTATGCACACTGGCCTCTGGCCTTCGGGAGGGAAGTCCCTACTGAATGCTTGCATAATAAGGTGCACCAGGCCACACCACCGAGCAGGTAGAGGCAGTATCTCCCAAATTGTCTACACACAAGGAGCATCTTTAAGTTTCTTTCCAGTGCAGGCTGCCCCATCATAATGGGGGTGACATCTAGTGATACATCCTGAACTCAGTTGACAGGGTAGAAGGTGAAGCCAGCATCCTGACAGGATCCAGGAAAGCTACCAGGCTCCTAGCTTGCCATGAATGAAGAGAAAATACTTAACCAGTTGAGAGTTAAATTTGTTTAGTTGTTTAGAGTTAGGACTTCATGTATACCAGGCTGGCCTTGAATTTGCTACGTGGCCAAAGATGACCACGAACTTCTTATCCTCCTGTCCCCATCTCTCCAGTGCTGGGATTACAGGTGTGAGCCACTACGACCTGATTATGATGTGCTGGGGCTCAAACCTCGGGCTTTCAGTATGCTAGGCAAGGACTCTACCAGTGGAGTTGCACCTCCAGCCCAATAGTCAAATTTATTAATAACAATGTGAATATTCAGTTGAAAGCTCAGGTAAGCAAAATTATGAAATCATTTAAGGATCCCACAGACTCCTGGCATAGGCTATTCACTCACTTCTACTTAACATGATAGGTAGTTCATGAGCACTTACTAAGTACGGCTGAGCCCTATGGTGATCCAGACCCGGCCCATAAAGAACCTAACTAAAAGAGTAATAACTACAATCCAAGAGGAGTGTGGCACTGCAGGAGAGTCCTGGAAAGAGGGAAGTGTGACTTTGGGAGTTCTGTCGTCCTTACTTCTCCCAGGTACTATTTACTGGATGCCTACCTGGAGCAGGCATTGTTCTGCGAATTGCCCCGTGCAGCATGCATCTGGCCAAGGGACACAGTGTTAAGAACTCAGTGTATGGTGCTACACTTAGTAGAGAAGGACTATGAAGAGGCAGCGAGTGGGATAAGGGGTGGTGGCATCTGAGGAGCTGTGGTTGCAGGGTCTCCTTATAGCCCCAGCTGTCCTGGCACTCACTATGTAGATCAGGCTGGCCTTGAATTCACAGAGATCTGCCTGCCTCTGCCTCCAGAGTGCTGGGATTAAAAGTGCATGCCACCATGCCTGGCAGCTGCTGTTTTTTTAAGTATTTTTATTTTATGTGCATGAGCGTTTTGCTTGTATGCAAGCGCATCCATGTCATGCAATGTCTGCAGAGGCTAGAGGAGGGCACTGGGACCTCTGGAGCTGGTACTGATGGTCGTTGGCCACTGCATAGTGCTGGGAGCTGAACCCCAGTCCTCTGCTCTTGACTGCTGAGCTCTCTCTCCAGCTCCAATGGCTGATTATTTTATTTTATTATTTTATTTTGCAGTTGTACTTCTCATACAATGGTTCCCAATCAAACCCAGTACCCCCGTGGCCCAATCCCCCCCCCCGCCCCCATCAGATCCCATCCGTCACAACATCCAAGCTAAGCCCTATCTACTCAAGGTTCCAAACTCAGACATCCTTCTGTGCAAATAGATCTGCAAGAGTCCAGTCACCTTAACTAGGGATCCTAGGTAAGGCATACTCTTTCTCATCCAACAGTTCTCAGTCTTCTGAGACCTTGTCCCGTTGGCATGGGTCCCATGTCTGATGCTGACATTGCCACAGGTTTACATGTGAAAGCTTACCTTCAGTTGATTATAAGTCACTGCTTCTCTATGTTCATGCACCAGACCCGGCTCTTACAATCTTTCTACCCCATCTTCTGCAATGATCCCTGAGCCGTGGGTAGGTGAGGTTTAATATAGGGGCCCCATCCAGGGATACATACTCTGGGGTCTCCCATCCTTTGAAGCTTGACTAGTTGTGGCCTTCTGTTTGCATCACACTCTATTGTATAAGAAAGCTTTACTGGTGAGAATTGAGGGGTACACTTCCTTTCTCTCTGCCCCTCATTCTGTATAGAGGTTCCATTGTAGATGTATCTCCTAGGAATAAGGAGTTTTCAGATATATATGTTCATTGTCTGACCAGTTGTGGGATTCCGCAGTGGCTTCTTCTGTTGCAAAGAGTAGCTTTTTTTTATCAGTGCCATATGATATGCTTGTCTGAAGAAATACTAAATCATCCATTTTAAGACTGGGTCTTCCATTCCTTCACTGAGGATGTATGCACATATTTTACATACTGAAAACAAAAATCTGAGTTTGCATTTTGCAGACACCACAATAGTCACTGAACAAATCAGTAGGGCACAGAACACCTGACCTGGGTGATGGAGTGTGGTGTAGGACAAGCACTACCATTTCTGTCTTTCCTCTAACTCTTCTTTTTGACAACCAACAGCACAAGATTGAGATTTGTTGGACTGTTCTGCCCAGTTTTTCACTTTAGTTCAAAGAAGTGAAAACTGACTTTTCCCTCTGCAACACTGATTAAAAGACATCAGTATGAGAATTTTTGCATCTATATTCATTAAGGATATGGGCCTATAGCTTTTGAAGGGTAATTGCAAAGCCTTCCCTACCAACATGACTCTTGATCAGGGATCTGAATAAAGTGGAGGAGTGAGCCATGTGCCTGTTGCATGCATGGAATCACAGCCAGAGGGGACAGATAGCATGCACAGAGACAGGAAGAAAATAACATTACAAGCTAAGGCAGATGATGGCTTCAAGTTAAAGGCAAGCCTGGGCTACATAGTATGCTCCCAAGTCCAGCTTGGGATACATAACAGGACTTTACCTCCAAAAGCTAAAAAGGAGAAAGGCATGTGCTTGTGAAACATTAAAAAGTCTGGAGCACAGTGTGCTCAGAGGAACGGGAAGAAGGGCAGGACGCAAAGCTGAGGCAGCAGCCCATGTCCTGAGATTCAGAGCCTTATTGTAAGGCTGGGAAACAGGAGAGTGGCATGATAGTGTTTTAAAAGGAGCACTCTGCATCCTGGGAAACAGAGTTGAGGACCTGTTGGGAGGGGTCAGTGATAACCCGGGCCAGAAGTGATGATGATTGGACTGAGATGGCAGTGACCAAGACCCCAAGAGTGCTCAAGGCAGGAATTTATGGTCCAGGCAAAGACAGACTTGTAGGTGGAGGATGTGTATAAGGGATGAGAGGACTCACCCATCTGCACGTTTTGGCTGAGCAGATCAGGGAAGGAGGTAGAACTTCTTAGCAGAGGGACAGCAGGGACTGGAAACACCTGTTCAGCCTCAGAAGACAGAGCATCTGGGGACCCGATGACAAGGGCCAGGAGTAGGAAAGGGGGAGCCAGCGAGGGGCCAAGGACACCAAGGCAAGCATCACCTTTATCCCTCTTTAAAAGTCCTTTTGTGCCTCTCCTGTGCTATTTACTTTTAAATATTTTATTTATTAATTTTTATTTTATGTGCATGCGTGTATTGCTTGGATATATATATATCCACCCATCATACAATGCCCAGGGAGGTCAGAAGTGCACCTCAGATCCCATGGAACTGGAGTTATAAATGGTTGTTAGCCTCCATATGGGTGCTGGGAACTAAGCCTGGGTCTGCAGGAGCAGCCAGGGCTCTTAACCACTGAGCCATCTCTCCAGCCTATGTGTCATGTACTTTAAAAACCTCCTTGTACTTCATCTATCAAAACCCTAGGGGGAGGGCATCACAGCAATCTTCAAGAGCATTGGCTCAGGGGTGTGGGCTCACTTTTCTGATTGTCTAAGGTTGAACTCTAACTTGCCCATTTACCCTGTGCCCAATCCTGGGCAATTCATTGTCTCCAAGTCTCAATCTTCTCATTGATGGTACGTAGCCCATATGGACTTCACGAAGATAAAATTGTAGGTATTCTCATGAGACTGTTCATTCGTGCCACTACATAGTAATTACTTGATAAATGCTATCAGTTCTAGTTTTGAGGCCGAGAACACCGATTCTTAGTAATTAAGTAATGAATGAAATCAGTAACATTTATTTAGGGAGACAGGGATGGACCAGACCATCATGGTTTTGATTTGGGGAGGGGTATCCAGGTGGGTGGAGGAGGTGACTGTGGAAAGCAGGGAAGTGTGGGCTGTGCAGAGAGGTGCAGAAAGGGACCATGGGCAGTGAGGAGGGTGTGGCAGGATGTAGGACAAGGCTGGTCTGATATGAGTCAGGGGGTAGGAGAGGAGCACTGTCTGGCTGAGGACTGAAGATCTGGTTCCTTTCAAAGTAATACAGGTGAGTCTGAAAGATCTGTTCATGCATGCAAGCATGAGAAGGTTTTGGTTGTCTGAGCCCCCTCTTCATCACAGGTGCCAGGCCAAAGAGGTCAAAGGCCACAGCTGCCCCAAATACTCTTTGGGGAGGTTCCTCAGAACAACTCACAGCCACCCACTTTTTCCTTCCGGAAGGGACACTTCAGTCCCCACCCTAGGCTCCTTCCCTCCCCTCAACAGGCCCGCCTTATATTCTGGAGTGACTCAATTGGCCCAGATGGAGTCCTTAGCTTCCAGCAGTACCATGGTTACACCGATTTCAAAACAACAGCTGGAAGAGACCTTGTGGCATCTGCTCTAAAAATTCTTAACGTGAGAATTAAAGCCTGGTTGGATGGTTGTGTGTGGCACACCCAGGACTGATTGGATTCCTGCCTGAAGGTGTGCCAAAGTTGATAGGAACTGGAGAGTCTAAAGTGAGCACACGAGTTTGAGTGGGAATTGTGCACTTGCTCCTCAGACTTCACACCTGGAGTCAGGCTTAGGAGGTGTTGACGGCAAGGCTTCCCAACCGAGAACCTCAGTAGACCATGCCTGAGCTTGAAAGGAATGCCTGTCTTTTTCAAAATAGAGTATTAAAAATTTTTTTAAATTTTACATATTTTTGTATGTGTATGAATGTACTGTCTGCATGTAGGTTTGTGCACCTGTGTCATGCAATGCCGTGGAGGTCAGAAGAGGGTCTCAGATTCCTCTGGAACTGGAGTTCTCCTGGAATTGGAGTTACAGACGGTTCTTAGCCACCATGCGGGTGCTGGGGATTGAACCCGGGTCCTCTGCAAGAGCAGTCGGTGCTCTTAACCGCTAGGCTATCTCTCCAGCCCCCGAAATAGAGTATTTTATAGCAATTTTATTCTTTCCTTTTTTCCCCTCCTCCTCTCCCTCCTTTCATTTCTTTTTTAAAATATTTTATTTATAAAATAAAAATATAATATAATATAAATTTGGTCCTTTTGAGACAGGGTCTCCCTGTAGCTCCAGCTGGCCTGGAACTCACAATATAAAACCAGGCTAACCTTGAACTCACAGAGATCCACCTGCCTCTGCTTCCCAAGTGCTGAGATTAAAGGCCTGTGCTATCACACCCAACTTATTTTTTATTCTTATTTTATGTATGAGTGTGTTGCCTGCAGGTATCCAAGTGCACTTGTGTCATGCAATGCCTGTGAAGTCAGAAGAAGGAGTTGGATCCCCTAGAACTGGAGTTATGGATGGTTGTTACATGGGTGCTGGGAATCGAACCCAGGACCTCTGCAAGAGTAGTCAGTGCTCTTAACCACTGACTCATCTCTCCAGCCCTATTTTTTAATTTTTATTTTATGTGTATGAGTGTATTGCCTATATGCATGTAAGTGCACCCATGTCCTGCAGTGCCCACAGCAGAGATCAGAAGAGGGCATAGGATCCCATGAAACTGGAGTTATAGATCATGGTCATTAGCTGCCATGTGGGTGCTGGGAATAGAACCTGGATCCTCTGCAAGAGTAGCCAGTGCTTTTAAACATTGAGCCATCTCTCCAGTCCCCATTCCTTTTTATTTTTCTTTCTTCCTGACAAGGCCTCATGTAAACCCAGGCTGGCCTTAAACATGCTATTTGGCCAAGGGTTCCTTCTTCTACCTCTAGAGCATATTCCCCTGGAGAGGTGGACAGGGTAGACTTCCGCCTGCCTTGAGCCACCTGCTTGCTCCTGAGACTCCTTAGCTCACAGTAACTTAGCAGGACATATTTCACCCTAAGGAGGTTCCACAGTGCGGTGCTTGAACCCTTTGCTGTAGTGAAATGAAAAGTAATAGCTGTGAGTCTCTCCACGTCTTCTATCCCCTGAGGCTGTTGGGAGAAGGGTCCGAATACCAGGCAAGCACTCTGCCAATTGAGCCACTCGCTTGAAAGACCATTTTAATGTCTTTTCAGTAGAATATCAAGGCCAAAGGAAGAAAATCACCTTGAGAAGGAGGGTCCCACCCCCCCTGCTTTCCTTCTTTATTCTTTACTCCCTGCCTCTTCAAACACTGGAAAGCAACTGATTTGAGCTATTCTCTGGAGATAAACAAGCTTGATGCTATACCCTCAGGGAACTTGTCTAGAAAAGAAGTGTAATTAAGTCTCTCCCCTCTTTCAACCTAGGGCTTTGCTCATCCTATTTTAAAGAACATTTCCATGTAGAAGATGAACAGGAGAGGAACTATTTCCTAGACAGAGACTTCCAGGATGGTGACTGGACAGTTTTCTGTTCCTATAACAGAATACTACAAACTGGATGGCTTATAAAGAAAAGAAGGTTTTGGGGGGTGGTCAAACTCACCTGTCATCAGAACTCAGGAGTTGGAGGTGGATAGAGAATTGTGAGCTCCAGGCCACCCTAGGCAACCTAGTAAGAGCCTTTCTCACAAAGCAAAACAAAATACCCAATACAATGCCACAACAAGCAAAAAAGAAAGATGAAAGAAAAGAATAGGCTACTATTCTGGAGTCTGGGAAGCCTAAGGACACCATGCCTGCCCCTGGCCAGGGCAGTCATGCTGCCTTCCCAACAGGGTGGCAGGTAAAGGATCCAGGGATCAAAGCTGCCCTCTGACAACCTGCTGTGGAGGTAACTAACCAATTCTGTAATCCACACCACTCCTGGAAGCTCTGCCTTCACAGCCCCAACACCTACCACTTGGACCCTTCTCCCAACAGCCTCAAGGGAACAGAAGACTTGGAGAGGCTCGTAGCCATTACTTTTTATTTCCCTAGAGCAAAGGGCTTCAGCACTTCACTGTGGAACCTCTGTAGGAGGGAATGTGTCCTGCTAAATTACTGTGAGCTGAGCAGTCTTTTTTTAAATTTTATTTATTTTTTTAAATGTATTTATTTTCTGTGTGTATGAATGTACTGTCTGCATGCAAGTTTGTGCACCCGTGTCGTGCAATGCCACGGAGGTCAGAAGAGGGTGTCAAATTCCCCTGGAACTGGAGTTCTCCTGGAATTGGAGTTACAGACAGCTCTTAGCCACCATGTGGGTGCTGGGGATCGAACCCGGGTCCTCTGCAAGAGCAGTCGGCGCTCCCAACCGCTAGGCTATCTCTCCAGCCCAAGCTGAGCAGTCTTAAGAGCAGGCGGGTGGCTCAAGGCAGGGGGAAGTCTACCCTGTCCACCTCTCTAGGAGAACATGGCTAGTGTCTCTCTGGAGACCTAGGAGGGAGCATAGGAGTCAGGGTACAAGCTGAAATGAGGGGTATAGGCAGGGATCAGGGCGGAGATGCAGAGGGAGGTGGTGGGGGTATGGGAGGTCAAGGAGGTCTTAGTGTCTACTGCTAAATGGATCTTTTGTTTTCTTTCTTTTAAGATAAAAATCAGACATGGTCTAGTGCTTGGGAAGCAGTCAGGCTGATCTCTGTGAGATTGAGTGCAGCCTGGTCTATAGAGCAAGCTCTGTGCTAGCTGTAGCAATATAGAAACCCTGTCTCAACAAAAAACAAAACAAAAACAAACTCATCATCAACAACAACAACACTCCGTTTATCACGGACATGTGGCTGGTTCCTTCACAGACAGAGCATTCGAATAAAGACAGACATTTCATTTCCCGAGAGAGGTTGTGAGCGCACAGCTCAAAATGTGCCCATATTTGTGTCACATGGTCGCCAGCCTTTACCCAAATGTCTTAGCATGACACCATGAAGGTGCTGCGGACAGTCCTCACTAGCCAGTTTATCACCATCTTGGTGGTAGATGGATCTCCCTGCTTTCCTACTTGCTTATCACAAGATGTGCCCAAGGCTGTGCTGTTTCTGTGGGTTCCCTGACTCCGCAGGAGCGAGGAGTGACATCTCTCCACAGTGCAAGCCAAACCTTACCTCAGATGTAGAAAAGATCCTGTTTATCTGAAGAAATCATTGTGGGTCCCCAAGGTACAAAGATAGTTTCTCTAGAATCCTTGTTTGCAGTCCACATTTGGGTCTTTAATTCCTATGAAATCTATCTTTGTACAATGTGAGGATGAGGCTAACGTTGGTTGGCTATAGATGGCCCACCAGCCCGACACCCTGTCTTGGAGTCTCTTCTGGGTCTGCCCACATCGATGTCACTTCTTATAAGTGAAGGACCAGGGCTAACGATGTGGCTCAGTCGGCAGAATACCGGCTTGGCATTCATAAGACCCCGAGCTAATCCACAAAACCAAATAAAATCCGGTGTGATGGTATGTGATTAATCCTAGCACTCTAGAGGTGCAGGCAGTTCAAGATCATCCTCAGATGTATATCTGGCGGAGCCTCCTGGGGTAGAGATCTTGATAAAAAAAGGTAAACAAGTAAATCAACAAATAGACCATACGTGCACGTCTGTATTTATTTCTGCCCTCTATTCTGAGCCATCGGTCTGGGGTCTGGTCTACTTTCTTGTTTTGAGACAGGTTCTCACTATGTACTCCCAGTTGGCCTGAAACTCATTTATATTGAACCCCAGAGAGCTACTTGCCTCTGATCCTAAGTGCTTGGGTTACTAATGAGTGCCACCACACCCAACTTAGTATTTACATTTTCTATTCTTGTACTAAATAGAGCACAGGTTTTTTTGTTTTTGTTTTTGTTTTTGGTCTTTTTGAGACAGGATCTCCTTGTAGCCCCAGCTGTCCTGGAACCCACTCTGTAGACCAGGCTGGCCTTGAACTCACAAAGATCCGCCTGCATCTGCCTCCTCCTGAGTGCTAGGATTAAAGGCATGCACCACCACACCCGGCTTAGAGCACAGTTTTAATTACTGTAATGTTGAAGCAAGAGTTTTACTTTTTAATTTTTTTAAATATCTGGAAATATGCATCATTCTTCCACTTTTCCAGCTTTGACCCTCATACTTGGTTAACCTGGTTGGATTTTTACTGAACTTGCACTGACTCTATAGATGGGTTTGAGTAGAGCTCACATCTTTACAAATATTAAGTCCTCAAGTTCATTCACAGGATGTTTTCCTCCAAATTTTGAAGGTTTTTGTTGGTTTGCTTTTCACCATATTCTGTCTTCTTCTGACATTTTGGAATAAATAATCACAGCTCTATTTCTCTTTTCCTACATTTGATACTTAAAAAAAAAAGACCTTTCTAGCCGGGCGTGCTGGCACACGCCTTTAATCCTAGCACTTGGGAGGCAGAGGCAGGCGGATCTTTGAAAAAAAGACCTTTCTTTTATTATAAACAAGTGACACAAAAGCAGCACAGGCAGGCTTCCTTATCCGTGCCTAGGATTTTACTCCACATCTCACAGTCAGGGCCTATATAATGTTGGCCTGAAGTCATGAGACATCATTCTTGCTATCAGAAAGAAAGTTCCATTTTTGTTACATCTTAAACATGCTGTTTGCTGTAGGCCTTTTCAGACATTGTTTATTGGCTTTAGCAGTTCTCTGTATATTTCCAATTGCAAAGGGATTGTGGTCCCTCCTGAAATATTAAGGAAATTTATAGAATTACCTTTTCTATATTTTATTGAATGATCATATGGATATTTCAATTTTATTTTGTGTTTATGGTAAATTACATTGATTGACTTTTTAAATTTGTTTGTTTTGGTCTTTTGAGATAGGGTCTCAAGTAGCCCAGACTGACTTTGAACTCACTTCCATGTAATGCCCAGGTCTGATTTCTCATATTACAAATAGTTTGATCTTTATGTTCTCTGGGAGAATTAAGCTAATATTGGTGCTCTACTTAAAACAAAAATGGTTGGCCTATCCTTCCAAGGCTGCTGGACAGTGCCCGACTAGCCTAAACAATTGGACCTTTCACCCCCCCTTCAAAGAAGTTTCTTTTTAAACAAATGGAGATTATTACAGAGTTCCAGAACTAGTCAAACACAGAAAATAAATGTCTGTGAGATGCTTAACCCTAAGTGATATATCTTCAATGCACTTAGGATGAATGCATCTCTCAACTCTCACCAGAGAAGTTTCTTTATGCAGCAGATGGTGATTAACACAGAAACCCACAACTGATGAGTTTGCAGAGAAGAAGCTGCAGAGTGCTTATCCCCAATTAGCACACCTATTTCAAACCTCTGCCTCCCAAGGCTCAGACATCACTGTGGAAGAGGAAGCAGAGGGATCGTAAGAGCCAGAAGTGGTGGGTGAGCACAAGGAAACAGTTTCCAGACAGGTGGTCATTTAGGCATATGAACTCCTAGTGACGGTGACAGCATGCACAAGTCCTGTGCAAGCTCAAACCAAAATCCCAGCATAGATGCGGGGGAAAAGGATGAGGAATCCTGTCCCAGCCTAAGGAACTTTTGGCAGCTGATGGCTTCTGGAAGGGGGGAAAGACAGTGTCTTATAGGGTTGGGACTCTTGGTGGGCCCAGTGGATGTACCCACACTAAAGGATATTCAGGGACAGAAATCTGACTCTATAAGCCTTAGAGAGTACATTAAATTGGGCAGGGAGTTGTGGGGGGAGGTACTTATAGGGGAGGACATCTAAACATCATCAAACTATATTGTATGAAAAACACAAAAATCCAATAAAAATAGTTNATTGTCCATGTGTATGTAAGTGCATCCATGTCCTGCAATGCCTGCAGAGGTCAGATGAGTGTCAGATCCCCTGGAACTGGAGTTACAGATGGTTGTTAGCCACCATGTGGATGCTTGAAACAGAACCCAGGTCCCCTGCAAGAGCAACCAGTGCTCTTAACCACTGAGCTGCCCTCTCTCCAGCCCCCATAGCTCTAATCTTAATACTTTCAAACTGGAAACTATCCAAGTAAGAGAATATACAATAAACTGACAGAGGTTCTTAGAATGAGATGCAAATAAATAGGACAAAATTGCTGTTCTTGTTCAATTTCCTGGTGCTTTGATAAAACACTGACCAAAAAGGGGCGGAAAGGGTTTAACATGGTTACAGGGTACAATCCATCCTCAAGCGAAGCCAAGGTAAGAACTCCAAGCAAAGGTCTGGAGAGATGGTCTAGCGGTTAAAAGCACCGACCGCTCTTGCAGAGGACCCGGGTTCGATCCCTAGCACCCACATGGCGGCCGAGAACCGTCTGAAACTCCAATTCCAGGAGAACTCCTGTTCCAATTCCAGGAGAACTCCTGTTCCAGGGGAATCCGACGCCCTCTTCTGACCTCCGCGGCATTGCACGACACGGGTGCACAAACTTGCATGCAGACAGTACATTCATACACACACAGAAATAAATTTTAAAAAATTGTTAAAAAAAAAATAAAGGGTCTTAGATCAAGCATGTGGATACCTGCACCTCACTCTTCACTGCCCTCCTCCAGCAAGCCTGGACCCCTCCAGCCTAGAGTCTTCCATATCCACCATGCTATGTCCTGTTCTGGATGGCACATTCCTAGGCTAGAGAGAGTATGGTACACAAGCTCTCCCATTGAACTCTGATGCCAACCCTCACATTTACCTCTCACTCCTTCTCTGGCTGCATATTAGCAGGTCACTCCTTACCCCTGACACCTTGTTTACTCACTTTGAGGTTGGTACTGTTTTTAAGGTACTGTGAGGACACAGAGGTTGTTGAGACTGGCACATAATAATTGCCCAATAAGTATTTATATAAGGAATTGTTGCATAAATCAGCATAGTGAGGCCACCCTAAGGCAGAGTTTCTGTTGGCATGTCCCCCTTTGGGAGCCGGTACATGAGCTTACATTGGACATTGCTGTGGGCATCCACTGGCTGGGTGCTGGAGTCAATGGTATTCAGTCTGGGAGAAAGGCAACAGCCTTGAGAACTGGTGTGTGGGAGGTCTTGCCCCTCCAGAGCTTGCTGTCCTAAAAGGATGTAAAATACTTTGATCCACACTGTGGAACATCCTGCTTTTCTTCACAAATTCAAAATATTGGTTAGACAAAGTCACCACTCATGTAGCGTGACTCAGTGGTGATGAGGTCAGCTAAACTGTCTGCGTTTCTGGCATGTACTGTGGGTGCAGAGGGAGGGTCCAACCTCTCCAGGCAGGCTGGTTCCTTCATTGCCCTTCCTAGGAGCAGTTCAGCCTGCGGCTTGAGGCCCAAGCTTCCTTGGCAAGCAGGAAACCAGATCCTCTGGCTGCTTGCCTCTTTCTGCCACAGAGGAGTCACTTGTGGGTGCTGAGAGCAGCCGCGGTGAGGGCAGCTTGGGCTTCCAGGACTCCCATGGAGCTTCTGGGTCCCTTGCGTGTGTGGAGGGATATGAAGGGAGCCAAGGGTGGTCCATTGTGCAGGAAGCAGGGAGGGACTACCCACAGGTATGATTCATGCCCACTTGCTGATGTTCATCCAAATTCCATGTGATTTCTACTTGCTGTTTCCAATGCTAGAAGATTTGGAAATATTCATTTAATAGCTGACTTTATTAGTTGGCATTTTCAATCTCATAGGTTCTGGCAAGGCACCATTTGGCTAGTGAAGAGTCGGCCTGCAGAGGAGAATAAAGGACATCAGGAAGAAGTAGTAAAGCAGCTGCCTCTCCTGCTCAGTTGCTCAGCATTTTTTATATTTATTTACCTTATTTTATGTGTATGAGTGTTAAACCTGCATGTGTATACATGCCCCCATGTCCTGCAATGCCTGCAGAGGACAGAAAAGGCATTGGATCCCCTGGAACTGGAGTTACTGATGGTTGTTAGCCACCATGTGGGTGCTGGGATTCAAACCTGGATCTTCTGCAAGAATAGCCAGTGGTCTTAACCACAGAGCAATCTCTCCAGCCCCTCAATATTGTCCTTTGTGTGTAGGTTCTCCCTGTCTCTGCATGCAGCCCCCTACTCCCCCCGCCCCAAGCCTTTGAGTGCACTGCCATCTCTGACTGGAATATCTTCCTCACTCTCTCTCATCCTTAAGGCCCAGTGTGTTAGCCAGTACTCCAAGACTGTGACAAAATGCCTGAGACAATCAACTTAAAAGAGGAGAGTTTATTTGGTTTCATGAGTTAGGATCCGTGGTAGGGTAGAACATCATGGTGTAGGTATCTGTGGTGGAAGAAGCTGTTCACCAAGTGATGAATGGAACAGACAGAAAGCTCACTTTTGTAACGAAGTCTTCTGTCCAAATCTATTAAGCTGTGAAACTGCAAGTGGGGTAATCCACTAATGGGGTCAGAGGCCTCATGATCCAATCACTTTCCGAATGGCCTCTGCTTTCAACACTGCTGCACTGAGGGCCAAACCTTCCACAGGTGAGCTCTTGGGGGAAATAGAGCTTCGACAGGGCATCTGACCTGAAGGAGTTCCCCATCTCCCCCTTATCCTGTACCCCAGTTTACACCACCCTACTTAAAACTGCAAACAAAACAAATGTTTCCAATCATCAAGGAATAAATTCTGGGTGTCAGCTGTTGGCAGGAAGAATTTTGCTTCACTGTGAGCTTAAAGAGAGTGTAGAAAAATGTTCGAGGCCTCATGAGAGCCTATCAAATACATGGGTACATCATATATTTTTATTTTAGGATCTTTAAAATAAGTATTTTTTAAAATATTGAGAATATAAAAATAAATTTATAAAATGTGTAGTACTCTGAAAGAAGTGTTCTATTGACTCAATACAAATCATGAAGGGTTTTCTTTTTTTTTGTTTGTTTTTTGTTTTTGTTGTTGTTTATTTGAGACAGGGTGTCACTATGTAACCCTAGCAGGCTTTTATGTAGACCAGGCTGGCCTCAGACTCATAGGGAGCCGCCTGTTTCTGCTTTCCAAGTGCTGGGATTAAAGGTGTGCACCACCATACCCGGCCTCAAATCAAGTTTAAGAAACAAACCTGACCACTAACTTTGAGGTACTGTGAGTGTCCCTGAAGCCACACATTCCTTCCCATCTCCCAGCTGACTACCCCTCATTTTGAGTGCGTTATCTCCCTGCTTTTCTGTATACTTTGTCCTAACTATTATATACCTGAATAATGTTTGCTTAGTTCTGCTTAATGTTTAGTTGCTGATTAATGTTTGATTTTTTTTTTTTACATTTAAAATTTTTGACTTATGTCCTGATGTTTCATGTAAGTTTCTTGCAGAAGGTATATAGTTATGCCCTTTTTCAATATTGGAGATTGGACCCAGGACTTATTACATGCCAGGCAAGTGCTCTACCAGATACATCCCTAGCCTCTTTTCACTTTTTATTTTGAGGCAGGGTCTAGTAAGCTACCTTGAGCTCAGGTTTGTAGCCCAGTCAGGCTCTGAGTTTGTAATCCTCCTGCCTCTGCCATGGGAGAAACTGGGATAACAGCTCTGCCTGCCAAGCCCAGCTGGACTTAAATATCTGTATCCACTCTGTTCATTTCTGTATTATAGTTGGTATATTTATACAATTTATAAAAGTGATAATTGACATGTAAGAGCCTAAGTAGGTTTTTAAAAAAATTTGGGGGTTTTTTGTTTGGTTGTTTTTTGTTGTTGTTATTTGGGTTTTTTAAGATAGGTCTTCCTGCTGGGTGTGGTGGCGCACAACTTTAATCCCAGCACTTGGGAGGCAGAAGCAGGCAGATGTCTGTGAGTTCAAGGCCAGCCTGGTCTACATAGTGAGTTCCAGGATAGCTGGGGCTACAGGGAGACCCTGTCACAAAAAAAAAAAAAAAAAAAAAAAAAAAAGATAGGTCTTCCTGTAACCCCAGCTGGCCTGGAACTTGCTATGTAGACCAGGCTGCCCTCTATCTGCCTGCTTCTACCACTAGAGTGCTGGGATTAAAGGTTTGCATCACCCTGCCCAGCTTTATTTCTTCTTTTCCTTTTTTTTCCCTATTTGTTATTCCTCCATTTATTTTCTCTTGTTTGTTTGTTTGTTTGTTTTTTTCCCTGTGGATGCTGAAACATCTTAGTGTTTGCTTTGGTTTGTTCACTGCTTTGAGGGTTTACTTTCCAGCCATCACAGTAGATGTTGTATGCCTGCCCATTTACACATAAAACTTATCAAATCACCTCTTGGTGCTGACTTTTTTTTCTTTTTTTTTTTTTTTGGTCTTTTCGAGACAGGGTCTCCCTGTAGCCCCACTGTCCTGGAACTCACTCTGTAGACCAGGCTGGCCTTGAACTCACAAAGATCCGCCTGCCGCTGCCTCCCAAGCACTAGGATTAAAGGCATGTGCCACCATGCCCGGCTGACTTTTTACCACTTTTATTGAAACCTTACTTATACTTAGATTCCTTGCCACTTCTAATGTCTCATATGATCATTTGATGATAGACCGTTTGCTTCAACTGTAAATATAACTAAACTCACAGGAGAGATAATCTATAAATTTGCTTCTCTTTTCCTTAGCTTATTCTAATTCCCCTTCTCACAGTTCCAGCCATTTGTCATCTTTCTATTTGGAGAGCTTTCTTTACACAGTCTTTAACGGTACATCAGCTAGTAATAAATTCTCATAAGTCTTCATCCAGTCAACAATATGTTTATTTCTCCTTTGTGTCCAGAGGGTTATTGTGGACTTGTTTATCTGTTTGAGGATTTATTTGGTTGAGATGTGTTCTTGCTACACAGCTCAAGCTGGCCTCTAACTCATGATAAATCTTTTGCCTTGGCCTCCTGAGTGCTAGGATTAAGGATGAGGGCAGCTTTGATTTCTTGTTGACACAAAATGTTCTGCACTTAGAGAGAGCCTGCATGCCATTCCTCCTGTCTTGCCCGTTTGTAAATGTGAAAGCTACTGTGTTCAAGTAGGTGTTTCTGTACAGATGCTGTGTACTCTTGCTCTGCTTATTTTGAAGGGTTTCCCTTTGTCTTGGGTTTTCATGGATTTAATTATGAGCTAGGTTAGTGATTTTCTGGGCGTTATCTAATATAGATGAAAATGCCTGTGCCCTAATACCAGTTCCTTATCATGATCAAGTCTATTTTTTGTTTGTTTCTAGGGAATTTTTTAAATGATTGAAGAGACATATTTAGGCAATATTTGCTTTAAAGTCCCTGTCAGCTGATTCCCACATCCGACTACCTTGGAATTAGCATTAGTTCACTGTCTTCTGATCTAGAAGTAGGTTTCACCTTCTAGATATTATAACTCTGTGCCCGAGTCCAGCTCCAGACAGGTTCAGGACCTGCAGAGGGTGGTCACAGGAGCGGCGAAGGACTCAGAGTCAGGACACTGAGTTTTTCTTTATCTGAGGTTCCGAGAGTGCCATGAGCTGTAGGGGAACACATTCTGCACTCTGTGCACTCTGAAGGTCTCTCAGGCTTCAAGGTTTATTTATACTCCTTGATTCTGGTACAAATTACACAAGTATGCTAATTAAATTGATTCATGTCTTTTCATTAAATATTTTTCCTGGATAATCATATTTGCAATTATATTTTTTACAAGGAAGCAAAACAGATAGCAAAAAGCAGGTATTCTGTCAACATCAGCATAGTCTCTATAAATTTAACATTTTCTATTTGAGTAGGTAATTTTCTATTTTTTTCCTAGTTCTTTTTTTCTATTACTTCTTTATTTTTTTCATTTTTTAACAATAGGTAATAATTTATGAGTACAAGCATCCTTCATGTAAAACCAATTTGCAAGCAGTTGTGCCCAAACCCACACAGCCCAAGTGTCCCGCCATCCAGCTGGGGGGGGGGGCTTGTATGTTCAATCAAGTTGGTCACATAAGTGTCAAGACTATGTTGCTGTAGCTTCACCATTCATCCCAAATCACAGACTTTACATTCTGTCACACCCCCTCTTCCACAGATTGTTCCCTAGGCTTAGAAAAGGGGCACAGGTGGATGAGAAGTAAAACAGTCTACTTTCTCTGGAGCTGTTGTTTTGGACTCTGGTCAATTCTGGCTGTTTTCTTTCATGGGCTGACAGTTTGTCCAGGAATAACCTTTCGATCCTACTAATGAAGCACAAGCAATTAGATATATAGGTATTTAAACAGTACTAATTGTTATGGTAGGTTACTTTGGTATAGACACAGATGTTTGATGGTATGTTAATCCATGAATTATGTTTTTTTCTGTAAAATATGACAGGGTCTTACTGTGGCTTATAACATCTCCTAACCACTAGAGGATGTAACCTTGTGGCATCAGCCATGGGTTATTCCTCCAAGGAGAGAGCTAATAGCCAATTAGATTTGGGATATACAGACATATGGCTGCCACTGCTGCACGAGTAGGTAATTTTCTAAGAGTTCTGTTCAACCCTAAAATTTACAGATTGTGGTTACAGGTACACGGGTATTGGGCATATTGAGTTTTCTCATAGCTTTGAGAGCTTTTTACAAGTTACTTTATTTCTTTCATCTATATACAGGAGTCCATGGTTTGGGGTCTTTGGTGGGTCCCAACTAATTTTATAATTTTTAAATTCTTTTTTGCTGTACCCAATCCCTGTAGCAGACATAATTGACTTTTCCCATAATTAAATCTTACTATTCACTCAGATTCTTGGACATTATTATGGCATTATAGAGAGATTCTTTTCGGGAAGTACCCACACTTGGTTCCCAGGTAAATCAAGAAGCAGACTCTCCAATCTTAGTTTTGGGGAGACTAGAGAATTTATTCAGGCTTGCTCACAGAGTAAATGGGGACAAGATATCACTTACTGGCCGAGCAGTGATTCTCTTTTCTCTCGTGGCCACCCAGAGTCCTGGCATGGACTTGGTGACCTCTGTCCATGATGACAAAATGGCAAACAGCAGCCATCTTCACATGGCTGGCTTTTATATGCCCCTCGCCCCTCCTCCAACATGGCACTCAAGGCTTCCCAGAGCCCCCACTCGTGTTCCCCATGAGCACTGTGTCAAGGCTCATCTTTACCCTTAGCCCAGTCTTGGAGAAGCAGGAGCTCTTGGGTGAGAGAAAACCTTTACCGTCCAAAGCCCATCCTGTTCAGAGGACTGCCCACCTTGCGGGCATTTTTAAACAAAGTCTATTTTGGTAGATTCTTCTGCTCTCATCCCCCCACCCCCTGCCCCTTGCCCCTGTTGTTTCTCATGTCTTCCCCCAAGTCTCCTTTTCACTTTAGTGTCACATGATTCCTCTCTCCCTTCTATAGCACCTCTTTTTACCGTCTCTTTGTCTCCTGTAGTTTTTAAGTTTTTAGAGTCATCTTGTTTATATTATGTATGATGTGTTTTTATGTGACTGTCATTGAGCTTGTCCTGTATACAGTTCTTTATTTCTGTTTCAGCCTTGTGGTGGTTTGAATGAGAATGTCCCCCATAGGTTTCAAGTATTCAGACATTTTGTTTGGGGAGGCCTGTTTTGGGATATCTTAGAAGGTGTGGCCATGCTGGAGGAAGTATGTCACTGGGGGTGGGTTTAGAGAGCTCAACAAGCCTTGCAGTCTCCAGTTGCTCTCTCTTTCTCTGTTTCTTGTGCTCATCGGAGGATGTGAACCTTAGCTCTCTGCTCTAGCTCCTGCCACCATGGCTCCCCACCACAGTGGACTTTAATTCCCTGGAACCGTCAGTTGTAAGTTCAAATAAACTCTTCCTTTTATAAGTTCCCTTGGTCATGGTGGTTTTATCACAGCAACAGAAATGTGACTAGTACAAGCCTCTTCTACCTTGTCTAGAATGCAGTTGTCATAGTTCAGATATGCAGTGTTCCCCAGAAGGTTCCAATGTTAAAGGATTGGTTGCCTGTGGATGGGCTTTTGTGGAAGATAAATGGAGCAGTCTATCGATGGGCACAGTACTATTGGTTCTGTGGAAACCTTTACTGAGGGAGGTAGGTCCCTGGGTGTGCCCTTGGGACCCATATCTGCTTCTTGGCTGCTATGAGCAGCCTCTTTCAGCATTCACTCCCTGCCACGATCCTTTGCTTTGCCTTAGGCCCAGATAAATGGAGCTAGCCATTCATGGAACGAAACCTCAGAAAGCATGAACTACAATAAAGCTTTCCTCCTTTGAGGTTGTTTCTCAAGTATTTCTCACAAGAACTCAACCTGACTAATAGACACATAGAAATAAAATTATATGCTATAATCTTGTGAGATAATGTTTTCTTCTTTAGTCTTATAAAATGGCAGGATTATTTCATTTCTTTTCTAATATTAAACAGTTCATTGGATCCCTGGGTGCAGTTGATTACTGTTTTATTTGTGAGTTTCTGTTAATGTGTGTGGTTGTTTTCCATATAGTCTTTCTCACACTGGTTCTAATGTCATGTACACCTCGTGATGATGTGAGAAATTCTTGGCTCATGGCATTTACTAGAAGATATCAAGACTTTTCTTCCTTGCCAAGTATCTAAATTCTCTAGCTTTGTTGTTTTTGTCACTGTGACCAATACCCAGGAGAGAGAGTTTATTTGGGTTCATGGTTCTAGAACTTTCAATTCAGTCAGCTTGACTCTATTGATTCCTGTGCCAGCAGTGAGGTTGAGCAGCCTAGAGGATAGACACACTGAGGCAAAGCCAATTACCATTGACCTCCTCACCTTATGGCATCCGAGAGAGAGAGAGAGAGAGAGAGAGAGAGAGAGAGAGAGAAAGAGAGAGAGAGAGAGAGAGAGAGAGAGAGAGAGAGAGAGAGACTGGAGACAAGGTACATGTTCCAGGCCACACCCCACCGGCCTATTTCTTTCAACTAGCTCCCACCGACTTTCCATTCTTCCCAATAAAAGGTCCTCCTGTTCGGAGATCAGAGGCCTCAGGATGTAATACATTCTCTGTGACTGAACCCACCAGCTGTGGACAAAGCCTTCAGCACATGATCCTTTTGGGGGTCTTTTCATATCCAACCCATAATAAGCCCTATAAACTATGCAATGTGGTCCTTAGTTACTGAGCTCTTGCGTTGCTTATTTTTAGAACGATCTATATGTAACACTTACAGTTCATGCCATCTGGTATTTGTATTTTCCTTGAGAGAAGGTTTTTAAGTGTTCAGTTTATTTCATTTTTACAAGCCCATGAAGGTTTCTTCATTTTTTTTCTTGAATTGATTTCGATAAAGTGCACTTTCTCATAATTTTCCAATTTCAACTAATTGCTCAAATGTATCCTATAAAGTTGCTTATAATGTCTCCTTACCATCTTTTTAATCTTCCCACTGATCTGTAGCAATGTCCCTTTATGTTATTTATGCTCTATGTCTTTTTTTCCTCTCTTGAATAATCTTACTGCAGTATCACAAACATTTTAAAAGCTTTTCACAGAACCAGCTTTTAATGTGTTCAGTGTTCATACCACATATTTGTTTTTCTTTTATAAATTCTTTTTACTATCTTCCCAATTCCATTTTCTTTGATGATTATGTCATTACTTATTTTCAGCCTTTCTTCTTTTTAATATGAATACTTAAGGTTATAATTCTACAATAATGCTATATTTTTAGTTGCCAAAAGATTTGCTAAGTAGACTTTCACTATCATTCTGTACTAACTGCTTTTAGATTTCCACTGTGATTTCTTCTATGAGCCGCAAGTTCCTTAGAAGTATACATTTTTAAATATTTTATTTATTATTTTTATTTCATGTGTATGAGTGCATTGCCCCTAGGGATGTAAGTGCACCTGTGTCATGAAATAAATGCCTGCACAGGTCAGAAGAGGGCATAGAATTCCCCTGGAACTGGAATTATAGACAGTTTCTAGCTGCCATGCTGGGAATTGAACAGTGCTCTTAACCTCTAAGCCATCTCTCTAGCCCAAGACATACATTTTTTTTTAATTCTTAGATGGACAAGTATTTTTCAGTTACCCTCTAAAAGCCTTTAATTTGTTTTGGAATAACTATAGCTTCATAGGAATTTATCAAGTTGACAGAAACAATGACCCTCACCAGTGTTCTTCAATGGCACATTTTATATAACTATCATGTAATATCAGATGGCAAAGTTGACACTACTACAATATATGTGCAACTGCGTTACTTTAATACAGCAATAACCAGCATCTCAGACAAGGCACCGAAGCATTCTCAGGGAAGGTCTTCCCAGTTTTAACCTGCGGACCCATGTCCCACCCTCCTCTAACCAACCTTACCTCCCACCTCTGCCTGGTTTCCTATCTCTCCACTTAACTTATTTTAACATCTTGTGATTGATTTCTTATGTTGTCTGCATGTGACATTCCGGTGCTTTGTCACTGTTAAAAACCATTTGATGATTCTGTATATGACTATTTGTGGAAGTATTCTGCAGATGTTCAGGAATTTTTGCCTGTTTGATCTATCGGTTTCTTCTTCTTCTTCTTCTTCTTCTTCTTCTTCTTCTTCTTCTTCTTATTATTATTATTATTTTACTTCTTTTTAAAATTTTTATTTATTTTTTTATGTGTATGAGTGTACTGTCTGCATGTAGGTTGGTGCACCCATGTTGTGCAATGCCTCGGAGGTCAGAAGAGGGCATCAGATTGCCCTGGAACTAGAGTTAAAGACAGTTCTTAGCTGCCATGTGGGTGCTGGGAATCGAACCTGAGTCCTTTGTAAAAACAGTTGGCACTCTTAACCACTAGGCCATCCTTCCAGCCCTATTTTCACTTCTTTTTTAAAAAATATTTTATTTATTTATTTATGTGTATGAATGTACTGTCTGCATGCAGGTCTGTGCACCCATGTCATGCAATGCCGCGGAGGTCAGAAGAGGGTGTCGGATTCCCCTGGAACTGGAGTTCTCCTGGAATTGGAGTTACAGATGGTTCTCAGCTGCCATGTGGGTGCTGGGGATGGAAACGGGTCCTCTGTAAGAGCAGTTGGTGCTCTTAACCGCTAGGCCATCTCTCTAGCCCCCCCCCCCCATTTTTACTTCTTATGTGTATGAGTGTACTGCCTGTATGTAGGCAGGTGCACCCATGTCATGCAATGCTGTGGAGGTCAGAAGAGGGTGTCGGATTCCCTTGGAACTGGAGTTAAAGATGGTTCTTAGCAGCCATGTGGGTGCTGGGAATCAAACCTGAGTCCTCTGTAAGAACAGTCAGTGCTCTTAACTGCTGAGCTATCTCTCCAGCCCCCATCTATCAGTTTCTTGAGAGAGTAAAGGTCTCATACTCTGTTTTCTTTTTAGTTATGTCAGCACTTTATGAGGATATGCTATCAGGTATAAGAAAGTTCAGAATTGCTGTATTTCTTTCATGATTTAAACCAGTTACAATTTAGCAGCTTAATCTTTTTTAAGATTCTTGATTCTTTAAAAAATTCTCCTTTGAGGGGCTACAGAGATGGCTCAGTGGTTAAGAGCACTAGCTGCTCTTACAGAGGACCCAGGTTCGATTCCCAGCACCCACATGGTGACTAAAAACCGTCTTTAACTCCAGTTACAGGGGAATCCAACACCCTCTTCTGACCTCTGCAGCATTGCGCGACATGGGTGCACAAACCTACATGCAGACAGTACACTCATACACATAAAATAATAAATAAAAATAAAAAATTCTCCTTTGTATATAAAGTTCATCAGATTTATTTGGATTAGCATTTGTCTTATCTATGCACATTTTTAATCTAGTTTTTATTCTTTGGTTTTCAACTACATATACAAATGTAAATGTACATAGATATGGTAGTTAATGACTTATTTCCTGTTTGTCTTACATACTTGCTATGAGTAGTGAGTTTAAGTTGTTTCCTGTAGGAAGACAATCTATCATTTCTCTACCTGCTGCTTGAAAAACTAATTTGCGGTGTATGGGGTGTGTGTGTGTGTGTGTGTGTAGAGCCCAGTCAGGTATCTCGTTCTATATTGCTCTCTACCTTATTCCTTTGAGAAAGGGTCTCTCTCTGAACCTGGAGCTAGGCTGATGGCCAGCTAGTCTCAACAATCTTCTGTTTTCATGCCCCATCCCCAGTGCTGAGATTACAGGTGTACACATGACCATGCCAAGCGTTTTTACATTGGTGCTGGGATCTGAACTCAGGTCCTCATGCTCACAGAGCATGGATTCTGACCCATGGAGCCATCTCCCTAGCTCCTGCCTACTGTTTCTTTCTTTCTTTTTTTTTTTTTTTTCCGAGGGTTTTAAATGTTTTATTACATTTTAGTTTCCTACATGTAAGCAGAGCACAGCACATCTGTGGAGCTCAGAGGACAACTTGCTGGAGTTGGTTCCTTCCTTCTACCTTGTAGGCTCCGGGTATCAAAGTCAAGTCATTACACTGGTGACAGGCACTTTTACCTAGTGAGCCATTTTTCTGACCCTGAATGTAAAAGTTTTTTCTCTTCCCCAGCAATGCGTCTTTAGTGGAAAATCTAGGTTCCGAGCCAAGCTCTCCCAGCGCAGTATCTAACATCACCATGACAGGTGCTCCAAACATCCAGCCCTGTCTGAACTCTGCTGGACTGCCTACTGTTTTTAAGAGCTAAATACTCGATTTTTTTATGGTTTTATTCAGAAATTTCTGGGTATGTTTTAATTTCTATTTATCTTAGAATTTGTTGGGTTTGAGGAATTTTTGGATTCATATCTTTAGTTTGGACTGAGAGATTCTCATATGTTATCACATGAAAAGTGAGACAGATGGAAGATAAAGAGAAGACAGAAGGTGATGGATGAATGGATAGATGATAGATGGACAGATGACAGATAAATGATAGATAGATAAATGGATAGACAGACAGACAGATAGATAGATAGATAGATAGATAGATAATTGATAGGTTATCTGAGGGCTGGCTTTGAGAGTTCATAAGCCTTATTCCCCCACCCAAGCTGGCTCTCTTTGCTTCCTGTGTCTTCTTGAACATGTGGAGATTCAGTTTTCTGCTCCAGCCATCTACTGCTGCCTCCAGCCATGCCGCCCACCATGGTGGACTCTTCCCTCTGAAACCATCAGCCAAATAATCTTCCCTCTTTAAGTTGCCTTAGTCATGGTGTTTTATCACAGCCACAGAAAACATAACTAATAAAGCCCAGGCCCACGTCCCTAGGGATGATATTGCTCAAGGTGTACTGGGTGCTCCTACACCAATTAACAAGACAATCCCCTGCAGACATGCCCACAGCAATTTCTCAATCGACTCTGCTCTCAGATGACACTAGTCTGTGTCAAGTTGACAAAGCTAAGCAGGACAGCTACTGATGCTGGATTTCTTTTCGTATACTTCTAGGATTCTTGTGCGTCTTCCTTGAAGAAAATATATATGGATTGTTGTATAGTCTTTAAAGTTGGGTTGCCTTTTTCTGATTGAATTCTTTTTTATTAAAGTTTTGTGAACTTCATACATTTCTTAATCAAGTTTATATCCATTCCCCCTTCCTTGCATCCCACCCTGCCAGAGTTCATGCATTCTGACATACATGTCTTTCATCTTTTTCTCAGTCTTTTTTTGAATTTTCGGTGCAGAAGTTTACTGTTTGGGGCAGAAGTTTACTGTTTCAGTCAGTTCCTTGACCTAGTCATTTTTGTTGCTGTTCTTTCCAATTTGTATCACTCCAAAATATTCTTATATACATGGCACACATATATCAAAATTATGTTGTCTGAAAATAAACTATAGGTCAATTCCAATAGCATGTTTAGGGATTCACATCTTGACAGTAGATTTGCATGCAGTAAAGAAAAAAATATTACCTTACATTCCTACATTACATAGCAAGTTGATAAGTAACATCAGGTGTTATAATTACTAAAAAAGAAAGGGGAAAAAGTGGGGGAGAATTATTCAGTTTGCCTTATAAAGAGAGATTTGGTGCTAGGATCCACAAGTGAGGAACACCATACTTCATTTGTTTTTCTGGGACTGTGTTACTTCACTTAGCATAATGGGTTCTAGTTCCATCCATTTTTATGCAAAGTTCATGATGTCATCTTTCTTTTCTGCTGCATAGAATTCCATTGTGTAGATGTACCACATTTGCTTTATCCACTCTTTGGTTGAGGGATACTCGGCCTGCTTCCAGCTCTTCACTATTGTGAAGTGAGCTGCAATAATCATAGATGTGCATGTATCTCTGTGATAGGATGAGTCTTGTGAGTATATACCCAGGAGAGGTATGACTGTGTGACGTGGATCAGGGACACAGAGGCTACACCTAGCCTCCAGCTGTACCTCAGCTTCGGATTGAATTCTAAAAAATTCTTTATTTTTTTTATTTTTTGTATGTGTATGAGTGTACTGTCTGCATGTAGGTTTGTGCACCCGTGTCATGCAATGCCGCGGAGGTCAGAAGAGGGTGTCGGATTCCCCTGGAACTGGAGTTCTCCTGGAGTTGGAGTTTCAGACGGTTCTCAGCCGCCATGTGGGTGCTGGGGATCGAACCCGGGTCCTCTGTAAGAGCGGTCAGCGCTCTCAACCGCTAGGCCATCTCTCCAGCCCCTAAAAAATTCTTTATATAATGTATGTATACAATTCCCTTATCAGATATATTATTTACAAATATTTTCTCCATTTATTCTGTTTGTTATTTTTCATTTTTGTGGTATCCTTTAAATTGGAAAGCTTTTAACTTTTGATGGAGCCCATTTATTTATTTTTTGCTTTGGTCCTTGTAGTTTTAGTACCATATGTAAGGAGTATACCCAAGCCAAGCCCATGATGATTCACATGCTTTTCTTCTTAGACCTCTTTCTTATAGACATGTAACATTTTGAGTTACTTTGCATGTATGATACGAGAAAGGAGTCCAACTCATGGTCTTTTATATGGATATCTAAATGTCACAGCATCATTTGTTAGAAATATTCATTTCAAGATATTTAATAGATGCATCTGAACCAGTACCTTGAACTGTGGCAGGAAGTGAAAATGGATGTGCTCACATTTGAAAAGGTGGAATTACAAGAACTCGGTGACAATGGTCATGGTCATAGATGAAGAAAATGAATACAGAGGGAAGTCCTGGTTGTGATCCCCTTTTCCCTTTTCCCCTCCATACCGGCAGCTAAATGGCATTATCCACATGACCAGGGAGCCACCCCCAGAACCAATCTGCTGGATCCTGCTCATCTAGCCTCATGACTTAAAGATCAAAGCCATTGCTGCATGATCAAACCACCCACAGGAAATGAGACTCCTAAGGGAGAGATGGGTTATAGCGTGTGGTTCTCTTAGACTTCAGCAGTTATACCTACTCAGTTCAAAATCAAATAGAAAAGTTCGCATTGAGGAAGAATGCAGCCAGAGAACTTCAGAAGCACCAGGCTCTGTCGCTGGTGCCAGCAGGGGGCAAAATGAGCTCTCCCAGCAGAAGAATGAGACTGACAACCCCGGGGAGACATCCGGGCTCCAGAACCGCCTTGCTTTAGGACACGTGACCTCAGAATTCCTCACCTCCGTTCTGGGTTCTTTCCTTGGCTCCATGGAAATTATGGGGTTTAACATTTTTTAAGATTTGCCTGTTTATTCCCAGAAACCCTACAGCCAGTCTGAACTTTGGCAAGAATACTTTGAAGAACTTGCTTGACAATGGACTCCAAGCCCCACTCACCAGTGGACTGAGTGGTACAGAGAGCACTGCCTAGGTAATGATAGGGAGTACCACCCACAGAATGGCTGCCCAGGGCCGAGGTCTCTGATAAACACAAGGGGAAGTGTGCTCTGAAGTCACTTTGTCAGTTCCCTGACCTCAGGGACAAAGTTCCAGCATGGAGAGCAGCCCCACCTTGGGATCAGGAATAGAAGAGTTCTGTTCTGAGTGCTGAGGAGGGAGGTGTGCATGGAAATGCTTTCGGGGGCTGCTACAGAGACTCCTTTGATGAGAAGCAACCCCACCCAGAACATTCTTGCTGGAGAATGGCTGGGCTCCCCTGGAAGCCAAGAGAAGTGATTTAATTCTTCAGAATCATCTTCTGACATGTGAACCTTTCAGAAAGGGAAATAGCCCAGTGGCCCTTTAAACATAATCATCAGGTGCATTCAAAAGCACAGGGCTGAGCCTGGCGTGGTGGAGCACACCTTTAATCCTAGCACTTGGGAGGCAGAGGCAGGTGGATCTCTGTGAATTCAAGGCCAGCCTGGTCTACAGAGTGAGTTCCAGGATGGCTGGGGCTACAAGGAGACCCTGTCCGAAAAGACAAAAAAAAAAAAAAAAAAAAAAAAAAAGCACAGGGCTGAAAGTGATGACCAGGGTAGTGTACTGGGTCCTGAGCAATGACTCAGCAATGACTCAGCAAGTTCAGACTCCAGAGGGGCTCGTTGCTGGCTCATGACCCATCTAGCTGTGCATGTCTAGTGAAGAGATCTCCAAGTTTGATGGCTTTTTTTCAATGCAGGTTGCAGGGATTCTGTGTGTGGGTACACTGTGTGATGCTTGCAGGGCCTGAAGAACAACCCTGGGTGTCATCCTCAAGAATGTTGTCTACCTCCCTTGAGACAGGGTCTGCCATTAGCCTGGATAACATATATTAGAGTAGACTGGCCAGCCTGGAAGCCCCCAGGAATCTTCCCCTGCTTACCTCCCCAGCACTGAGATTATAAGCACTCCATCATGCACAGCATTTTTATATGGGTTCTGGAGATAAACTCAGATCTTTGTTAAGTACAGCAAGCACTTTGCCAACTGAGCTCTCTCCTCAGCATTAAGCTTGGCATTTTAAGGAGGAAGAGGAATGAACAACCTTTTGAAATGGACCCAGAACACACAGGAGCACTGGCCTGTTGGTGTCCTAGAGACAGAATGTCCAAAAATGTGTGCACTGCCTTGTTCTGGAACTTTTAGGACTCACATTCACATTTGATACAAAATTGCTTAAGTCTCATCTTCATACATTAGCGGCCTTCTAGGGAGCCAGTTCCTCGCACAGCAGGTCAAGGTGATGCAAGTCAAAGGCATGAAATTATCTAGAAGCTTAACTACTGTTGCCCTGGTTAGATGCAACTCCCTGGAGCTGTTAGTTTATTTACTCTCATATTACTAAGTGTCTGGGGCTGGAAATATACATTTCCAAATATGTATCTCAATGCATTTGAGAATAAGGGTCAGTATATGCTTTATGAATAAGGATCATCCTTGACAAACAGACTAGCTGCTATGCTTAGCAGCTCCTCAACAGTCTTGAGGCTGCATTGATTACTACTTCTGTTGTCTCACTGGAGTCCATGAAGAAGTGGATCTCTATACCAGACTTCAAACTATACTACAGGGCTATAGTCATAAAAACAGCTTGATACTGGCACAAAAACAGACCTGTTGACCAATGGAACAAAACTGAAGATCCAAACTTGAGCACATACAATTTCAGCCACCTCATATTTGACAAGGGGGACAAGAAGACACAATGGAGGAAAGACAGCATCTTTAGCAAGTGGTGTTTGCAAAATTGGATCACCACTTGTAGAAGAATAAAGTTAAACCCCTACCTCTTGCCCTGTACAAAAGTCAACTCCAGATGTATCAAAGACCTCAATGTGAAACCCAAAACTCTGAAGGTAATAGAAGAAAAAGTTGGCAGGAGCCTACAAGACATAGGTGTAGGAAAAGATTTCCTAAATCAGACAGCAGCTCTGCAAGAAATAAGATAGACAATTGACAAATGGGACCTCATTAAACTCAAATGCTTCTGTACATCAAAAGAAACAAGGAAGTGAAGAGAAAACCCACAAAGTGGGAGGAAACCTTCATTGCAGATACATCTGACAAAGCATTGATTTCCAGAGTATATAAACTACTCAAAAAACAAAGAAGAAAGAAAACAAACGAATCACTCAAAAGATGGAGCAAAGAGCTGAACAGAGACTAAACAAGTGAGGAATTAAGAGATGGCTGAGAAACATCTTAAAAAGTGTTCAGCGTCGCTAATAATTAAGGAAATGCAGGGCTGGAGAGATGGCCTAGCAGTTAAGAGTGCCTACTGCTCTTGCAGAGGACCTGGGGTCGATCCCCAGCACCCACGTGGTGGCTGAGAACCGTCTTTAACTCCAGTTCCAGGGGAATCTGATGCCCTCCTCTGACCTTCGCGGCATTGCACGACACGGGTGCACAAACCTACATGCAGGCTGTACATTCATACACATAAAAAATAAATAAAATTTAAAAAATTAAGGAAATGCAAATGAAAACCACTTTAAGATATTATCTCACTCTGATAAGACTGGCTAGGATCAAGAAAACAAATGATACCAAGTGCTGGAGAGGTTGTGGGGAAAGGGGAACACTCATCCAACTGCTGGTGGGACTGTAAACTTGTACAGCCACTATGGAAAGCAGTGTGGAGAACCCTTGGAAGACTCAAAATGAGCTTACCACCTGACCCAGTCATACCACTCCTGGGTATATATCCACAAGACTCATCTTACTGCAGAGATACATGCAGAACCATGTTTATTGCAGCTCTGTTCACAATATCAAAAAGCTGGAACCAACCCAAGTGCCCCTCAACTGAAGAGTGGATAGAGAAAATGTGGTACATCTATACAATGGGGCTCTATGCAGCAGTAAAGAAAGATGACATCATGAACCTTACAGGTAAATGGATGGAACTAGAAGATATTATGTTAAGTGAACACTCTCAGAAAAACAAACGACGAATGGTATCCCTCATTTGTGGATGCTAGTGCTGATTATCTAGTTGTAAGTATTTCTTGTGCAGGGCTCCTTGAGCTTTTGTCCAAGTAGTTGGGAGTGATGCATATTGGAAAGAACAACAACAACAACAGAAAAGACTGCGTTGAAGAACTGACTGAAATGGTGAACTTCTGTTCGAAACAGTCAACTTCTACACTGAGAATTTTGAGAAAGACTGAGAAAAAGATGAAAAACATGTCTGGCAGAATATGTCTGGCAGAATACATGAGCTCTGGTGGGGTGGGGGGTGGGGAGGGGGACACAGGTCTAGATTTGATTTGTAACATAATCTTGTACAAAAATATATATAAAACAATAAAAAATTGACTTAGTTAAAAAAAAAAGAAGTGGAGATGAAGCCAGAGGGGAGTCTTCAACTTAGAATCAGGACATGACCTCACCAGACTACTATAATTATGAGATATATTTTGAATATTATGTTAAGTATTTGAATGGATTCAAAGAAGTAGCTATTAAGATTAAGTTTGGAAATCAGAGTCTCTAGAATTCAACTAAACTAAACTGCCTTCTGTTTATAATTGCTGCTTTCTTTTCTTGTAAAGAAATCGCTCAATTAGCCTGGTTAAAAATAAGAAATTTTTTTTTGCAGTTCTCAGCCTCAGCCTTTAACGGCTGCGCTATCCCTCCAGAGAGTGTTACCAAAGGCCACTAAACCAATATAGCAAATACGGGTCTTCTGAAGCAAGCAAGACTCCACCGTCAGCACTTCAGCTAACCTCACCTGCCTGGAAATACCTGTGCAGCGTGGCAGCCAGTGCCTGTATATCCCAATCATAATTGGCTATTGCTCTCTCCTTGAGGAATAACCCATGGCTGATTCCACAAGCTTACATCCTCTACAGGTGTAGGAGGATTGTTATAAGCCACAGTAAGACCTGTCATACTTTAACAGGAAAAAAAAATGTAATTCATGGATTAACATACCATACTAAACATATGTGTTCTATACCAAAGTAAACTACATAACATATTAGTGCTATTTAATACCTTTATCTAATTGCTTGTGCTCATTAGTAGGATCAAAAGGTTATTCCTGGACACAAATGTCAGCCCATGAAAGGAAACAGCCAGAATTGACCAGAGTCCCAAGACAACAGCTAAAGAGAAAGTAGACTGTTTTGCTTCTCATCAACCTGTCCCCCCTTTTTCTAAGCCTATCGGAACCAAACTGCAGAAGAGGGGCATGGTGATTAGATGTAGGGTGCGCTTGGGTGTGAATGGTGAAACTACAGCACTATAAAGTGCTGGGTCTGGACACTCATTTGATTCAACTTGATTGAAACATACAAGACCCCCACCCCCTGCTGGGGTGGGCTGCGGGGGTTTGGGCACAAATGCTTGCAAATTGGTTTTACGTGGAGGGATGCTTGTACTCAAAAATCAACTAACAAAAAAAAAAAATTCAAAAAAAAACTGAGAGAAAGATGCAGGACAGTTATGCAAATGCATGATCTGGGAGTGGGGTGGGGTGGGAAGGGGGGGAAAGGAAAGGAAATATGCCTCTGAACTGGACTGAGAAATGATGCAATGAAATACACAAGCAATCAATAAAAAAAAAAAGACAAAGCTACACCCCAAATGTAAAAATAAATAAATACTAAAAAAAAAAAAAAAAAAAAAAAAAAAAAAAAAAAAAGAAAGAAATTTTGTTCAGGTTAATACAGTGCCATCTGTTGTTGAAAAGCATAATGACTGCCCTGGATTCTTCCTGATGCAACAACTCACACAGGAAATAAAAAGAAACCCATTTGTAGTTTCTTGCAGGATTTGCTTGTGTCAAAATTGGACATTGTTTTTTCATTTAAATTTTAATTAATTAATTAATTTTTATTTTATGTATATGATTTAGTACCTGCATGTATGTAAGTGCATCGTATCATGCAATACCCATGGAAGTCAGAAGAGGGTATCGGATTTTCAGACAGTTGTTAGCTACCATGTCAGTGCTGGGAATCGAACCTGGGTTCTCAGTGTTCTTAACCGTGAGCCATTTCTCCTGCCCCATAGTTTTATTTTTTGAAAGACTGTGAGTGGAGTTCAGGCTCCAGATTGATTGCAAAAGATCCGAGTGACACTTCTCTTGTTCTGGAAGCCATGAGAACTTTCTGCACACTATAGTGTAAGTGAAGGGCAGGTGAAACTGGATCCAGGAAGGCTCAGTAGCCTGCCATCAACCACACAGCTGGGGAAAGACTGGAATGAGAGGCAGCAGTGAGCAGCTCCCCCAAACTGGCCGGCTGTTAGTGGCCACGCTGGAGGTGAAGGTGCTAGGGCCTAGCAGATCCTCTGCTGTGGGAGCACACCAGATGGTGGAGATGGAGCCCACGTGGCACACAGAGTCCACCAGGTCCTGTCACACCTGCTTCCTAAGACATGTAGTTATGTTAGTTAGAAAAGGAGTCCCCAATACACCCCAACATTAAATGCCCCCCAAATATCTAAGCCACCTATAGTAACCAGTAGCCGAAAGTCCTGCAGTCAGTTAGTTACTCATTCAAATGTGGCAGTCACAGGCATGAAAGTATTTAGAGAGATTTCCATTTACAGCTTTCTTGAAACACACACACACACACACACACACACGCACGCACGCACGCACGCACACTGAGGAATATGGTAGTAAATAATGGAACAAATATAACTCACAAATTAAGTCAAGGTTTCTGTAGCTAACGAAGTTACACAATAGAACAGATCCCGGAACAGAAGTAAAATCGTTCCTTTCCCTTTATTGCCTCTCTCCCTTTCTCTGTTTCCAAAATACCAGGAGAGGAGAGGAGGCTGAGTGGAAGTTGTTTCGGATTCTTATACAAGGAAGTTAAATATTCTTTTCTACTCTGGTAGGGAAATGAGCCCAACTATGTTGTTTAATACACTGAGAACCTAGTACAGTGGAAAGTTGTGACGTGTGTGTGTGTGTGTGTGTGTGTGTGTGTGTGTCTGTATATCTTGTCAGTATCTATGTGCAGAGGTCAGAGGTCAACTTCAGGTGCCTTCCTCAGTTGTTTTTCCACCTTACTTTTTGAGACAGGATCTCTAGCTGAACCTGGAGCTCACTGAGTCAGCTAGGCTGGGTGACCAGTAAGCTAGGATTCACCTATTTCTGCTTCCTGAGCAACACGATTACAGCCATATGGCCCTGCACCTGACATTTTACCTGGTTTACAGGGATCTAAACTCAAGTCCTTCTTACTGTGTGGCAAGCCTGTTGCTGACTGAGCTATCTCTCCAGTACTAGAAGCTATTAATATAAAACAATTGCTATAAAAAGAAATGAAATCATTCAAGATGGTAAAGCAGAAACAAAAGAGAATCATAAACAAATTCGACCTAAGGATATTGACTTTAAAATCCTAAATTAAATATTTGTAAATAGAAATCAGCAGTATAAAAGATTGCAGTAGTTATAAGAATAAATGAATGGTTCAGTGTTTTTAAATTATTTATTTATTATGTATATGAGTATTTTGCCTGTATGTAGTGTGCTTATGTCATGCAGTGCTCGTGGAGGTTGGAAGAGGGAATTGGATTCCCTGAAACTGGAGTTCTGAATGGTTGTTGGCCATTCCCGCCATGTGGGTGCTGGGAACAGAACCCAGGTCCTCTGCAAGAGCAGCTAGGCTCTTAACCACTGAGCTATCTCTCTAGGCCCTCAACAGATATTTTTATGACTGCCTATGATTTGATCTTAGAATAATGTAGTATCCTCATCGTCTCTGATACAGGTCTCCAAGGCTCTCTGTTCATGACGCTCTCTAGTCCTTTCGGTCAGAGCAAATGTAGTTATCTTTTATCTTTCTATGTTTACTGTGAGTCCTTCTTCAGTGAAATGTTGCTTATCCAAGGTCAAGGTCCTTGTCTGTCTTGATCAGCACTTAATTCCCCCATGGCTAGTGAAGAACCTGATTTGTACTGCTGGCTATTTGCATTCAACATCTATTGCATTAGTTGAATATTTATGTAATATCTATTCATTCAGTATTTTTAATTAAATGGATGGTTGCATGTCAATGAATGACAGTGATGCTAAATCTCTGCCCTCAGAGCGACAGTTATTTAGTGAAGAAGAAAGATGGTATTTTTATGGTCAGCGCCAACGCTCTATTATGCTAAGCATTCTTGTCACTTCTAACTTGCTGAATAAAGAATTGGGATTTGCTTTCACAGGAATCTTCTACAGCCTCCTCTAAAGAAAAGCCTGGAAAACTAGAAGCACAAAGTAGCAACTTCCTGTTTCCTAAAGCCTGCCACCAAAGGACGCGTAGCAACTCCACAAGTAAGTATCTTGACAAAATACCTTCTGAAACAGGGCTTATGTGGGACTTAATGGGACTGTCAGTGCTGGGGAGGGGGGTTGGAGGGGTTGCCTCTCTCCTGGTCCAGTCAGACTAAACCAGGATGAAGATTGCTTGTCTCCCGGATATCATTCTTCATGAGTGTCCTTCTCTCCCCACGAGGAGGGGGTCTGCATTGGCCTGTGCAGCTTCTGCGGCCAGTTCTTCTGGCCGGGTGCAGGGAGGGAAGATGTAGACAAAGAGACGAGGGTTTGCTCTGAGGGCTGGCATGCTCTCTATGCTAACAAACCCCCTCCCAGCCTCTGTCACTCTTCTGTGGTGTGATAAGGGCTGAAGCTAGAAGGCCTAGTTGCTCTTGACGATAGTAAATAGAATAGGAAAATGTAAGGAATGTAAAAAGGAGGGAAGAAACAAATCACAGCAAATCATAATATTAGAGATAATCTATGCTGATGTTTTCAGTTATTTCTCTCCTATTTCTTTGTGTCTGTAGATCCCTTGTACACATATATTCAAATATATACCCCTGTATTCACCTCATGCCATTGGAAATTCTGTTCTAAATACTATTTTTTTTTTTTTTTGGTCTTTTCGAGACAGGGTCTCCCTGTAACCCCAGCTGGCCTGGAACTCTCTCTGTAGACCAGGCTGGCCTTGAACTCACAAAGATCAGCCTGCATCTGCCTCCCAAGTGCTAGGATTAAAGGCGTGCGCCATCACGCCCAGCTCTAAATACTATTTTTTTTAGTGGAAACAGGAAATTTCATTATATGAATCTATACAATCTAGTTAACACACACTCTTTCACTAGATATCTTTATTATTTTCAGTTTTTATGTCACAATCCACATTGCTTAGTTTGTACATGAGATATTGTTTGAGTTTCTGTTCATTCCTGAAGGGAAACCCAGTGGGTCCTTCATATCTGCAGATGTTTGAAAAAAATGCATCTGTAATAAAATGTGCGGATTCTTTTCTCTTGTCATTGTTCCCTAAATAACCCATCATAGGAGGTCGACTCATATGCATATGTTGCATGATAATAGTACAGGAATTTTATACAAAGAATGGAAGAGCCCCCATATATTCTGGTATCCATGGGGGTCCTGTGAACACTGAGTGACAGTCACAGAGGAGGCAGTGAGCTGGTGCATGATGAAGAATGAACATTTGAAAGCTTAGCCAAGTGGTGCACACCTGCAGTCTCAGCACTTGGGTTGCCGAAGCAGGATGATCGTGAGTTCAAAGCCAGCCTCAACTATATATTGACTTTGAGATCAGCTAAGCTACATCAGATCCAGCCTCAACTATATATTGACTTTGAGGTCAGCCAGGCTACATCAGATCCTGTCTCAAAAAACAAACAATACACAAAAGAGAGTGCATTTGAAAGCCAGTGCTCTTGGACTGGGATCCAGCTTCCCTGGAAGCAATTATCTATGTGTCTTTGAGCAAGTTTCTTGACTCTCTGAACCTCATATTATTCTGCAGCTTTCTTGAATGAATAATGTCCCATTTGGAGGCTCCTGTAACTTGTTTTCTTCTTAACATTCAAATGGAATTTAGATTCCAAAGGCAGCTACAGTTTAAGGGCTTTGATCATACTGCCAAATGGCAGCAGCTAGTATTCCTGCAGCAACGTCTATGACTGTCTATTTCTTTATACTGGGTTGCATTTTTTTTAAATATCTGTTACAAGGCTTCTCTATGCTTCCTGTTTCTGTCTCTCTACCTTGCTTTGTTTCTGGAACCAGTTACATACTTTGTGGGGTTCTGTCTAAAATGAGACCATGGGAGTCCTGTTCAAAATGATTAAGACTTCCGAAATGGTGACAGTCCAGCACTAAACCAAGCTAGGACTCTCCTGAGTAAGTGCCCTGGTGACTGTACAGGCCCCCTGCCCATGAAGTTAGCCACGGCGTCCTGGGAGCTGATCCTTCAGACAGTATCACTTGTCCCCATGTCCTCGAAATTCAAGCTGAGTTCAGTCACTGAGAGCAGTGGGTGCCAGTCTCCCTGGTCCCCTGCTGGGTGCTCAGCACTGGGAATGGCTGTGCCCCTCTGAGGCTATAAGTCACCCGGGTGGCCTGTCTTGCTAGGTTGCAGCTCACTGAGCTCTGGCAACACCATTTCCTCCATGTGCCTTTCGGGCAGGTAAAGCCCATTTTCTTATGTGTGCCTTTGATTTCTTGCTCAAACTATAACTGGCACTGGTTTTATAAAATAGCTAGAAAACAGACCTCTTTCATTGAGCCGATGGATTTATTTATTGAATTTCTGGTGAACTTGACAATTTTTCTATTGGAGTCATTACTATCTTATTAATTTATAAAACCCTCTTGATCAAAGTAATAGGTAAAAGTTATATTTCTTTAGAAAAACCCACTTTCTCCAGTTTATTTTGCTTAATACTTGAAAATGTTGTAACTTTTATATAGATGATCTTTTCCCTTTCACCATGAAATTTATCCCATGTTGGAAAAATATTAAATATTTATATTTTCTTATAATTTTCAGATGATTTGTACTCCCCCAATCAAACATGCTTATCTGTGTAATCTATTTTTGGCATTTTATATGAAGTAATAATCTATGTAGGTTTTTTTCTAAATGACTAGCTGATGATTAGCAACACTATTGATAATCAGCTCTTGTACATTCTCTTTCTAAAAACTACTTTTATTCATTCATTATTTCTTGTGTGTGTGTGTTGGGGGTTGTATGCACGTGCCATAGCGTACATATGGAGGTCAGAGGACAACACCTGGTTAGAGGTAGCCTCAACCAGAGGAATTTCCTCCATTGGATTGGTCATGGCCATGTCCCTGGGGCATTTTCTTGATTGTTGAGTGATGTAGGAGGGCCCAGCCCACTGTGGGTAGTGCCATCCTTGGGCAGGTGGTCCTGTATTGTTTAAGAAAGCATGCTGAGCACAGGCCAGGGGAGCTAGCCAGTAAGCAGTGTAGCTCCATGTTCTCAGGTTCCTGCCCTGAGTTCCTGCCTTGGCTTCTCTTGATGATCAACTGTGCTGTAAGCCAAATAAACCCTTTCCTCCCCAAGTTGGTTTTGTCAGTGTTTTTGTCAATAGAAGTAGAGAGCTGACTGCGACACCTGCTGAATCATCTTGCCGGCCCCATCCTCTCTTAAATACTTTTTTTGTTTATTCTGTTTAATCTCTTTCAAATTACAATCAGTGATATTTCCATAGTAACTTGTTATTCATTTGTTTTCTGTCTATTGTTATATCTTGTTTGCATGCAACTTTTACAGCAGCTTTTAAGATTTGTTCAGTTTTATTTCTTCTTCAGTTTTTTGTTTACATTGGCTAATTACCTAGTTTAAACTTAGCTAATTAAAAGTAAATACTTCAAGATAAATTTTCCTTTTATGAGAGGTGAAGAACTTACGATAGTATTATTCAAGGACTGGAGAGATGGTTCAGCATTTAAGAACACTGGCTGTTCTCATTAGAGGACCTGGATCTGGTGCCCAGCACTGACACATGGCAGCTAACAACCATATGTAACTCTAGTTCCAGGGGATCTGATGCCCTCTTCTGGCCTCCATGGGCATTGCATGCATAGCTGCACTTCTATACATGCAGGCAAAACACTCATACACTATATTTTAAAAGGCTAGTGTTACTCATATTCAGTTCTTTTTCCCATTAATTTTTCTATTTCTTCTTTACATTTTTAAAAATTGATGTCTATGAGTGTTTTGTGTGCACCCATGCATGCAATGCCCACAGATATCCAAAGAGAATATCAGATTCCTTGGAACGAGAGTTATGGATGGGCATTAACTGCCAGGTGGGTGCTGGGACCCAAACCTGCATCCTCTGCAAAAACAGCCAGTGTTCTCAATCATTGAGTCATCTCTCCAGTCCAACTTTTCCTTAAATTACAAACATTATCGTTATTATTATTATTATTATTAATTATCATGGTTATATATTTATTTCAGTGTACAGCTTCCCTTTTAAAAACCATTTGAGATTCTGCCCTGAGTTTTTTTTATTTATTTATTTATTTATTTATTTATTTATTTATTTATTTATTTCGGTATGTGTATCAATGTACTGTCTGCATGCAGGTTTGTGCACCCGTGTCGTGCAATGCCGCGGAGGTCAGAAGAGGGTCTCGGATTCCCCTGGAACTGGAGTTCTCCTGGAATTGGAGTCTCAGACGGCTCTCGGCCGCCATGTGGGTGCTGGGGATTGAACCCGGGTCCTCTGCAAGAGCGGTTGGCGCTCCCAACCGCTAGGCCGTCTCTCCAGCCCCATGCCCTGAGTTTTTTTATAACCACATTTGCAATCTACTCAGTTAGTCATGTAGGTTTAACTGGTTTTTAACTTCCCCTCATTGGAGACGGTAATTTTAATGCATTTCTCGGTTGGCTGGCATGGATCCACATGTAATTTTCAGGCAGACTGAAGGAGTACCCATACCAGCTAGAGCTTGGGAGAACCTGTGGTGTTCAGATTCTGTCCACACAGATCTAAACTCACAGCAAGCACACAGCACCCAAAAGCACAAGGGCGGTCTGGGTCAGGGAGGGCAGTGACCACTGGGCTTGACCTCAGCAGCTTCTGTTGGATTTGCCCATGGCTCTGTAGTCAACTGCTTTGTCACCCACTCCAAATAGCAGCCTGTTCACTTGTCCTCATTTCTCAAATCCTTCTGCATCCAGTGCAGGTCACTGCCATCAGCAGAAGCCCTGGGAACCCTCGAGCTTTTGTTTGCTCATTAAGGAGTAAGGACCAGACCAGCAGAGCTTCCCAAAGCTATGATAGGCTGGCCGCATTGCTGGGAGAGCTTCTCAAACATACAAGTTGCTCCCAACCCCACCAGTACAGTGATTTAGGAGAGCTGTAGCATCTGCATTCCTATTGAACATCCACATAATTATGGTGCATGGGCAGTTAGCTCAGACAGTCTCCTCCCAGGCCTGATCTGAGGCCCTACAACTTGCCTTCCCTAGGCCTTGTTTTCTAACTCCTGGCAGCCTCTTCAACCTACTCCATTTGGGGACAGTTGGTCCCTGCAAGTTACAGAGGACCACTGACTTGCTCTGAGGTAACCACTGGGAGCAACTGTCTCAGCAGGAAATTTCCCCAACCATCCTCACATCCCTGAGGGTCCCAAACCTCCCCCTTTCCAGGGTGCCTCTGTCCCTGTCCTCATCTTCTCTAGGTACCTCACATCCTCAGGATTCTCGTTCTCAACAATCACTAGCCTTGGCTAGTCACGTCTTCTCTTTGACTATGAACAAGCTAAAGTCTTTCCTAGTCCCTGACCCCGGAAAGGAAACCGAAATCCCTAATCCATCCTGCATTTCCTTTGAGCTGCCACCAATCTCATCTTTTCCTTGGGCTTTCCTCAGAGGCCTGGTCTACCCGCTCAAGCTGGGGGATTCTGGGAAAATCATGTGCTGCTCCGAGCCCCTGGGATCCAGCCGAGCTGCCATATGGCTCTTGAACACATGAGGCTCCTGAACATTTGACTGTTCCCAGGAGAGACCACAGGAAGTCTGGGGGACATGCCCACTCAAACACTAAGTTCAAGAAGAAATAGGACATGAGCATCTCATTAATATTTTCATGAATTATTTATATGTTAAAAAGACAATAGCACAGACATACTGGGATCCCACACAGAAGAGGAAAGTGGTACTTTGCATTTTCCAAGATCTCCAAAGTATTCAAGTTGTCTGCCTGTGTGTGTGGGGGGTGTGCACCTGCCTGAGTGTGTAAGAGGCAGTCAGGTGGGTCTGTATGGGAGGTGGACCATCCCCTGGACTCACCTTGTCCCTGGTCCCTCCCATTTGGTCATCTATCACTCAGCGGCCACTGGCTCAGGTATCCCTGTCCCAGGAATCTCTGTTGCTATTTCTTCTCTCCTTGGTTGAGACTGACAACTTCCTGTCAGCCTGGACTGCAGCAGCTACGGCACACTGTGCGACATGCAGGAGACTCCTGTCAGCTCTTCCAGAGTTGGACAGGGGTAACGTGGAGCCCACTCTGGTGAAGGAGCCCCGTTGGCGTCCTGCAGCACCTAATTCAGGGATGGAGAAAGTTAAAATGCTGCTGCATATTCCGTGGCCTGGTGTCCCTGCTTCACATCCTGGGTGCTGAGTGGTTTCTGCCCACACTGGCTGTTGGCTAAGGAGTGCCTGGCAGTGGGCAGGGCCGATTTTGTTGTCTGTAGAGCTTGGCATTTGAGAGCACACAAATGATTTCTTCCTGTTTTATCCCCTCTCTCATTTAGGTGTGAATCCCTATTGCTCAGGAGAAACTGATTTTCCAATAACCAAGAAATCTACAGTTCCTATAGACAGGCAGCAATACTCTCTCTGCAGCAACAGGAAGTCCCTCTCTCAACAACTGGACTGTCCAGTTTTGGTAAGAATGAGGGGATGGGTCCTAGAGAAGTGGGAGGGAAGGGGATGCCTGACTTTAGTAGTAGTTGAGGGAGCTTTCCCAGGGTTTTTTCTGTCCACAGGCTATAGAGAGAGCTGGCTTGGCTGTCAAAATGATCCCCTTATGCCATGATCGCTTAGGAAGTTCCAGCTATTGAGCGCCCCCTTGTGCCAGGTACATATAACTGCTGCCGCTTCTATGCTGTTAGGAGCTAGTTGGTATCTTCCCATCCTCAAATTCTGAACTAAAGCTTCAAGGGAATGTTGTCAGTTCATCTGCACAATAACCCTAAGCGAGGAACTAGGGAACTAAGACTTTGACAAATTAAGGAATTCATTCACATTCCCAGTGCTAGTAGATAACTGAGCTGGGACTTGAAGCTGGATAGCGTTTTTTAAAACATTATTTCTTTGTGAATGTCTCTGTATGGGGCATGTGCCAGGCACAGCCCTTGTTGTGGAGGTGAGGATAACTTGTGGGAATTGGTTTTCTCCTTCCACCATGTGGGTCCCCAAGACAGAACTCAAGTTGTCAGGCTTGATAGCAAGGGTCTGTATCTACTGAGACATCTTGTCAGCCCCGAAGTTGTATCTTCATTACTTCAGAACTATACATTTAACCCCTCTGTAGGATACAGGAATTTAACAGCATTCTAGCAAGTCTTGGAATTGCTTAGAAAGGACTGCCTGGTCAGCTCCAGTCTACAGTGATTGAATGGGCTTCCTAAGGCAAGTAGCCACCTGAGGGACCAGAATTTGACCTGCACTAGCTCGGATGACTCCCTAGTCTGTCTTTATCAGTACAGGGCATTGGGAGCTAAACAGACATGAAAGACAGTGTTGCCCCAGGCTGCCAGTAATACCCTCCTGTCCTTGCCGTGCCTCACCCTTCAAAACCCACTCTATGTTTCCTCCTCTGGGAGCTCCCCTGGTCCTTCTTATGGCACAGGCCCCACATGTTCCCCAGTGTCCCTCTGGATGCATCTGTACAGTGCTCACAAAGGTGTCTTCAGAAGTCATTTGTTAGTGTTTGTCTCCCAGGGACTGAAGCCCCAGCAAGCATGGGCTCCAAAGTCAAGCAATATTCAAAATCAAGTATAGCACATAGGGGTGATCTATAAATTTCTCCCTTTTCTTTGAGTCACTGTTTGCCATTTGAAAGCTGGGAATCAGAAAAGGTTATGGTCTGAGAATACCTGAGTCCCTGGGTCCCCATGTCTAGAGCTCTATTAGAAGACATTCAAGCCCACTAAGATCTGCAGCCTACACTGAGTCCCTAAGGACTGAGGCAAGGGCACTTCCTGAGAGAGGTTGGCCCACTGTCACTGCTGCCTCCTGCACTGGGATCCCAGCTCTGGCCAGTAAGAACAGGTTGTAGGTCACTGGTGGTGGCTGCAAAGAGGGCTGTGGTGGGGACAGAGGGACCAAGTCCCACTGGGAAGGGAAACTTCAGGAGATGAGCAGTGCTGTGATGACCGTGGAGACTGCCTCTACATACTTAACCCTGTCAAATTCAGAGTGTATCCAGCAGCTAATTCAGTCATCACGGGTCTCCAGGGAAGCAATAGGATACTACATGGTCAGCTCTCCTATCTGTCCACTTCCCCATAGTCAGGTCAGCCATGGACCAGAGTGTAGTTGAGACACAGTGGCTGCATCTGCACTAAACATGCACAGACATAAACAATTTTTTACTCCATAAACAATACAGCACAACAACTTTTTTACATACTATTTATATCAGGTATTACAAGTACTCTAGAGGTGACTTAAAGCATATAGGAGGATATGAGTAGGTTATATGTAAATATACCAGTTTATTTAAGGGATTTGAGCATCTACATCCACAGATTTTAGTGTCAATAAAGATCCTGGAACCAATCTTCATTGGATACTGAGGCAGGGAGAGAGGGAGAGAGAAAGAGAGAAAGAAAGAAAGAGAGAAAGAGAGAGGGGGAGAGAGAACAGAGGGAGGGAGATTTATTGTAATAAACTGGTTCATGTAATTATGAGTTGGACAAACCTCAACATCTTCAGGGTAAAGTAGCTCCAGACCCAGGAGAGCTAATGGTTTAGGTCAGGTACAGGACCCAGAGCTCTGAGAACCTCAAGACCAGACCCGACCGACGGCATAGGTTCCATCTGATAACCTACAGGCTTAAGACCCAGGAAAAGCTCTTGTTTCAGAGGAAGCAGGAAGGCACGGGAAACTGATGTCCCAGTTTTCAGATATTTAGATAGGAACAACTCTGCCACATACAAACAGCCAGTTCTCCTGGTCTACCCAGGTCTCCAATCGATTGCATGAGGCCACCCACCTCTGTCTCAACCAGGGACAATCTGCTTGGCCTTCTGGGTTAAAAGTTAACACCATTCCTTATTATAGTATTGAAATGAAATCTACTTAATTTATCAAATCATGTTAATGCCCTGAGTTTATATTCTTGTATCCATCAATAAACATTGTGATACTTGACAAAAATGTTAACACCATTCAAAAGCACCCTTACAGACACACACTGAATAATTTGTGACTAAATATCCAGGCATCTCACAACTCATTCAAATTGATAAAGTTAACCATCACGGATGCTTCTACATGGTCTCATTTTTGTCTTCATGGGAACCCTAAAGGAGGTGGCAAGGGCGAGGTTTCAGAAGGACTGTTTCTGGGGGGCTGGGGATAATGGGATCCACAGTGACTAGATGGGTGGGGCTTAGAGCTACAGGGTAGTGCATTTTGTGAATACTTTAGGGGGCTGGCAGCTTCAAGCCAGCAGGAGGAGAGGAGGAAAGAGAGAAGGAAAGGGGACCTTAGAGAAGGGGGAAAAGGGGGAGCTGCTTGTTCAGGGAGCAATAGTCTTGGAACACATATGCATTCCATGTTCCATGAGTGTGTGTTTGTGTGTGTTTGTGTTCTTTGTTACCCGGCTAGGAGAGCACATCCATGTTCCGTGTGTGTGTGTGTGTGTGTGTGTGTGTGTGTGTGTGTTTGTGTTCTTTGTTACCCAGCTAGGAGAGTACAACCTGATGGAGTTAGCACCTTTAACATCCAACTTCTATAGATAATGAAATCACAGAAACTAATTGGCTTTCCCAGGGCCCCCTAGTTGGTAGGTGGGGACATTGTTTGCCTGGGAGTCAGCAGCCCATGTTCCTGGTCCCGCTTTGCAGCATTGCATCTTAGTGAGCAGGGGTTGTGCTGCCACCTCGCACACTCACAGCTGTCCCGTCAGCTGGCTGGCCAGGGAAGAAGCATCAGAATGTTCCCACATCATGAATTATAGACGCTTCCTATGGGTCAGCACCTATGTAGATTTATTCCCTTAAAGCCATATCCATAGTGAAGCCCTATTAGAACCATAATCTTCCACTGTAGGAAACTGAGTCACAGAGGGGAAACTGAGTCACAGAGGGGCAAAGTCACATCTCCAAGGCAGGGAAAGAATCCAAATTGGGCAGGCATGTTCCATTGCATCAGCACTGCCTCCGGTCCGCACTGTCTCTCACTGGGATGCTGAGGCACACAGAATGTGCGTCTATTTGGTGCCCCTCCCCACTCTCTGATGCGGGAAGTTAACCACCATCTGTCTCCCCTGCAATTCGCATTCTTTTCTTGAGTCTTTGGGTCACACAGCTTTTGCCTACCACCCCATGTCCGGCATAAGCAAGAATTTTGGTAAATGTCCCTTGAGCCGAACAGAATCTATAGTGACATCTGAAGCCCTTGATTGGCTTTGGGGGCCTACCCTGGGGCAGTGTGTGGTCTGTGATACTATCCATGACTTCATAAACATTTGTGGGTTTTGCTGCCGTCTGCAGACAGGTCACCTTAAGCCAGGCTCCTTGCCAGAGTCGCCAGAGTCACCTATATCCCAGTAACCGCATTCCAGCCCTTATGCCGCTGGCTCCTGGGACTGAGGTAACTGGGCTCCTCTTCACCCTCTCTGGTTCCTCATTCCAGGGCACTTCAAGACCAACTCGGTCATTGAGCACAGCTCAGCTCGGGCAGCTCTCTGGAGGTCTGCAGGCTTCCGTCATCTCCAACATCGTGCTGATGAAGGGCCAGGCGAAGGTAAATGAAGACCATCACCAACAGGAAGTCCTGGAGCAGTGCTCCCCTCCAGGGAAAAGGGGAGGGGCTGACACACACCCAGTGCAGCAGAAGGGGCAAACACAAGACAGCGTGGTCTTTCTTTTTTCTTTTGGTCTCCCTGTGGCCCCAGCTGTCCTGGAACTTGCTCTGTAGACCAGGCTGGCCTTGAACTCACAAATCCACCTGCCTCTGCCTCCTCCCAAGTTCTAGGATTAAAGGCATGCACCACCACGCCCAGCTACAATGTGGTCTTTCAAGCTCAGAGGTGGCTGCTGAGTTTCAAGCAATACCAAGTTCGATTAGACCGATTCCTTTCTCGTCAGCTGCCTGAGCATTCTTCAGACCTGTTTCCTATTCCTTCTTGCCATGATATTCTCCACAGTGTAGTCTTGCCTGATACATAAATCCAAATCCCTTCCATAGATTTACAGGGCCAGATTTCACCTCCACATTCCGATGTTGGTAGAAGAAAGTAGGTCTCATATGGAAATTCTAAAACTATATGCTGCTTGCCACATAAGCGTCAATCAATGGCTCAAGGAGTTTTGTCCTCAGTTGAAGCAGCCAAAAGAGTCAGAACTGATTCTGCTCTGTCTAGATGCCAAGGCATCTTATTAATTTATACTCCATAGTTGAGAAAAAAAAACAAGAAGGAAATGTATCACTAGTGGGAGAGCACCCCGATGTCTCTCTGTACCCAACTCAGAGCATGCTACCTTGTGCTTTGTATTTGTTTCCTTTCTGATCTCTGTGGCCAAATACCTAACAAGGAAGAGCTTAAGGGAGGAAGGGTTTGTTTGCGTTCACGGTTTGAGTGCACCGTCCACCACAGTAGGGAAAACACAACGGCAGGAGCTGCTCTCACCTGCGGTGCTAGGAACCTGAGGCTCCTCACTCATGTGTGGGTGACAGGAAGTGGGGCTGGGCTTCTGCTGTCCTGTGTGACCTCTTTCCTCCAGGTAGGACTCATCTTCTAAATGTGCCACAACCTCCCAAAACAGCACCACAGCTGCGAACAGAGCGTTCAGACATTTCACGTCCAAATCATAACAGGCTTCCATGTGCCTAATAATTGGAGCAGATACAGGCAGTAGCCGCCACCCTCTCACACCAGTCCAAGCCACCCAGTGGCTGAATCATGGACATCTGGCTCATTTAATCTACCTAATAACATTTCAGTGTGGCGTGAGGTAAGGGTTTAATTGCTGCTTTGATCTTTCTAGGGCAGGGGCCCTTCCACGGACTTGAAGTTATCTTTCCCTCTGTGACACTTTCCCTATCACACCTGGAAACTCAGCGGGTGTGAAAAATGCTGGTGCGAATGGCCCTCAAGTTGCAAAGGAGAAGCATGCCCAGTGTGGCTTTCTCTGGAAAGTTCTGCTTTCTGACTAATAAATCAAGGTCTGGTTTCCTTTGAATAGGGGTAGACGTCCCTCTAAAAATTGTTCTTTAATCTTTTGGGGAACATCCAAAAGAATAACAAGTGGAAAAGGACAACAATAGTCATCAGATGACCCCAAATGGTTTAGGTTATCTTGGCAAATACACAATGCACATTGGATAAATCATCTTCATGTGATCTGGGTTGGAATGAAATTTTTGGTGGAGGAAGCCTGACATACAAGGCAGAGAGATGAGCTCAGACACAAGAGAGGCCTCCATCTATCCGGCAGGACATCATACATACCATAGACCTCCATACCAGGGATGATGAGAGGATTGAAGCTGGGATCCAGAGGAGGAGGAGTCAGCTGGAAGGGTTCGTAGGTACTGGGGGAGAGTCAAGGTTAGGTTAACCCCCTCATCTGTGGATGCTAGCACCCAATACCTAGTTGTATGGCAAACTCTGCTCTTATATTGTGAATCCCTTAACAGGTTCTGGAATTAAGCTACCATTTATTTTCAGACTTAGGAATTTTTGGTATATGGGTGGAGGGTACGTATGCATATTTTAAAATAATATAAAATCAAAAGAATGAGAAAAAAAGATTAGGTTAACCAAACCAGCTCCAAACCTAGGCTTTGTTAAGGCTTTGCAAGGACAGCCCTTCTAGTCCTTAAAGCAGGCCTGTCATCACCCCCTCTTTCACAGATGTGGAGACCAAGGCCCTAGGAGGCTACAGGTGCCCTTACAGTCACAGCCATCACTTTCAGGATTTGTCTAGGAACCAAGCTCTGGGCCACCACCTGAGATGCTTCTGCATTGAACCAAAAGACTCAAATGTGTGTCATGAGCACCTGTCTGAGGCCAGGCACTGCAAAGTTAGACATGTGCGCTGACTTCTGGTAGTTCACAGTCTAGAAAGTAGTTCATTGAGGCCAGAGCTAAGCCTGTCTAGGATGAACGGAGTTCTTTGTCTTCGGCGTGATGGGAGAACCCTGCTATTTCCTCTGTTGCTCTTTAAGCTAGTCCCAGACTTTCCATTTACTCACTGGCAGGTCTGCAGGGGAAGCCAGACTCTCTCTCTCTTCTTTCTGTAGACTTCATTCTCACTTTCCACTTGATGGACCTGTATTGGACTGCCCCTTAGTCCCCTTGCAGATGTTTCTACAACAGATGTTTCTGTTGCTGAGCCCCAGCTTCTCTGAGTGCCACCTGCAAAATCATAGGATTCATATGTCAGCTCCTGAGAATGACCTAGAACCATGCGGGGGGGAGGAGGGGGGCGCTGGGGGAGAATGACAGCTGCAGGAGGAACAGTGAATGATGCCCGTGTCTGGGACATGGAAGAGAAGAAGAGGCAGGGGCCTTGGCGCCAGAAAGGATGCTTTCTGTATAATCAGCTGCATCACAATGTTGTTGATATTTCCATGGTTGTTTCCTGGTATTGTATTTTATTTTCAAACAACCCGGGAATTCGGTAACATCATTTTATAAGGGATAAATTGAGGCTCGGAGGGAGAAAGCAATTGGATCAAAATAGCTTCCTGGAGAGAGCAGGGCCACTAATCTCTGCCCAGCCCCCATCTGTGTGGGGAACATCAGATTCATAGGAAAGCCTGGGGGCCTCCATAGCCCAGGCTGCCTTCCTAGATTGAGCTCTGAGAGGACTGGGACTAAATGGTCCTTGGGAAACATCAGCTCAAGAAATAGCCGGCATAATCCTGGACTACCCCTCTCTTCTTTCCCCAGGGCCTGGGTTTCAGCATTGTCGGAGGCAAAGACAGCATCTATGGTCCCATTGGGATTTATGTGAAAACCATCTTTGCAGGTGGAGCTGCAGCGGCTGATGGAAGGCTACGGGAAGGTAGGTAGAGAAGGCTATGGGAAGGCAGGGAAGGCTACGGGAAGGCAGGGAAGGCTACGGGAACGTAGGGAAGGCTATGGGAACGTAGGGAAGGCAGGGAAGGCAGGGAAGACTACGGGAAGGTAGGGAAGGTAGGGAAGGTAGGGAAGGCTACGGGAGGGTAGGGAAGGTAGGGAAGGTAGGGAAGGCTACGGGAAGGTAGGGAAGGCAGGGAAGGTAGGGAAGGCAGGGAAGGTAGGGAAGGCTATGGGAAGGTAGGGAAGGCTACGGGAAGGCAGGGAAGGTTACGGGAACCTAGGGAAGGCTACGGGAACGTAGGGAAGGCTACAGGAATGTAGGGAAGGCTATGGGAAGGTAGGTGCCCATCCCTGAGTGTGGCTGAGAAGTCAAAGCAGAATCCAGAACCTGCAGGCTGGGAGTGGGAGACTTCTCCTCACAGGTGCTCCATCACAGTGATGCCTGGGCTGTCAGTCCCTGACACCAGACCTCCAGCTGGTCTTGTCTGCCTGGCACTGAAGCCTGGTCTGCTCAGCTCCCTTCCTTCCCTCTCATTATGTTCCTTCCTTTCCAGTGTTTCTGGGAGTCACTGACACCCTCTTTCCTTCGTGTCCCATGGGACACCAGGTGCTTCCAGCAGATGAGTGGGTACAATTATCAGAGTGCCTGCCCACTCTAGGCTCCAGGAATATAGAGAATGTCGGTGTAAGACAAAGTAATCATTCCAGTGGGGGTAAGAGGAAGTTTATTTTCATCCAAACACAAATGACCACGGCCCACGGGCATGGGGACAGATGCCGCAAATGACACGTTCCGAGGTGAGAGTGCTTCCATGAACTGGTCATAGTCACAGAACCAAAGAGAGTCAGAGTCTAGGCGTTGTTTCCATACACCAGGGGTAGCATTTGGAACGTGGGTAATGGCAAGGTCGGTAAATTTCTGCCCTAGGTTTTAGATGCTGTATGATAACATTCTTAGCTTTGGGGTTGGCGGAAGGTAATGATTTGTCAAGTTAATACATTCAAAAAGCTTTTACCTAGTATTCTGAAAGATTTAAGTTCAATACAAAGGTGACTGATAAATAAGACAACTGAAGATCTCCTAAGGTAATTGTGGCTCTTGATCTGCAAGAGTCCGACTCTCTACAATCGGGAAGTTCTAATCAGCCATTCCTTTGGGGGACTCTTCAACACAGGTGTGGCTTTTTCCTGGGAACTCTGGTTCACAAGAACCAGATGCGACTCGTTTTTAAGCACAGTGTCCTGCCCACCGGCGGCTCCTCCCAACTGCTTTCCTGTCCCCTCCAGCTGCTCCTCAGCTCAGCCCCTCGGTGTCTCCAGAGGACAGAAGTCCCTCGTAATCCTAGGGGAAGGAGCTGGAGAAGAGAGCTGCCTGGCTTCTTTAACTCAGGGTAGAGTCTCCTCACGCCACCTCCACCCCAAGTCGTGTTTGGATTATTGGGCAACAAACTTGGTCCAAAGACATCTCCGGGTTTCAGCCAGTGGCCAAAGTTTAAGCCTGGGTATCACTCAAGAACAGAGCATAGGTCCTGCAGTTCAAGGACTGGTATAGCAGTGCTGACTAGGAGAAGGGATTTCACAGTGCCTGTAAGCCAGCCCGGCAGTCCAACCATCTTTAATGTCCTGAGCTATCTGGTGTCTGCCTGGTATTATATCACTCATGAAGAAAGGAAGATTTGTTTCTAAATGGTTGGAGAATTCTATTTTGATAATTATTTGGGGGGGGTGACATGTGAAAATTAGGATGAGGTTCAAATCTCACAGACATAAGTCTGTGCCCACCTTGGTGCCCAGCCTTAGGCTGAGTCATTGTAACAGAGATGACATGGCTCACAGAGACTGAAAGATTCACTGTCCGACTCTGCAGAAAACATTGCCAATCCTAGTACTATGCAGGACTGGGCATAAGGATTGTGTATGGTGGACAGTAGGGGCCTTGTGTCGGTCATAGGAGAGGGGTCAGCCATAGAGGCTCCAGATGACTCAGGAAGCTGAGGAGCAGAGTTTAGGACACGGTGGGCAAGAGACCAGAAGTGAAGAGGACTGAGAGCAGTGCAGTGTGGACACAGAAGTGGGAGAGCAGTGCTGTGTGGAAACAGAAGGGGCAGAGCAGTGCCGTGTGGACGCAGAAGTGGGAGAGCAGTGCTGTGTGGACACAGAAGTGGGAGAGCAGTGCTGTATGGAAACAGAAGGGGCAGAGCAGTGCCGTGTGGACGCAGAAGTGGGAGAGCAGTGCTGTGTGGACACAGAAGTGGGAGAGCAGTGCTGTGTGGACACAGAAGTGGCAGAGCAGTGCTGTGTGGACACAGACGTGGGAGAGAAGTGCTGTGTGGACACAGAAGTGGGAGAGCAGTGCTGTGTGGACACAGAAGTGGCAGAGCAGTGCTGTGTGGACACAGACGTGGGAGAGAAGTGCTGTGTGGACACAGAAGTGGCTGAGCAGTGCTGTGTAGACACAGAAGGGGCAGAGCAGTGCTGTGTGGACACAGAAGTGGCTGAGCAGTGCTGTGTAGACACAGAAGGGGCAGAGCAGTGCTGTATGGACACAGAAGTGGCTGAGCAGTGCTGTGTAGACACAGAAGGGGCAGAGCAGTGCTGTGTGGACACAGAAGTGGGAGAGCAGTGCAGTGTGGACACAGAAGGGGCAGAGCAGTGCTGTGTGGACACAGAAGTGGCTGAGCAGTGTTGTGTAGACACGGGCTCCAGCTGTCTTTTTGTTTTGTTTTGATTTGTTTTCTTAATTTGAAAAAAAGATTGAAAAAATATATTCCCCCCCCATGTATGTGTGCAAGCATGTGCGTGCATGTGTGCAAATGAATGCCCATGGGTGCAGGTGCTGCCAAAAGCCAAAAGTCTGTCAGATGTTCTGGAGCTGGAGTTACACACAGTTGTGAGCCGCCCAATATGGGTGTTGGAAACCGAGCAGCCAGTGCAGTGCCCTCACTGCTGAACCGTCTGTCCACCCCAGGCTTCAGCTCTTATGGCTGTCTGAAGGCAGTAACCTTTCCACAAGTCTGCAGCCAAGGAGAAGTGACAGAGCCTGGGCAGACACCGTTAGATGAGTGGTGGGTCAGGGAAAAGGAGAAGGTTTCTGGCCTGCGAGAACTGAAGAAACATGGCGTGTTACCTAGAGGGAGATGAGGAGGCTGAAGATAGATACGTGGGAACTACAGAACAGGGGGTGGCGTGCTTCGATGAGCACTAGGTGGCGCTGTCCACCGGTTGACCTTTGAGGGTCATTCTTTGTGAAAAATAATTGAATGTAGTGGATTAAGGAAGCGAGAAAGGGTGGGTGGGAGAGGAGGGGACAAGAACAGCTAAACCAAGAAGCAGGAAAAGACTAGGAGCCAGAGAGAAAGGACAATGGTGGGGCAGAATCCAGGGTGTGCTGTTGCCTTGTTATCTCACACACTTTTCTTGGAGACTTCATTTTTTTTTTTTTTTATGTTTCTTCCTTGGTTAATAGCAATCATAAAAGCAGAGAATTTCAACTGGTCAATTCCTGTCTCTAGCCTCAAGTAATTGGCTAAACTGTCTTCACAGTGAAATTCTCAAATCCACTCTGGAGTTCATGGAGGGTTATGATGGTTATGTTTGTTGTACAGATTGCTGATGATTTATTTTTCATTCTTCTTCCCAAAAATGATTGTGCAATATGTGTTTGGGGAAAACTAGGCCAATCAATGTTAATCAGATATGGCCAATTAAGGATAGCACAGAAGAGTCCAGGATTGGGTTGTACTGACCCTTGGGATAGATGCTTTAATCATTTAAAGTTTGGCCCATGTGGAATTAAGAATGGACATTCTGAAGATTTTCCTTTGTCTATCTTTTTTCTCAGCACACATTTAGTTGTATTCTGTTTTGCTTCGTTTTGTTCTGTAGCCCTGGCTGGCCTGGCACTTGCTATGTAGCCCAGGCTGAACTCTAATTTACTGGGATTATGGTTGTGCTCCATCATACCTGTCATATTTAGAATATTTTTCCTAAGTATATTCTCATTCATAGATTGAGTCTTATCATGACAAGAGCTGATTTCTCTGTCTTCCCTTTGATTCTGGGGGCCCACTGTACTGAGCTATTCTCTGTTTCTAACACATAGGCCTGTTGGATTAAACAGCACATCTTTACTTAAAACTTGGGAACAGAAATATCCAGTTGGTAAGAAACAAAGAGAGACTGTTAAATCTAAGAGAGGCAAAGTCAGAAGTTGATGATATGCTGGCCCAGGGGCTGCTGGGATGTGGTGGACCCTAAGGACCAAGGGCAAGTTGGCACACGTGGCGGCAGGGCACAGAGCTCTAGGTCACATGACACTCTAAGAGCCAGTAAGAGCTTGATATTAAAAGACCTGCTCTCCGTGAAAGGCCAACGGGCCGAGGGAAGCAATGGGAAAATGTGACTGTGACTCAGCTTGTGTCATATGAGGGCACGCAAGCCATGCGCATGGTGTCTGTAGAGTACGTAAGTCCTCAAGCCGGGAAATCGAACCAGTCCCATGAACACCTTGGGGAGCCTGGTAGAAATAAGGGGGGCCTGGTAGTGACTTGGATCTATCAGAATCTCACAGGGAAGCAGAATTATCTTGAAAAATTAGTGGGCGCAGGGTTTCAAGACCATAAGAGCTCTGTTGCTTCCAGCCCAGTGTCCCAGGACCATCCCAGCCCAGTCGCTTCCAGTGCAGGATGCCAAGAGCATCTATCTGACCCCGCCGCCTCAGATGCAGGGTCTCTGGAGCTGCTCCAACTTCCAGACCGAATAGGGTAAGGCCCTAAGGACAGGATTGGGCAGGCAAATACCAGTGCTGCCCACTCCCCTTGCAGCCATCCTGGTGGAAACAGAGAAAGTGACTCAGAGCACAAAGAAACAGAAGAGACAGAAAACCTTCCACCCTACAGGAACAGGCCTTCTACCAAAGGAAGAAGCACTTGAACTTTGCATCAGACTATAAACAACAAATCAAATCCACATGCCAAGAGCAGAAAGGAAAAATCAATAACATGGGAAAAGCGAATAATAAATCCCCAAGAAAATCTACCAGCCCCATAGAAGACTCCAACAATGAGTTCTCCCTGGAGATAACCCAGAACACAGATCTTCAAAGAGCAATAATAGACATACTCAAAGAAATGAAGGGAGAGAATGACAAACTCAGGAATGAAGTGGAAACACTGAAAAGATCCCACGGTGAAATGAAACAGCAAACTGACCAGCAAATCAAGGATCTAGAAGGAGAGAATGGCAAACTCCAAAGGGAACTGGAAATACTAAAGAAATCACAGGATGAAGTGAAAAAGGAAATTGCACACTCATCCAATCAGCAGGAAAAGATGGGAGAAAGCCTCAGTAACAGATTGGATGAAGCAGAAAGTAGACTATCAACACTGGAAGACAAGGTGGAAGAACTGCAATGTTCAAACAAAGAGTATGAAAAATTTTAAAAATCACAAGAGTGGAACAATCAGGAAATATGGGACACTATGAAAAGATCAAACCTCCACATCATAGGGATAGAGGAAGGAGAAGAATCCCAGGACAAAGGTATTGATCAGATCTTCAACAGAATAATAGAAGAAAATTTCCCCAAACTGAAAAATGACAAACTATACAAATACAAGAAGCACATAGAACACCAAATAAATGAGATCAGAAAAGGAATAGTCCATGCCATATCACAGTTAAAACACTAGATGTTCAAAACAAAGACAAATTACTGAAGGCTGCAAGAGAAAAAAAATAAGTTACATATAAAGGAAAACCAATCAGAATTACAGCTGACTTTTAAGTGCAAATGAAAGCCAGAAGAACATGGACCAAAGTATTCCCAGTACCAAACAACTACACATGCCAACCCAGATTACTATACTCAGCAAAAATGTCAATTATAGTTGAAGGAGAAAGAAAAATCTTTCTCATAAACAAGATGAAAGAATTCATGTCCAGGAAACCAGCCCTTCAGAAAATACTCAAAGCAATTCAAAGGTCAGAGGAAAGGAGCAACTATCTCCAAGCACCTGGACAGAGTAATGAATAAAAGTATAACTGCAGAGATACAAACCTAGACCAAGAATGCAAACAGAAAATAAGGCAAAAGGAAGCAGCACACATCTCTCAATAATAACTTTAAATATTAATGGGCTGAACTCCTGAATCAAAAGACATAGACTTGGAGAATGGATTAAGAAACAGAACCCATCTATATGCTGTCTACAAGAAACCCATCTCACCCTCAAGGACAAGTATCAACGTAAAGCAAAAGGATGAAAAAAAACATTCCAAGCAAATGGTACCAAAAAGCAATCAGAAGCTGCTATTCTAATATCAGACAAAATAGACTTCAAAGTAAAACTAATCAGAAGAGACAGAAAGGGCCAGTACATCCTTATCAAAGGATCAATTAACCACGAAGGTTCCACAGTCATGAATATATATGCACCAAACTCCGGTACACTAAACTGTATAAGCACAATTCTATAGGACCTCAAGGGATGGATTGATCCCAGGACAATAATAGTGGGGGGTTTCAATACCCCACTGAGCCCACTAGATAGGTCAACTGGACAAAGAATAAACAGAGAGACATCTGAACTGAACAATACAATACACTAAATGAACCTCACAGATAGGTACAGAATATTCCACCCAAACTCCAGAGAACATACTTCCTATGCAACACCCCATGGAACATTCTCCAAAATCAACAACATACTGGGACAACAGAAAAACCTCTACAAATACAAAAGCATTGAAATAATTTCATGCATTCTATCAGACAACAGTGCAATAAAGCTCAGTATCAACACCAGAATAAGCCCAACTATCTACAAGAATGCATGGAGACTAAATAACACACTCCTGAATAATGAAAGGGTCAAGGAAGAAATAAAGAAAGAAATAAAAACATTCCTGGAACTAAACAAAAAGGAAAATACAACACAGAAAAACCTATGGGATCCTTTAAAAGCAGTCCCAAGAGGGAAGTTTATAGCCCTCAGTACCTACATTACAAAAGCAGAAAGAGGACAAATAAAGGAACTAGCACTGCAGCTAAAAACACTTGAACCATAAATCCAACAGACAGGATGAAATCACAAAAATCAGAGCAGAAATCAATGAAATAGAAACAAAGAAAACAATACAAAGAATCAATGAATCCAAAAGCTGGTTCCTTGAAAGGATAAAGTAGACCCCCTAGCCCAGTTAACCAAAAGAAGGAAAGAGCAACTCTAAATCAATAGCATTTGTGATGAAAAGGGAAATATCACAACAGACAAAGAAAAGATCCAGACAATCATATGAGAATACTTCAAAAACCTATACTCTACTAAATTTGAAAACCCAAGACAAATGGATGAATATCTGAAATCCTGGAATTTACCAAAGCTTAACCAAAAAGAGACTGACAACTTAAACAGATCCATAATATATGAGGAAGTTGAAAATGTAATAGTAAACCTCCCAACTAAAAAAAAGCCCAGGCCCAGATGGTTTCACTGCAGAATTCTATAAAATATTTAAAGAGGACTTATAACCATTATTACTAAAACTGTTCAGAAGGATACAAGCAGAGGGGAATCTCCCAAATTCCTTCTATGAAGCCGGCATCACTTTTTTTTTTTTTGTGGTTCTTAGCCTCAGCCTTTAATGGCTGTGCTATCCCTCCAGCCCAAAGCCAGCATCACTTTAATACCAGAACCAGGCAAAGATACAGCCAAAAAAGAGAACTATAGACCCATCTCTTAATGAACTCACATGCAAAATTTTTCAACGAAATACTTGCAAACCACATACAGACCCGCATCAAAAAGATCATCCATTATGACCAAGTTTGATTCATACCAGAGATGCAGGGATGGTTCAACATACACAAATCAATAAATATCATAAAACACATAAATGGACTAAAAGACAAAAACCACATGATCATCTCAATTAATGCAGAAAAAGCCTTTTACAAAATCCAGCATCCCTTCATGCTTAAAGTCCTAGAGGGAATTGGACTGGAGGGATCATTCCTCAACGTAATCAAAGCCATGTACAACAAACCCACAGCCAACATCATCCTAAACGGAGAAAAGTTAGCATTCCCCTTAAAGGGAGGAACACGGAAAGGCTGTTCCCTATCACCATTCCTCTTCAATATAGCGCTTGAAACACTTGCCAGGCAAGAAAGGGAATTTAAAAGAGTACTAATTGGAAAAGAGGAAGTCAAACTATCCCTCTTTGCAGATGACATGACAGTTTACCTAAGGGATTCTAAGAACTCTACCACAAAACTCCTAGAAATGATTAATAGTTTAGGTAAAGTGGCAGGATACAAAATTAACCTAGAAAAATCAGTAGCCTTTCTTTACACCAACAGCAAGCAACTATAGAAGGAATACAAAACAACCTTCCCACTCACAATAGCCACAAAAACAATAAAATACCTAGGAACAAACTTAACCAAAGACATCAAAGATCTCTACAACAAAAATTTTAAACCCCTGAAAAAGGAGATTGAAGAAGACATCAGAAGATGAAAGACCTCCCAGGCTCATGGATTGGAAAAATTAATATAGTAAAAATGTCCAGGGGCTGGAGAGATGGCTCAGTGGTTAAGAGCACTGACTGCTCTTGCAGAGGACCTGGGTTCGATTCCCAGAACCCACATGGCAGCTAAGAACTGTCTTTAGCTCCAGTTCCAGGGGAATCTGACTCCCTCTTCTCACCTCTGCAGCATTGCACGACATAGGTGCACCAACCTACATGCAGACAGAACACTCATACACATAAATATAATAAATAAATTTTTAAAAGTCCATTCTACCCAAATTAACATATGAATTTAATGCAATTCCAATTAAAATCCCCATGCATTTCTTCACAGATATGAAAAACAATCCTTAAATACATATGGAAAAACAAAAGACCCTGAAGAGCCAAAGCGACCCTGAGCAGAAAGCACAATACAAGGGGCATCACTATACTAGACTTCAAACTATATATAGGACTATAGTCATAAAAACAGTCTGGTATGGGCACAGAAACAAGCCTGTAGACCAATGGAACAAAATTGAAGATCCAAACTTGAGCACATACAATTTCAGCCACCTCATATTTGACAAAAGGGCCAAAAATACTCAATGAAAGAAAGATAGCATCTTCAGCAAATGGTGCTGGCAAAACTGGATCACCATTTATAGAAGAATAAAGTTAAACCCCTACCTCTCACCCTGTACAAAAATCAACTCCAAATGGATCAAAGACCTTAACATGAAACCTGAAACTCTGAAGGTGATACAAGAAAACATTGGCAGCAACCTACAAGACATTCTAAATCAAACAGCAGCTGTGCAGGAAATAAGGTCAACAATTGACAAGTGGTATCTCATTAAATTCAAAAGTTTCTGTACTGCAAAAGAAACAATCAATGAAGTGAAGAGAAAACCCACAGACTGGGAGGAAACCTTCACCAGTGATACATCTGACAGAGCATTAACATCCAGAATATATAAACTACTCAAAAAACAAAGCAAGAAAACAAATGACCCACTCAAGAGATGGAGTAAAGAGCTAAACAGAGACTTCACAAATGAGGAAATAAAGATGGCTGAGAAACATCTTAAAAAGTGTTCCACATATTAATAATTAAGGAAATGCAAATTAAAACCACTTTAAGATATCATCTCACTCCAACAATACTGGCTAAGATCATGAAAACGAAAGACACCAAATGCTGGAGAGGATGTGGGGAAAGGGGAACACTCATCCACTGCTGGTGGGAATGTAAACTCGTACAACCACTAAGGAAAACAGTATGGAGAACCCTTAAAAATCTCAAAATGAGTCTACCACCTGATCCAGCCATACCACTCCTGGGTATATACCCACAAGACTCATCCTACAACAAAGGTACATGCACATCTATGTTTATTGCAGCTCTCTTCACAATAGCGAGAGCTGGAACCAACCCAAATGCCCCTCAGCTGACGAGTGGATAACAAAAATGTGGTACATCTACATAATGGACTTCTATGCAGCAGTAAAGAAAGATGACACCATGAACTTTGCAGATAAATGGATAGAACCAGAAGACATTATGCTAAGTGAAGTAATACAGTCCCAGAAAAACAAAGGACAAAATGTATCCCTCATCTGCAGATGCTAGCACCAAATACCTAGCATTAAGGCAAACTGAGCAATGTGTGTGTGTGTGTGTGTGTGTGTATTATTTTTTATTTTACCTGAAAGCAACTGTACCATTATACTGTGACTACCTTAATGGGATCTGGAATTAACCTACCACTTATTTTCAGACTTTGTAATTGTGGTATATGGGGGAGAGTATGTATGCATACTTCAGAGTAATGTAAAATTAAAGGGGAAAAATGTGAATTCCAAAAAATTAAAGAAAAACTAAATTTAAAAAAAGAAAAATTAGTTTACAATAAAGAGTGCAAAATACACCAGGAAAGGTACACTATAAAGCAGAGATAATGGGACAGCAGGACCTCACAAGCTTAAGGAAGTACAATAGCAAAAAAAAAAATACATTAATAAATTGTCATGTTTAAAGTAATTTTTAAATGATAAGAAGAATATGAAGTATGAGGAAGTAGCAGAATAAAAAAGAAAAATTAAGCAAATGTAATAAAGTCAATATTTGGAGGCCAGGTGTGGTGGCACACACCTTTAATCCCAGAAGCAGGTGGATCTCTGTGAGTTCAAAGCCAGCCTGGTCTACACAGTGATTTCCAGGACACCTGGGGCTACAGGGAGATGACCCTGTCTTAAAAAGAAGAACAACAATAAGAAATATTCAGAATTGTTTTTATACCATAGTCATTGAAGTAAATACTAAATCCTCAGTAGACAGGCTGGACAGCAGACAGCATGCTGGATGGAGCTGCAGCAAAGATTAGTGACCTGGAAGTTATCTAGACCACGGAGGACAACAGAAAAGAGTGAGCATTTAAAACAGAGAGCATATGAAAACAGTTCAATAGATCTAGTGGGAATTTTATGAAAAGTACATAGGGAGAAAAAACTGGATCGGTACAGCAATAGACAGCGACTTAGGAGCTTCCAGAGTTGCTTTAAGATATGAAACTGTAGTTTGAGGAAGCAGAGTTTCCTTCCACGCTAGCAGATTACAGGGAAGCTTCAGCATCTCAAAGAAAATCGGGGAGAAAACTTAAAGCAACTGGAGAAAAAGCCAAAGAATGGATTCCACATACTGGAACTGGGTTAGACGTCAACAGACTCATCAGGGAACATCAGGGTCAGGATTCAGGGCAAATGGCGCATGCTTTTGAGTTGCCCAGTACAGAAGGTGCTTCGTTGTTGTGTGTGAAATATAAGCTGAATGAAAGGGAGAAAGTGGCTTTCCATTCACATAAAAATGGAGTTCTGGGGCTGGAGAGATGGCCTAGCGGTTAAGAGGACCTGGGTTCGATCCCCAGCACCCACATGGCATCTGACAACCGTCTGTAACTCCAATTCCAGGAGAACTCCAGTTCCAGGGGAATCTGACACCCTCTTCTGACCTCCACAGCATTGTAGGACATAGGTGCACAGACCTACATGCCAACAGTACATTCATACACAAACATACACACACACACACACACACACACACAATGGAGTTCTGGATAGAAGGGGAAACAGACTGATTCTCAGTGGAACCTACTGGTAGAAAAAACGAAACTGCAAATCCTGGTTCCTTTCTTCACATGCTGTGGGGCATCTCTGAGCTGTCTTTCTTCTGTAAGCAGAGCCTACATGGCAAAGTAGAAAATCCAATGTCCAGCTCAGATCACAGAGCACTTATAGGCCTTACTCAGAACTGGCCTGGGGCCATCTATTCTAATATGATAAAGGCCCCTTCCACAAAGAGCTGTAGTCTGGCCAGTGAGGGACTTTTGGAGGGTACTGATTACCATGCAGAGTAGCAAGTGCTGTGACCATGGAGGTGCAAGGACAAGACAATGGGAGGGAGAGAAAGCTGGGGGGGAGGGGGAGGGAGGACAGAAGTACATTCTAGCTGAGAAAATGGCACAGACAGACACTTCACTGCATAGACATGTAAAAGGAAAAAAGATCCTGTTACCTCAGAAAATACCTCACAGGAACAACAGCAGGGGGTCCAGGAAGGTGAGAGAGCGTAAAATAGAGAGCCTGGAAGGTCAGAGACGGAGGGTAACATAGAGAGCCTGGAAGGTCAGAGACAGAGGGTAAATAGAGAGCCTGGAAGGTCAGAGATAGAGGGTAAAATAGGAGCCTGGAAGGCCAGAGATAGAGGGTAAAATAGAGAGCTTGGAAAGTAAGAGACGGAGGGTAACATAGAGAGCCTGGAAGGCCAGAGACAGAGGGTAAAATAGAGAGCCTGGAAGGTCAGAGACGGAGGGTAACATAGAGAGCCTGGAAGGTCAGAGACAGAGGGTAAATAGAGAGCCTGGAAGGTCAGAGATAGAGGGTAAAATAGGAGCCTGGAAGGCCAGAGATAGAGGGTAAAATAGAGAGCTTGGAAAGTAAGAGACGGAGGGTAACATAGAGAGCCTGGAAGGCCAGAGACGGAGGGTAAAATAGAGAGCCTGGAAGGTCAGAGACGGAGGGTAAATAGAGAGCCTGGAAGGTCAGAGACAGGAGGGAAGTCCTCCCATGGGGGGAAGTGGGGGCTGGGGGGAGGGTGCCCTTAGGTAAGTGGGAAGACTCTTGGTGGGTCAGCACTGTTTTAGTCTCCTCTCTCTCTCTCTCTCTCTCTCTCTCTCTCTCTCTCTCTCTCAACAGGTGATGAAATTCTGGAACTCAATGGGGAATCAATGGCTGGCCTAACACATCAGGATGCGTTGCAGAAGTTCAAGGTGATTTATCAGCATATGGCCACATTCTGGGGCCTCAGGCAATGGAACCAAGCTCAGCATCATCTCTCTCACTCAAGGTCACAAAATTAAAAACATGCCCTTTGCAGGGCACCTCAGTGACACTACCCTTGGGCACAGTGTTGAAGAAATTCCTCAGGAAAGTATAGTACAGTCAGGTCTATTGTCAGGGAACATTTAAGCTACTTGGTATTCATGAATCTGTCTCAAAACACTCCATGTATTTATATGAGTTGATTTATTAATATGTTTTGAATTTTTAAGATATCAGCAAAAGCTATTTTTGAGACTCCAGTGAGTTCAATTTTAGAGTCCATCTGGACTACAAATACATACCTCATATTGTATAATTCATACAGTATGGATGTATGTACATGTATATATTATATATAATGTAGCACAGTGCATGCATGCCGCGTGCATGCACACACACACACACGCACACACGCACACATCTATTTCCTGGGGAAGTGTTTTTATTGCCGCTACTCATCCCTTATTTCCTTCACCTGCCTTGGATATTGTCACTCTCTTTTCAGCAAGCTAAGAAGGGGCTGCTGACCCTGACGGTGCGGACCCGCCTGACAGCCCCCCCCTCACTGTGCAGTCACCTGTCACCCCCACTCTGCCGCTCCCTGAGCTCCAGCACCTGTGGTGTCCAGGACAGTTGCCCCTTCTCCTTGGAAAGTCCAGCGTCCCCTTCCAGCACTGCCAAGCCCAACTACAGAATCATGGTGGAGGTTTCTCTGAAGAAAGGTAGGAGTGAACCACTGGTCTTTGCCCGTTGCTGGCAGAGGTGCCCAGGCCTTGCTTATTTGGAAAGAGCACAGGGTGGGACAGGGTGTTTGTTGTCAGCTAGCGAATGCTATGCTTGTTACCTGGCAGAGCCTGGCAGCCAGGTCTTGTCCTGCTTCTTTCCTTCTTTTCCCCTTTTCTTCCTTCCCTCCTTCAGGAAAGTATAGTACAGTAAGGATCTTTCTTCTTTCTTTCTGTCTTTTGTGTGTGTGTGTGTGTGTGTGTGTGTGTGTGTGTGTGTGTGTGCTAGTGCACGCGTGTGCACATTTGCCATAGCACTTATGTGTAGATCTGAGAACCATTTGGAGTCACTTCTCTTCTACCACTCAGTTCCAACGACTGAACACAGGCCATCGGGCCTGGTAGTAGTGTCTTTATCTGTTGCCAGACCTCATTGGCTCTCATCCTGTTTCTGGAAGCTTATTTATGCCATCCAAACCCAGACAATGTTTTTTGATGAGGTGGTTAAAATAAAGTAAGCACAAAGAACGAGAGAGAGAGAGAGAGAGAGAGAGAGAGAGAGAGAGAGAGATGGAGAGCTTGGGAAAGCAAGTGCTCCGACGCATAGGACTTAACGTGGTCTCAGCTAACGGAAACTCTGGGCAGTTTGGTGCATAAGGGACACGTGGAATGACCTTTCGGACCCGTCACCTCTTCTTGACATTCCTATGTGGAAGAGGCTTCCATGTTTCCAGCTGATATTGGACATTTGATAGGAGGTTCCACGAAGCTCTCTTCACGCTTCGATGTCCCAGGTGGTGGAATTGGTCTAATTCCAGAGGTCAAACTGCAGTGAGCCGCGTGCTCATGCTTGACCACTTAAAAATGCTGAGCTGGAAGTGCCACGCCTAAGGGACAAAGCAATCGCATGGTGAACAACATTGAGAATCACAGAGGAAATCTTTGCGGCACTGCAAAAATATGCGTAATGAAGCGAGGGAAGGAGCCATACATGATAGTGTTGGTCAGCAGACAAGTGTCGGGTATAATCAGCTGAGGAAAAATATGAATGTGGAAGGCGCAATGGGAGGGAATGATGTCCAGCAGTTTTGGGGATGATGGTTGGATAGAGAGAGAGAGGAAGGATGGCAGGAATAACATTGAAGGGATGTACAAGACTGAAGGGACATGGTGGAGAGGGGAGGAGGGAGGTCAAAAAGAAGGGAGAAGAGAGGAAAGGGCAGCTCAATTCTCTTCTGACTGTAACTGGAGGCTGTTTAAGGATTTCTAACAGGGGTGAGGCAACTCCTCCTGCTTTGAACTGTCTCCTGGATTTTAAAGTAGAGTCTAAGAAACCACTTGGAGCTGCACAGGTCGGAGCGAGTGGCAGGTGTGGAAAGACTCACTAAGGGGGTAGAGGGCAAGGGTGCAATAGAACCTAACCTGATGCAGATCTTAGCTTCTCTGCCAGACTGCGAGTCCCCGATACCTCAGACATCTGTGGCACAAACGCTAGGTGAACACAGGTCTGTGCTGAGGACATGGCCCAGCAGGGCTCCTGTGTTGAGTTCAAGGAGCAGCCGTGGCGTGGCATAGGGGTGAGGCGTAGTGTCAGGGTACTGTTTCCTTAATATATATATATATATATATATATATATATATATATATAATTTTTTTACTTTTTGTCCTGGAACTCACTCTGTAGACCACACTGGCCTTGAACTCACAAAGATCCGCCTGCCTCTGCCTCCCGGGTGCTAGGATTAAAGGTGTGGCCACCACACCCGGCTTTGGTGTTTCCTTTAATAGCCCACACTGGAAATGGCTCTGAGAAGAATTGCTGTCTTGCTTTTAATAGCAGTTTCTCAGTTTCTGCCTCCCTAGACTGCTTCAGCAGGGCTTGGGATGAGCCTTAGGGACCCACAGGTTATAGATGCCCATTATGGTGAAAGCTTGCTCGGGTTAAGAGGCCTGGACGGCAGGATGGCTCCGACCTCTGTTCACAGTACATGTCACAGGCAGAATTCTTCACCTGCTGGAATGGCATCACTAACCATGGCCCGCACCATCCATCTCTCATGAGGCTATTGGGCGAACCAGCATCAAGAGGTGAAAATACTCACAAAGTGCTTTGTAAACCACGTTGGCCTAAAGGAAACTATAAAGATCTTCTTCCTTCCCACGCCCCACTATCTCCATGAAGTCTTCTCACATTCTTGTCTGTTGTGTCTTTCTAAGCTGGTGAGCCTTTCATTTTCCCCTTCCACACTAGAGGTCCCTGGAGCCATAAAGCCATCTACATTCTGATACTGATCTGTTAACTTGCAACCTACATCTGCCTGAGGTCCACTCACTCTGGGTAACCATATTCTGTCCATGAATATCCAAACACCCTCAAGGGCATCATGGGTACAAGCATCAGGCAGAGCTGAATGCCTAATCTTCATCCTTATCCTCAGGCCTGTTCCTGCCCAGCCTTCCCTTTTTGACCAGTACAGTTACCCACTAATTATCCAAGATAAAACCACCTCTGAGACACATTGTTGATCCAATACCTATACTTCATCCCCGCCAAATACATTCCCCACACATCTACTTCTCTTTCTACTCTACAGTGAATTCAGCCTGCCACCGACTCCACCCACAGGGCCTCCCCTGCTGGCCTCTGTGCCCCTGCTCTTAGCTGCCTGTAGTTCTTCCTCCACACAGAGGCAGGCCTGTCTGTAAGGACGGAAGTTAGGCTATGCCCCTCCCTCATTTGCAACTCCCACCGCAGCCTTCCTCAGCTCACTGGTGTACCCGCGCTTACAAGACCCGCTTAAGTCTGGCCTTGTGCCCTCCCCTTTGCTGCCTCGTCACATGCTCACGTTCTGCCTACACTGGCCATTCTGGACCCGCAATGTGGCAGGCTCTTCTTAGCGTCCAGCCTCCTCTTGAGTTGTTTTTGCTGCTCCATGCACTGCTCCATCTCCTCATCGAGGTTCCTACTTGCTATCCCTGTTTTAGACTAAATGTAGTCTACTCCGAGGCCCAACGTGGCATCCTGCCACTTTCTAGCACACCACTCTTTCTCTGAATATTTAGCACTGTCTGCTCCCTCCTTCCCACTTCCTTTCCCTCTTTCTCCTCCTCTCTTCTCCCATTTTTCTAGTCTTTTTTTTTTTTTTTTGTCTTTTTGACTTTTTGAGACAGGGTCTCCCTATAGCCTCAGCTGGCCTGGAACTCACTGTGTAGACCAGGTTGGCCTTGAACTCACAGAGATCTGCCTGCTTCTGCCTCCCAAGTGCTAGGATCAAAGGTGTGCGCCACCACGTCCAGCTTAAGCACAGTTCTTAGGGAATCGAACCTGGGTCCTCTGCCAGAGTAGTTGGCTTTCCTAACTGCTGAGTCATCTCTCTCGCCCCATCTAGTCTTTCATCTTGACCTTACTACCTGCCCTCTGCTTTGGCCATCACCTGGACCCTAAGCAGCTCTTGTGCAGAGCATATACTCCACATACAAGGGTTGACCAAGCACCATAATGACAAGGACACTGGCTAGCCCATGATGTTAGGTGTCTGAAGCTCTTAATAGGCTAGTACCCCTCTACCCCCGGGAAAGCTCACATCTCCCATCCATCACCCCACTCTGTCTTCCAGAGGCTGGCGTCGGCCTGGGAATCGGCCTGTGCAGTGTCCCCTACTTCCAGTGCGTTTCGGGCGTCTTCGTTCACACACTCTCGCCAGGATCCATAGCTCATCTAGACGGACGATTGCGGTGGGTCCTCACTGATCACTTACTTACGACAGGGAAGAAGTCTCTTCAAGTGTCCGAGGTTGGCTTGGACATGAGAAATTTCAAATGATTCCAGCATGGCCCACTTGTTCCTCGTGGTGTCTGCCGCAGCAACAGCAACCATGTTAATCACCTGGGTCCAGGGAGAGAGGGTGGGCCACAAAATCTCAGTGGTTCCCCCCAGAGTTGCCGACTTGGAACACCCCCAGAAAGTTGTGACCATGTAGCAGTTGAAGAAGCATGGCCTCAGAGAATGCAGACTATGACAAAAAAACAAAACAAACAAACAAACAAAAAACCGTGAAGGAAACATTTAAAGTCTTATTCAATAGAGAGAACTCACAGTGTCACAAATATGAATTTCCACAAGGTTTACCTATGCATGCCAGCTGCGTGCATACACTTCCTTGCTGAGTTGGGCAAAATATTTTCAAATATCCCAGTTACATCTCTCTACAAAGAACTTCTAAGTTCAGTAAGTGATCTGGTTTGGATACAGTTCATCTGAACTTAACCTGCTATGAAACTTCACAGTCTTTCGATGGTACAAGTACATCTTTCACTAAGACTGAGTTTTGCTAGGTCAGGAAGGTCTTGCCCTACTTTTCAAAGGTTTCCCGTAACCACAGTGCAAGGAGGACACACCTGCTTTGGATGGCATCTCAATGGGGGTTCTGAGTTAGAAACAGCCATGCCATCTGTCATCTGCAGGAGAATGCTTAGTGCTGCCCTGAGCTGCTGTGCAGACCCTTGGGACCCAGCTGTGGGGTGGGAGGACACAGATGCAGGAATTGGGAACCTAGTTCCAGGATTGAGTGACCTTGCTGCGGAGTCAGGGCCACTAGCTTCAGGGTCAGGACACCCAGCTTCAGCAGACCAGGGTTCCAACTCCAGGGCTGGGATGATTGCGTAACCTCTGCTGCCCTCTAACAGAGGGTGGCAGCAAGACAGGAACTGTTCCAGAAGCTTCGGCTTTCTGTGGCATGTGGAGCTCTATGACAGTGCTCTTCAGTTCCAGCCAACAGGAATTATCTTGGTAGAGGTGGTGCAGGCTTGACAGAAACACAGAAGGAAAGAGTGGGCCACAGCAAACAACTCTTTCTCTCTACCTGCTGTTTCCAATAAAGTTTTATTGGAACAAAGCTGTATACTTGCACTGTGTCCTTCCCCTGGTTGAAGCTATTACCCATAATGGCAGAGATTGTGACAGAGATGGCATGGCCAGAAAATCCTTACTGTTGTCCCTTTACAAAAAGGTATATTTCCCTGAGATAGATTGCAGTAGGAAAATAATTCCATTTTTATGCCTCAGTTTCTCCATCTGTGAGGGGGGGAAAGGAGTTAGTTTGGACAAATCCTCCACATGTTAACATACCTCTATCTTTTCTGCCTCACTTCTGTTTCTGCTTAGGTTGTTGTGTTAGTCAGCTTTCTGTTCCTGTAGCAAACATCTGAGATCCTTATAAGAGGCAAGTTTTACTTTGGCTCACAGTTATGGACATTCCGCTTGTGACTAACTGGCCTCACTGCATATGGGTCTGTGCTGAGGAGAGCCTGGTAGAACAAAGTGCTCACCTCCTGTCTGAGATCCAAAAAGAGAGGAAGGGGTGGGACCTCACTGTCCCCTAGAAAGGCCCAGCCCCAGTAACCACAAGAGCTCCCACTAGATCCAAGATCCTAAAGTTTTTACCACCTCCCAATAAGCCATTGGTGCAAGGGCTGTTGGGGGATGCTTACCTACACCCTGGTGCCCCACCTTAACTGAGTTCCTTCACTGCTGTCCTTGTTTCCCTTTGTGAGCATTTCAGCTTCACTCTGTCCTAGTTATTTCTTCTTTACCTTCAGCACATCTAATCCTTTTTCCCAATCATTTTACCTATGGGAACACTGAGGCCCAGAGGATGTAATAGGTTACAATATGGTTAACAGGTTGATCAGTTAGAGGGGTTAAACTATACCCTCAGTCTTGACCAGGTGTAGGACAATGGGAGAAGGGGAAGGAGGAGGGAAGTCACAGATTTCCGGTTTTCATGTTGGATCACTCTGGATTTGAAACTCTGGTCATTCTGTGGGAAGGGCAGGGTGCTGCTTTGATTTTCCCTGTTCTGAGTTTTGGTCAGGTGGTGAGGGAAGTTTACTTGTTAGATCCCATGAACTTAGCCTGGTGGGGTCCTAGGAAAGTGAGCCTCCTGCCATTTCAGTCATTAGTTTCTGTGGGTGATATTGCAGGTGTGGTGATGAGATTGTGGAAATCAACGATTCTCCAGTGCACTGCATGACCCTCAATGAAGTTTATGCAATCTTGAGTCACTGTGAGCCTGGCCCAGTCCCCATCATCGTCAGCCGGCATCCAGACCCACAGGTAACATCCAGCTGGGCTACTTCTGCCCAGGATCATGCGTTCAGTGCCAAAGTCAGGGCAAGAAACATGGAAATAGATGTTGCTGGCTGTGGTTTGAATCTGACTTCCCCAAGCTTGTCCCAACTTTCTTTGGAAATAAATCTCTGCCACAGAAGTCCACTGAGAAACTCTTAGACATCAATAGCGATTGGTATCCACTTAGGAAGACTCTTGCTGCTGAGTTGCTAGCTCTTGGGCAGGAAGATGGAGACCCAAGCTCTGAGCTATCAGATGCAAGCGATCTATTCATGACTGTGTTAGCTGGCCACTCAGGATGGGCATATCTGGAGCTCAGCACTGAGAATGAAGAGACAAGCAGATTTACAGTACAGAGACCTGGAGAAGTTCACAATCTTAATAAACAGACTGACATACAGGAGAAGGGGTCAGTAAAGCAAGGAACACTGAAGCTTAGCGTCCTCTAGACAGAGTTTGCATAAGATCGTTCTGGGAAGTGGGAACACTGAACACAAAGTTCAAAGTCAGAGTGCTCTCCTGGCAGAGAGCACATGGCAGGTTTTGTGGGCTGGAAGAGTATGTATGAGAACTGAGTTGACTGGTGAGGCACAAGGTTACACTGTAAAAGGATTTAAATGCACGACTGATGGAGTTGTACTCTTTTCTGGGTATAGTGAGAAGCTGCAGAAGGTCAATAACTATAGATGTAACATGTTCAGATTTTATTGTTTCAGCCAATGAACAGAATAAAGTGGATGAAGCGTAGAGTTTGTTGATGGAAGGAAACAGATGGAGAGGACCTGAACTAGGCAGAAGGCATAGAGAGAGACTAGGAAAGAAGAAAGAATCAGAGGCCAAACTTGGGAAGAATCAGGAGTGTCTGCTGGCTGGTTGTTGGGTCTGGGCTGAAGGTAAAACATCTCAAGAAGTCCTGAGTGTTCCTGAATGGGATGTAAGCAACAGTAACACTGCCACAGGACTGGAAGGAGAACAAGACCTGGGAGCGGAGAACATGATGGGGCCGAGGTGTCTGTGGGATGTATAGGTAGAGACATCCCCTAGGCAGTTACAGTGAGGGCTGGTGCTGCTATGAGATCTGAGATGGAGCTAGACTTGGGATTTGTCACCATGGCATAGGTGTGACCACTTCGGGGAAGTTGGTGATAACCTTTCCCACTATTTATTTAGTCCTTCCTCAGTGTGTGCCAGCCATGCTTGCCAAGCTTGTGATTTCTGCAACTACATTGACTGGTTGCATAAAGATCTAAAGTTGATGGGCTATTCCCTTCCAATTCACAGATGGGGAAACCGAGGCTTGGAAAGGAAAAGGAACCTGCTCAATAGTGGAGTAAATTAAATCTACAAAAGCCAGTACTCTTAACTAAATTGGTTATAGAACTCTGTGAAAACAGATAACAGAACAGAGGGGAAGATCAATATATGATGAACAGTGATGTTCAAAGTCATCCCTATTATACTGTTATGCACTGAGGCTAAACACACAGAAATCACACTTCTCAGGTAAATAAATGATTCAATGAAATCCAGGAGAAATAGGAGGAAAGAGTGGCTAATGATTTGTGGCTGCCTTTTGGTGCCTGAGGGGCATTATACCAGCTATGGAAGAGGGTCAAAATGTGGGCAGGGTTGGGTTTGGAATTGCAAAAACACCAAAGGACTCCAGGCAAGGCACATACGGGCACAGGCACCAGGTAGAGGGAAGAGAGCCTTGGTTCAGCACCAGCCTGCTCGGTGGTCAGCTACTCTGCTTATGGTGATCTTGGATGATTCACCTATTATATCAAAACCCCCAGTTCCTACAGTCTGATGTGAGGGTGTGGCCCTGATCTAGCAGGACTGGGGTTGATGACAACTGTCATCTTTGAGTCTAGCATTTGCTAAGTATTACATTCAGTATGTTAAATGATTGTGTGTGTGTGTGTGTGTGTGTGTGTGTGTGTGTTGAAATACACATAACATAAATCTCTCTCTCTCTCTCTCTCTCTCTCTCTCTCTCTCTCTCTCTCTCTCTCTAATCTTACTAGGTGGCCCAGGCTGCCGTAGAACTCACAATTCTCCTGTTTCAGCCTCTCCAGTGCTGGGGCTGCAGGTGTGCACCACCACACCAGCTACTTACATCTCTCCATGTCCAGTTCAGTCACATGAAGGACATTCACATTGTTTTACAACTGTTATATCCAGGCAAGAGAAACACAGATCACAACGCCCTTAAGCCAGTTAAAAGGGAAAGGAATCCTTTATTGATTAGTGGAGGACCGGGAGTGGCCAGTGTCTCAGGAAAAACAATCTCTCAGTGCTGAAGCCAAGGTACAGAGTTTATAAAGCCAAACTCACAAGAACAACCTAGCCAGGTACAGCTCAAAGATACCAGGCAATTATTTTGGTTATATAAACATTGTCTTGGAAGCTGTGAGTATTGCTGGGGGAGGCTAGTGTCTGAGAAGAATGCTAAAGCAAGCACTCATAGACTGTAGTCAGGGCTAGCCCAGGACAAAATGGAGTTCCTTTTGCTACTTCACAACCACTGCCACCAGGTTTTGTCTTGTAGAGCTAAAAGTCTACTCGTGAAACAACTTCCTACTTCCTCCTCAAGGCACTTGGATACTAATCTTCTGCTTTCTGTTTCTGTGGTGTTGAATAAACACTTCATATAAGCAGAACTATGACCTATTTGTTCTTTTGTTACAGACTTATGTCATTTATAGAAACACCCTCAAAGTCTATCCATGTCATAGCCAGAATCTCTTTCCTTTGTGAGGCTGACTAATATTCCTTTGTATGCATATACCACATTTTGTTTATGTATGAACAGTCAGTAGCTTCTACCTTTGACTATTGTGGTAATGAAAAAAAAAAAAGAACATGGGGTACAGACATTGCTTTGAAATAATTTTTCCCTTCAATTCTTGATCATTTGTTTGAGGAAAGGTCTCACTTTGGAGTACAGGTTAACATGGAACTCCCTATGTAGATCAAGCTGCCCTTAAATGTGGCAATCTTTCTATCACACACACCTGAGTGTTGGGATTACAGATATGAGCCACTATATCTGGGTCCTATTTGCTAATCTTTTGAGTATGTGAGTGTGGGTCATGTCTTAATTCTATTATTATTGTAATTTTATATTCTGTTGTAATTCTATATCTATCATAATTATTTGAGGAATCTCTGTAATATTTTCCATAAAGGCTGAACCACTTTACATTCCTATCAACAGTGCACATAGATTCCAATTTCTACACATCCTTGCCAAAATTTGTTAATTTTTTTGTTTTAAAAGATTTATTTTACTTTTATTCCCTTGTGTGTATGTATGTGGGTGCCTGATAAGGCCAGAAGAGGGTTTTGGATCCCCTTTAGCATAGCTGTTGTGAGCTGCTAGACGTGCATGCTCAGGTCCTCTGCAGGAGCAGTAAGCACTCTCAACCACAGAGCCATCTCTCTGGCCCCGAATTTTATTATTATGATTTTAACTTTTTTATTTCCTATGCTTTGGTTTCCAATGATGTATTTAGTAAAATATCCTCTTTCTAAATTCTCAAGTAAATTTTATTGATATTATTCTACAGAATAAGAAATCAGGGCTTAGAAGATTAAGTAACCTGTCTAGCCATACACACCTAGACAGTGAGAAACAGACTGGAGTATGAGTCCGTTTGACTCTAAGACTCACACTTAGCTAACTGTGAAAAGTGGTATCGCACAGGGCCTAGAGTGTTTGTGACACTGATGGTGCTGACAGTGATAATAATACATGGCACTGCCAATAGCTTGGGTAGGGAAACTATGAAACGGGAACTTTGCCTAGAGTAAGTAGTGAGGAGGGGGGCAGAGAACCAAGAGGGGTCACTTGGGGACTGATGGACATTGAACATTATCTGGATGACCTCAGGGATCCATAGATGTCCAGGACATTTCTGGAAGTGGACTTTGTCAGTTATGTGCAGAATAGAATGTAGAAGCTACAGCAAAGCAGGTACAATCTTTGGCATATGAGGTACATGTGTCTACTGCTTGCTTGAGATGGTGATTAATATTTTCAAGGTTTCTGAACAGCAACTCAAGGAAGCTGTGGCTCAGGCTATGGAGAGCATCAGATTTGGAAAGGAGAGGAACCAGTGGAGCTTGGAAGGTAAGGGATGTGGCGAACTTGTACTTGAAATATCTACTTACTTAGAAAGCTCAGAGTCCAGCCATAAACCCTCCCTCTACCTCCACAATATGCGAGAGCAGTCAAGGAGCACACATGGGATTCTACACAGTGGTGGAAAGGCAGGAGCCATAGCTAAATTTGGCTCGCGTTTGTTTTTGCTTTGTGTGAAAGGTAAAGATCTGAACTGTTTCAATGGAGCAGGCACTCTGCAGGAGTCCCCCCCCCCCCGGTGGCCTTTCCCACCTGAAGTCCTTGGGGGCTTTCACTTTGCAACCTCTCCTCTGTAATAATAGGCATCGAAAATTCCTAATTAATCGTAGCTCATGCATTATTTCACTAAATCTTTACAGCTACTTTTTTCTTTTTCTTTTTGTCTTTTTGAGACAGAGTCTCCCTGTAGCCACAGCTGGCTTGGAATATGCTATGTAGACCAGACTGGGCTCAATTTTGGAGTTACTGGGATTAAAGGCATGTGCCACCATGCCCAGCTCACATCTACTCTTTAATGCTCAATTTATAAGAATAACCAAAGCTCTGGGTGCCACCTTCTGCCAAAGTCCTACCACCACTATGTGGGGAAACTTGTCAGGGATCTGGCTGACTGGGTGGCTCCTGTACCTGGCTTTGGGGCATTGGCCAAGTCACTGTGGGACACCCATGTGCTATAATAGTGTACATTGTGTACCCTGATGTTGGCAAGGAGGCCAAAGGGAATGGGAAAACAGTCAGAGAAAAGACTGGGACCGGGACTTTATTACTTCTGTTTTACTTATGGCTTCACGCACTCCAGTGCACATATGCACAGATGAGTGGACAGGGAAACACCTCTCCTGCTGTTAACAATGGTTGCCTGGGTTGGAGGGTGACTAGATGCAGGGGAATGTTGGCTTCATGCCTTCCTTTTGTGCTTTAGTTTTCTCAGTGAAGATGTGCTAGTCTATGACCAGGAAAAAGCAAAAAAAGCTTTTTCTTTAAAGCATGTTTGGATTATGAATCTGGCTGGCTTTGGTGCCTTTTTATGGGGCTTCCTTTGGCTCTTTCAGTCACACAGAAGGAGCTCATGAATAGCCAGGTCTCCAAGGCTCATAGCTCCTTGGGCTGCAGCCTCAGGAAAAAGGAAAGGGTACCCTTGAGCATTTGCCACTAGAGAGAACAGCTTCTCTTGGAAGTATGGATGGCTACAGTGCAGGAAACCGTGGGGCAAGTGATGGCAGAGAAAGGGCGAGGGGGCTGTAGCTCCATTTCATCTTCTGCTGGAAGTGGACGGTGCCCCTCCATGTGTGGGGCTCAAAGTGCCTTCACCTGTTCTCTTTCTTTGCTACTGGACCTCAAAGCAGCTCAGCAACTTTAGTACGTACCCCCTTTCACAAATGCAGGGACTATGTTTCCAAGGCAGATGATGAAATAGAGTTTAGTGAGATGTTCGTTAAGAGGCTTCCTGGGAATCTGGGAGTGGAGGGCAAGAGCCGAAGTTGGTGGAGCTGAGCTCAGCCCGCTCTGGGGTCTGCAGCTGACATAGCCCACTCAAGGCACTGCCTGGCTTGGCAGTGAAGTCTAGCTGGGTATAACCCTGAGCCTCCACCAGACCCTGGGAACTGGGGTGTCTTCATTTGTCAGGGTAGCTCTCTCCAGCTGTGAATCCTTAGAGAGGCTCACAGCTACAAAGCATCTGCTGCCAGTCTCCCCTCAGCTAGAACAACAAGCTCTTGCATTATGGGTAATGATAGGTAGTACAAATGGTGCATCTCTAAGTCTGTTACTCATGGGCTTAGAAAGATTTTTTCCAATCCAAAGATAGACAGCTCTTTGGAGACCACACCCAAGGCTGCCATGCTCCAAATGCAAAGTGCCCTCTTCTGAGTCACAGTGGGATTTATGTGGTGCCACCCATAGCAGTCCTGGGCACAGCCAGGGGTGTCTGGCTGTCCTGCCTTGAATGGGAAATTTACTTATGCTTCCCATGCAGGGGTCAAAAGGCTGGAGAGCAGCTGGCATGGACGGCCCACCACTGAGAAGGATCGTGAGAAGCACTCAGCACCCCCACATCGCAGGGCCCAGAAGATCATGGTCCGCTCCAGCAGTGACAGCAGCTACATGTCTGGGTCACCGGGGGGAAGTCCCTGCAGCGCAGGTGCGGAGCCACAGCCCTCTGAGAGGGAAGGCAGCACACACAGCCCCAGCTTGCCTCCTGGCCAGGAGCAAAAGCTAAGTCCTGAGGTCCCATTCAGGCCTCCCCAGGAGAGCCCACTCCCTCCCGAGAGCCTGGATAGAGACAGCCACCCACCACTGAGACTGAAGAAATCCTTTGAGATTTTGGTGAGAAAGCCAACATCCTCCAAACCCAAGCCTCCACCCAGAAAATACTTTAAAAGTGACAGCGAGCCTCAGAAGAGTCTGGAAGAGAAAGAGAAGGTCACAGGCCCTTCTGGGCACACCTTGCCCACCTGCAGCCAGGTAGGAGGGTGTGGACAGTGGGTTTCATGTCTCCCCCCTGCACCACACACATATGCTAGGCACATATGCATATACACACATACACACACGTATATGTACATTAGAAGTGTCTGCAGGTTTCCTGTGCTCTGTCAGAGAGAAGCCTTCCTCCCAGGCCCACTACAAAGAGAGTGAAGCTGGAAGAGCCAAATGGAGCCCCAGGCCACCTACTCGCTGCTGACATTGAAGGTTCTCCTGGTGAGGCTCATTTGTCTCATACTTGGTGGGTCTACAGCAGGGTCACCCCATGACAGAGAGGCCGAGCACGGGACTCTCAGCAAGTGAATCGGAGCACTCATCTCCCTGTTAGCTTTTGCCTTCTTTATGAATAGGGGAAACCTAGAGAGAGTCTCTGAGCCTAGGCTGTTGCTTGAGGCTGCTTTGAGTGGCTCCTTCCACAGGCTGTTGTGAAAATGCACACTTATGCATAAGCACATATGTACGCGTGCACATATACACACATGTACATGCACACATATGTACACACATATACACACATGTACACGCACACATACACATATACACACATGTGTACATGCACACATATACACATATGTACGTGCACACATATACACACATATACGTACATGCACACACATGTACACACATGTACACGCACACATACACACATGTGTACATGCACACATATACACATATGTATATGCACACATATACACACATATGTACACGCACACATATGCACGCATGCCCACACTACTATCTCAGATGCAGTGTCCAAAATCTTTGGCACCTTACCTTGAACCCCCTTCAGTCCTTAACAGTCTGGCACTCTAAGTTTTTGTCTGTGATCATTTATTTCCCCACCGCCCTGTCAAAACCTTCTTCCTCCAGCAACATCCTTCAAGGAAGGCAGATGGGTAGAAAGTTAGCTGCTATAACTTGAGTCATGTTAATGCACAGCACTATGCTAAATGTGTTTATATATTGTCTTAGTTTGTCCTTGTTAGGTTCTGAGTTAAGCAGAGAAAGAATTTACTCAAATTCACAGTGCTGAGGGTTGCACCGAGGGCTTTGCATGGAGGTGGGGTAAGGCCTCTGGGAATCTCCTAGAAGGAGTCTGACTGAAGATTGATAAACTTCAGGAAGGTGGTTGAGGCAGGAAGGTTGAGTTCCAGGATAAAGGCACAATGAAGGAAGAGAAGCCAGGTTATTAAACAGGAAGTGCGTTTTATTTATTTATTTATTTATTTATTTATTTGCTTGTTTGTTTGTTTATTTACTTAGTCTTTTTGAGGCAGGGTCTCCCTTTAGTCCCTGCTGGCCTGGAGCTTGCTATGTAGAACAAGCTGGCCTTGAACTCACAGAGATCCGCCTGCTTCTAACCGACTGTGGACAGGAGCAGCTCGGGCAGGGATGTCTGGGTGGAGCTGCTTCTCTGACTCCTCCTTTCAACAAATGCATCATTTTCTTCTGGGCCTGATATTGAATCCAGAAAAGCACATTAGAAGTGGGTCGATGGAAAGCCAGACTTTTTGCCTTCATCTTACAGACCCAAGAAAGACAAGAGCAGGTGCCCTGGTGAAGGCCTTGGGCTGCCTGACCAGGTGGGGCCACATGTGGGGCAGGGAGCATTGCCAAGCGAGGCAGCTGTGGAGGAAGCAGGATGTCTGCAAGGAAGGCCAGGCGAGGAGCCAGGCAGTGCAAGAGCATGTACTCTCACACACAAACATGCACACCCATGCACAGGTACATGCACACGTGCACACATGTTTACGCACACATACCCACACGGCTGTGGCAGATGCAGCAGCCACAGTCTTTGGCACCCTACCTTGTATTTGGCTCCTTTCCCGTCCTCCCCCACTAGCAGCACAGTCTGTCCCCACTAGCACAAAGGGCATTCTCTGGCTGCTCTTTGTCTTCTCTGCACTGTCTCGTGCAGCTAAGGGCCCTTCTGTAACTTATTACTCAAAGCACACAGCCAACCCAACATGCTTGTGCTGGGTGACGGTCATGGAGTCAGGATTGTAGCCTCACAGAAAGCAGGCAGCAGCTGACTTTATGTACTATTCTTAAGGCACAGTTGCCATTACTGGGCCTCTCTCATGTTATTCTCTGTGGCCCCATGTTCCACCCCTCTTCCTCTCTCTCCTCCCTATCCTTCTTTTCCTTGTACTTTTTCTCTAACCCTTCTCTGTAGGTTTTTGTCTCTAGGATTCCCAAGACCCCTCTCAAGAAGCTATGGATGATGTTCTATGAATCTTTCTCCTCTAATGTAACTAAAGGCGACCCAATTTCCTCTGCTCAAATGCCCTCCAAGATATTGTCAGTTCTGTCCTGTTTATAAGATCACCTCAAAATATCACCTGCATTTAAAGAAAACCAGTTTCTTTGCTATGCTAAATCCATATCTCACCCTATTTCCTCTTGCACTGGGGAGGCGAAGGCAGGCAGATCCCTGGGGCTCACTTGCCAACCAGCCTAGCCTACTCGGCGATCTTCAGGCCAGAGAGAGACCCTGCCTCAATAAACAAGGTGGTCAGCTTCTGAGGAACAACACTGGCCTCCGTACACATACAGGCATGTGCACCATGCACACATATGCAAATAAATAAATAAACAAATAAATAAGCACACTTCAGCCTTTTAACTGGCTGTCAAAGTCTCAACAGTTCCTGGATATAGATGGCTATCACCCACAGAGCTCCTGGATATAGATGACTATCACCCCACCAGGCTACCTAGTTTGTTTCTTTTTTTTTTTTTTTTTTTTTTTTTTTTTAATTACAGACAGGGTTTCACTATGTAGCCCCGGCTGGCCTGGAACTCACTATGCAGACCAGGCTGGCCTCAAACTCATAGAAGTCTGTCTGCCTCTGCCTCCTAAGTGCTGAGATTAAAAGCATGTACCACCATGCTCAACACAGAGTTCCTAACCAGGTATAATAACGTATCCTATGCTATGAATATCCTATAACACTATATATTATTAGTTTAATATTTGAAGCTACTGTGGCATGGCCAAATCTCATTTTTTCAAAGGACTATTTCAAGAAGCCCCTAAGTCTTCTTCAGATGGGCTGATTTCTTAGTCCTACACAAGGGACCATGGAATAGCCAATTACTTATGAGAACCTTTCTAAGTGTTATTGACTTTTTCTCCAAAGAATCCTGTAGGCTGGGCTGGAGAGATGGCCTAGCAGTTAAGAGCGCTGACTGCTCTTGCAGAGGACCCGGGTTCAATCCCCAGCACCCACATGGTAGCAGAGAACCGTATTAACTCCAGTTCCAGGGGAATTCGACACCCTCTCTGACCTCCGTGGCATTGGTGCACAAACCCACATGCAGACAGTACATTCATACACATAAAAAACAAATTAAAAAATTTATAGAAAATAATCCTGTAGACAACATAGATATTAGGTCTCATATCCTGGGCAATGGTTTTTCTTATTTTTAGGCTCACATAATGTGTGTGTTCCTGCTTCTGTCCTTCCTCTGGAAGGAGGCCTCTCTCTCATCACCTGGCCCATCATGACAGGACTCTAGAATGAACAGGACCTGGGGACCACCCTAGCATAGCAAAATATTTCTCTTGCACACAATCACACACATCAAAATCATCATCTGAATGAGCCCTGACTTTAATTTTTCTTCCAGAGGCAATCATACTTGCTATCCTGTTTGGTTGCATGGAAATTTCTCAGGGTTTTTTCCTCCCCCAGAACCAGATACAAAGCACATCTTTAGCAAAGCCCCTCTGCTCTGGGGTTGCTTGTGTGCCCTCTGCTGCTGTGCCCCTTGTATGTCACCCAGGCTGTGTGGTAGCTCTATCTAACCTTCAGGTAGTTACTGTGTTCATCTCCTGCAGGGCTGTTTTAGAAAGAATCCCCTCTCCATAAAGAAAACAATTCTTCATAATTTAATAGTGTTACCTTAAGTGCTCAGAGGGGAGCCAGAACACAGTGCTGAGGGGACTCGGAATGCAGCTCAATTGGTAGAGTGCTTTTCTTTTTTTTTTTTCTTTCTTTCTTTCTTTCTTTCTTTCTTTCTTTCTTTCTTTCTCTCTCTCTCTCTCTCTCTCTCTCTCTCTCTCTCTCTTTCTTTCTCTCTCTCTCTCTCTCTCTCTCTCTCTCTCTCTCTTTCTTTCTTTCTTTCTTTCTTTCTTTCTCTCTTTCTTTCTTTCTTTCTTTCTTTCTTTCGTTCGTTTTTTTTTTCGAGACAGGGTCTTCCTGTAGCTCCAGCTGTCCTGGAACTCGTTCTGTAGACCAGGGTGGCCTTGAACTCACAAAGATCTGCCTGCCTCTGCATCCTGAGTTGCTAGGGATAGAGTGCTTTTCTACCACGCACGGAAGCTTGGGTTTGATCCCCCAAATCATTTAAACCAGGTGTAGTGGTACATGCTTATAACGCTAGCACTTGGGAGGTGGAGGCAGGAACATCAGGGCATCCTTGGCTACATAGAGAGCTTGAGCTAGCCCAGGATGCATGAGACCCTGTCTTAAATTCTGAAACAAACCAAAACAAACTGAGGGCTGGCAAGAAGCCTCAGCAGGTCAAGACACAGCTGCCAAGACTGAGGTAGCCTGGAACCCATGTCCCAGAGAGGACTGACTCCTGCAAGTTGTCCTCTGACCTCTACATGTATGCTGCACACACACACACACACACACACACACACACACACATAAATAAATAAATAACATAATTAAAAAAAAATAAAACAAAACCAGTATAGAAAGCAATTGACATACTTTTCTCTAAGTGGCCTTAGGTCTCAACTTAGAGAACGTTAGAGGGAAGCTTCTTAGTCTCCTGCTCTGCACTCTTCTAGGTAGTTGGCCAATATGTTGTCCATAAGGCAGTACCAGCACCTTCTAAACCCCAGCCTCTTGCTCCCATCGCAGACAGCCAGAAGCTGCCCATGTAGGCAGGGTGTGCCCATATTAGCCGAGCAGGTTGTTGGAAGTCCAGGGACACTCAGAGCCCCCAGGAAGGGCTGGCTGTGCAGCAACTGCCCAGAGGAGGAAACTACCCTCTCTGCAAGGCTGCTATGAATTTCCCACTGAAGGTGTCTCAGTACTCACCCTCAAGTCTTAATCAATGTGTGCCTTGCCTTCTCACAGCTAGGGCTGCCGTTTTGACACAGTCTCACTTCCTGTTTACACCACAGGAAACCAGAGAGCAGCTGCCACTGCTCCTGCTACCGGAAGACACGGCAGGGAGAAGACCCCGCTCCACTGCCTGCTGCCCAGGACCTGCAGTCTGCTCACAGACTGCGTCCTCCACGGAGGGAGAGCCACAGAGAAGAGCCAGCCCAGGTGAGCCACCATGGCGATCTTCCCAAAGGTAGAGCCTTCTGGAGCAAGGGCCAGGAACCAGGTATGAGCAGGCGTTTGGCCCCAGGTCAGTGTCTGGCACGGATGTGGCCAGGGCCTCGGCTGATGGGCCATCAGGCATCCCCGGAGCCGCAGGAGGGCAGTGGAGGCTCTCTGCAGGGTGGGGCTTCCAGGTTGTAGCGGTGACGTTGGTGCGGTAATGGGGGAAATGCAGGCCTTTCCAGATTGTTCCCATGGAAAGACATCCAAAGATATATCTAACCCAACCACGGGGGCAGCTGCCTCTGGGGTGTCAGCATGCATTACAGCATGCTGCATTCAGCATTCCTCGATCCGGGAATGCAGTATGGGAGAAGCCCAAGCCGTGTTTGTTTCCGTTTACCACATCCAGGAGGTAGACAGCAAGGGTGAATCTAAGTGGTACACCTGTCGGTTCCATGACACTGCTTGACTTACTAGTGGCTTACTAGAAAGAGCAAAGGATACGGAGCCAGGAAACCCTGGATTCACCCATCGTTAACTGGGACTCTGGGCAGCCTACGTTGTCTTTGTGGGCTCATTCAGACCACAAAGAACCAATATACGACTCACTACATTGACTAGTGGACGTGAGAGGCTGTGCTTGCTGCCAGGGATGAAGGCGGAAGAGAGGCAACTGACGTGTTCTTGCTCTGAGGAGCTCTCAGAATACCAAAGTAATAAATAGCGAGACTACAAACCATATGCCCTAAGGACATGAAAGGGCCCTGGGGAGCTAAGGACATAATGAATGGAAAGATGTAGACATCTCAGCCAGGTCAGGTGCCGTGCCAGGGAAGCGTCCACCTCGCCACTCTGCCCTCGTTCATCTCAATCAAGGACACTAGTTTGCAAAGGATTTTTAACTTTTACTTCTTAGCATAACAGCACCTCACAGCTGAACAACCTATAAATGCAGAAAGAGGTTGAGAAGGCCAGACACACTTTCTGAAATCCTAGGTTCACTGTTCTCCTCCCAGATCATGCACAGCTCCCCTTTGATATCATGAGCTCAGTGATCAGCAGTCTACTTCCTTTGAGGCTGGGCAGTGAGACCAAAGATAGGAGGAACCAGTGCTCCTCAAACAAGGGTGCATGCGTTCTCATAACAGTGGCCACCAAGTTATGCAGTCTAAGCAGCCTCGTAAGGTGAGATGTGGGGAACATGGAAGGGTACCCAGCGACTTTCCTCTTGACTGCCAGGACTTAGGGGCCGACCTCCCCTGTCCCTGGAGAAAGGAGTTGAATGCTGAGTCTCCTCCATCCACACAGATGTGCCAGTTCAATGCTGCCTTCTGAGAAAGCTTCTCCTATGCTACCCCTTGGACATAGCGAGACATAGCTTCAGGACTTCTGGGGAATGCAGGTGTATAGATGTATGATAGGCCTATGGGGTAGAAGGAGGGAGACAGAGAGAAAGAAAGAGGAGAGAGAGAGAGAGAGAGAGAGAGAGAGAGAGAGAGAGAGAGAGAGAGAATGAATCATCCTTTTCCTTTTGAATGACATTGATAGTCCTGATCATATATAGCAACCAACAGACCAACATGTGACTTGTGGAAGAGAAGTTTAGAAAGCAAAAGATTTGCTTTAGCTTGTATGTTTCCTACCAATGATCTAGATGATTACTTTGGGCAGTGGAAAGATCATGTAACTGGGCAGGGAGAGATGTGGAGTCAGGCCTGGCTTGGCCATCAGTGCCTCTTTATCCTTCTCGAATGCTAGAGTCCTCCCATGTAAAACAGCAGAGACTAGAGCAGACATTCCCCAAGAACACTTCCTGTGCTAGGATGTTGGGATGGTAGGAAGGGGACTCTAGCATGGTCCTCCAATCCTACGCACTGATACCTCAGTTCAGTGACAGACCCTGAAGCTGGCCCACTAGGTTGGTTATTGTTTCTTTAGGGCTCTAGAGCCCTAAAGCTTTTTTTTTTTAAAATGATTTCTTTATTTTTATGTGTATGAGTGTTTGGCCTGCCTGTATGTAAGTGCACCTGTGTCATGCAGTGCTCACAGAGGCCAGAAGAGGGCACTGGATTCTCTGAACTGGAGTTAGAGATGGTTGTTAGCCACTATGTGGGTTCTGGGAACTGAACCCAGGTCCTCCGCAAGAGAAGACTGTGCTCTTAACTCTCCATCTCTCCAGCCCCAGAGCCCTACAGCTTTATCGTGAAATTTTAGGAAGAAAATTCCTAAGAAGATGTAACACACAAGTCTGGCTTTGTTTCTGCTCCCCAGTGACACAAGTGTCCCCAGCAAAACACCCCCTGCTGAAGAGGCAGGCGCGGATGGACTATAGCTTTGACAGCGCAACTGAAGACCCTTGGGTTAGAATTTCCGACTGCATCAAGAATTTATTTAGTCCCATCATGAGTGAGGGTCACAGTCATATGCCACTACAGCCCAACACCAGCCTGGGTGAAGAGGAAGGGACACAGGGCCACCCAGAGGGGGTCCTGTCAAAGCTGGACACTCCCAACGGTGCTCCCAAAGTGTACAAGTCAGCAGACAGCAGCACTGTGAAGAAAGGGCCCCCAGTGGCCCCCAAGCCAGCCTGGTTTCGTCAAAGCCTGAAAGGTCTGAGGAATCGAGTCCCAGAGTCCCGTAGACTCTTGGAAGTAGCCTCATCCACACAGCCAGGACCACCCCCCCAGGCCACCTCCTCTGTCAAGCAGACAATCAGCTCCTTTGAAAATTTCGGCTCTTCACAACTGCCTGGCAGGGAGGTTCAGAGACTGAGCCTGCAGCCCAGCTCTGGGGAGACCCCGAAGCCTCCAGCAAAGCAAGAGGGTGGACGGTTTCCTGGTTTTGTGGGGCGAGGGTCTCTAGTCTCTGCTAAGCACAGGCAGGCAGAGCTAGAGCCGTTGCCCACAGGCTTCCCCGCCGCCTCAGATGTCAGGGACCCAGGTGTGTCTGAGTCTCCCCCACCAGGCCAGCGCCTCACCCCCAAAGCCCTCTCCCCAGACTCGGACTCTCTCCTGAAACTGCTGGCTACTCAGACTGACACTCGAGGTCCAGCCTTCAAGATGCCAAGCCAGCGGGCACGGAGTTTCCCTCTGACCAGGACCCAGTCCTGTGAGACCAAGCTGCTGGATGAAAAGACCAGCAAGCTTTACTCTATCAGCAGCCAGGTATCGTCGGCAGTCATGAAGTCTCTGCTGTGCCTTCCGTCTTCGGTCTCCTGTGGCCAGACCACCTGCATCCCCAAGGACAGGATATCTCTAAAGTCACTTTCCCACAGCGACTCAACTGCAGAGGGTCTTGCTGAAGCTGCTGCCTCCGATACAGGGTTCTCTCTCAAGTGAGTGTCTGTGCCTGCAGCTCTCCTGTGCTGTTCACGCTCTCGCCATCTTTTTCTGTTTCACATTATATACCACTTAAAATTTCTCAGCTGACCAGTTAAAACATCATTCCATTGTGTGTGTGTGTGTGTGTGTGTGTGTGTGTGTGTTCACATGTGCACCCACACTGTAGCTTTGCTTCCATGTTAAGGAAGAGTATACACAGCACCTGGTCTTGATTGCGATGGGAAGCAGGGGGCGGGACCAGACCCTAATAAATTGCTCCTGAAGAAGTACAAGGCTGTGGGCATCTCTGAAAGGTCCACCATTAACCCGAGGAGAGCAGGAGGAGGCCAGGAGGTGCTCCCTGGGGAGTTCTGATTGCTCTTCAACAAGAATCCATTTTGCTCTGCACATGGGCCCAGGGTCTGCGAGGGAGGGAGGACTTTGGGGCCTAATTTCAGCTGAGGCCTTGTATCTGAGCATGAGCAGATTCCTTCCACCCTTACCCTCGTTTCCTCTTTAGCTGCACTTAAGTAAAGGAGACCTGCTTCGCATACTTGTGGGGTGCCAAAGGGATCTAGCTCAGGGAGAGAATAGTTCAGGGGTCATGATTCTCACGCTGTGCTGTCTCTGCTTTCGAAAGCCTTTCGGAGCTAAGAGAATATTCGGAAGGCCTCACAGAGCCCAGGGAAGCTGAGGACGGGGACCACTGCTCTCAGCCTGGCCAGTCGGTTATCTCCCTGTTGAGCTCAGAAGAACTGAAAAAACTCATTGAGGAAGTGAGAGTTCTGGATGAAGCGACCCTGAAGGTAGGTTTCCTGTAAGTGTATCCGTAGCAACAAGGGCTCACTGCGAGGTGTGGTCAGCGGGGCCACGGGAGAAGTGGCGCAAGGCTCACGGTGCTGACATCAGGTCCTGGTTGTGTCTTGTCTATGACAGGAGGATAACTTGTCATTTGTCCTGTTCATGGCAGAGGGCCATGGGACCACAGCAAAACTTCCCACTTGAAGGAAGCGCTTCAGCTTATGAAGCATTTTGTATACAAGGAATTCTTGCATCTTTTTGACATTTTATGAATGAGAAATGAGATTCACGGTCATAGAGCATAGGTGTCCTGTCTTGAACTCAAACTCAGTGCTGTGCCCACGTCGCGTGGGCTGCTGACCTGGCATGAGTCTTGAGAGAGGAGCAGCCTGTGGTAAAGTGTAGGTGGGAGGAACTCCCACATTGGGGCTCGTCTGCAGGTGAGCCCTCAAGGGCCTCATACTTCAGCCACGTCGTTCTGAAAGCCACACTTCCCACACGGTTTCTGAGCACAGCCAAAGAGGTGTGGAGAGGAAGTGGTCCTGCAGAGCGGGAGACAGCAGTGAGGAGCATTGGCTGGTGAGCCTCCCTCCCTCAAGGCTCTATCAGGTCCACACAGGATTCCTGCACTGGGATAATGTAGACTGAGAGGACAGAGACCCTCCTTGTCACAGCTGCTCTTCCAAGGTCAAGGGTGTGGTCAGTTCTGATGAGTCCAGGATGCCCCTGGGCTCTGGTTTCTCCTCCCAGTTCTCATTTATCACTTATGGCTGGGATAAGCCATCAGTGTCCAGGGCCTGATTCTGCCCTGGATGTTAAACTTCAAAGAAAGCTGCCACACCTACAATGTTACTGGGAGGGAGAGTATTTGCTTTAAAACACAGGCGTCACCAACAGAACAAATCACCCTTGGATGACCCTGAAGATGTGGCCAGTGCTGGGGCAGTGGAGACCTTCACACTCGGGTCCTGGGAATTTCCCATGAAAGTATCACAGAGCAGCTGCAAGTCAGGCGTTCTGGTGGCACAGGAGCAAATAACTCTTTGCCATCAATTTGCGTTCGTTTTAACTGCTCATGTGTAAACTGGCAGCCCAAGAGCCTGCACATCTGAAAATATATTTTACTTGCCTTTTATTAGATTCCAGATATAATAAATCCTGGGATTTCTGGCTGCTGTCTTTAAAGGGAATGAGCCAGTAACACAGGGTCTGTCTGCCTTCCTCCAGGGCAGCCCACATATGTGCTAATGCTCTGCTTGCCTGTCGCTCATGCCTGTCGCTCCTGGTGCCAGCTTAAGTGATCTGCCTGGCTCCTGTGGGCACTGAACCTCCAGATCCCAGCTCTAGACTAGAATGGGTGTTTCTGCCTTTCGACAGTGCAAGGAACATGTCCTGGTTCCTGGCTGGGAGGTGCCACACATGCCTATGGGCTTGCGTACGACTATACACGCATGCATGATAGAGTGAGCTACCAACTGGGCCCTTTACTGCTGTTTGCTGTACCCATGGAAGAGAAAAGAGGAAGAAGGAACAGCCAACCCTTGCAAAACAGCACTGGCCCCTGAGCTTTGGCCCCAGATCCTACAGCCTGATCTTGTCTTGCAATGGTCTGGTAGAGCTGCATGTTCCAACCTGCAAGGCTTTCTAGCTGACTTCGCGGCATGCAGCCCAGTCTGCAAAGTGTGGGTGAGAAAGTGTGAGGAAGAGAAGGAAAGAGGTAGGCTTGCCACTTTGACATACATTATATTCCTCCTAGGCTTCTTGTAAGTCCCGCATGATGAAACTGAAACAAGTCTGAGGAGGTGGCGGAACTGGCCCAGCTGGTGTTTAACAAAACAAATCAGTGCGGTATTAAAGCATATGTTGGATTGTTCACTCTGCTATGGTTCAATGTTTGTGAATGTATGTATTTCATCCACAGCAATTAGACAGCATTCATGTAACCATCTTACACAAGGAGGAAGGCGCTGGCCTTGGGTTTAGCTTGGCAGGAGGAGCAGACCTAGAAAACAAAATGATCACGGTAAGTGGTCCCGTGATGAGCATATCAGGGCCTGAGGGGCGACTGGTAGATGCCAGGAAGAGGTGTCCTCTGGGAGAACAGAAGAATACATGATACTGGGCCTCTGGGCAGGGAGTCAGGGCAGTATTTTAAAGGATTGTCTTTGGGACCATCCTTTCAAAGAAGCACAGTGTGGAACTGCACATGACCCAGATTTAACCCTCAGCCTTCTATGCCTTTTAATGAAGAAGGTCTATGTGCATCCAAGACAACTGCAGAACATTAAGACAAACATGAATCACCTGTGGAACTTAAAAAGAATTGTGTGTGCATGTATGTGCACATATGTGTGTGTATGTGTGTGTGTGAGTGTGCATGTTCTACATCAGAACATCTGAACTGAAATTTTGCAAAGTATAAGTTCTAATCCTATATTTTTGAAGATATCAGGAGGATGCTTTTAAAAATGGAGACCAGGACTGGACAGATAGCTCAGGTGGTAAGGTGCTTCCTCTGCAAGCCTGAGAGCCTGAGTGATCCCCAGAAGCATAAGCTGGGCATGGAGATGTGCTTATAGTCCCAGAGCTGGGGAGACAAAAGGTGCAGATTCCTGAGCTCACTGATCAGCCAGCCTAGCCTACGTGATGAGTTCAGGCCAGGGAGAGACACTGTCTTAAGAAATAAGGACCAAAGCCGATGCTGTGCTCTGGCCTCCATGTGCCCGTGCATACACATACCTACAAACACACCAATATGCATGCACGAACACACACAGCAGAGATTGGAAGTATCTCTTCTACAATATCATGCCTTTTCCATTAGAAATGTAGGCTTGATGGCTACTAGGATTTAGACAGGGATGATTTGTAGCTACAGAGCATTTTTAGTAGGCTATAAGCTGCTTTGCAGACTTATCCACAAGACATAGTATAGTCCATCTGGGTAGCAAGGAACCCTGGGAAAGCAGATTCCTGAAAAGGAGGAGGAGCCTACCGTGTTTTTATCTTCTTGGAGAGTGAGAACATTCAAGTAAATAGTTGTCAGCCAAGTACATTGAGGTCCAGAGACCCATCCCTTCTTCACGCAGGATCTAGACCCTAGAATAGCATGGGGAGGACAGCAGGCCTGCACCCTGGGCATCCTTCCTGGGGAACCCGGCATTCTGGTCCAGGCTATCTGATCAGCATGGGCTACCGTCCACATCCTCTGGTCACCTGTGCCTGGCCCACGTGGTTTCCAGTCCTCTGTCTCCATGATCCAGGCTGTATGTGTCATGGCAGTTCTGTCACCAAGCTGAGTGTATGACATAGTGGGTGGTGCTGGGCTCATTCATATTTCTTTGCCCAGCTGACAAGACATCCCCCAGCTCATAGCATCAGCCAGTACTGGACTGGACTTGCATGAGGCCCTGGCAGTGGTAACCCCGCACACTGCTGTCCCCTGAGGTCTCAGCCAGTCCTAAATGAGCAGTCACTGTCTTAAAAGTTCTGGAGAGATGGCCTAGTGGTTAAGAGCACCAACCGCTCTTGCAGAGGACCCGGGTTCGATCCCCAGCACCCACATGGCGGCCGAGAACCATCTGAAACTCCAATTCCAGGAGAACTCCAGTTCCAGGGGAATCTGACACCCTCTTCTGACCTCCGCAGCATTGCACGACACGGGTGCACAAACTTGCATGCAGACAGTACATTCATACACATACAGAAATAAATAAAATTAATAAAAAAAGTTCTCTACTATGAAAGATTAAATATATCCTTTAAGCGTCAATTTCTGTTTCTAAGCCCATAGCTGGGTGTTACAAAATGGCTCAGGATTATGTAGCTTGCTTTTTATTTGAAGAGTTGTGCGTTGTGGGCATAGCACTTTGAGCCTCTTCTCTGCCCCGGGTAGTGATGTTTCTTGATTGCATTTGACGTGGCATGCCCAGAAATGCAGCAATGCAGGAGTTTCTGCTCCCAGCATCCCCTTTATCCTTTCCAGATGCCTTAAAGTAAACCCAACGTAGCCCTGTCGATGAGAAGCTTTGTACTCCACTCAGTGACTGTTGCCTGTATTTATTGACCCATATTGAGGAACTTATGGAATGTCTGCTGTTTTTGTAGAGGAGGGACATGCGACTCGCTGCAGAGGTTCTGTTTCAGGTTTGCATCTTGCATCCTGCAAATTTACCATGTCTGGCCATGTAACAAAATTTTTCTTCTGGGCCTAGAAGTACATGCCTGAAATCCCAGATACTCTGGAGGCCAAGGCAGAAGAATCATAAATTCAAAGCCAGTTTGGGCAAGTTGATGAATAATGCCTCAAAATAAGATAATAAAATAGGGACTTGGGACTTACCTCAGGGATAGAGTACTTGCCTGCCGAGTAGCTCAAGTGCCCAGAGTTCAATCTCCAGCACCGGGGTGGGGGTGGGATGGGGGGGGTTGGGGGTGTTGTACAGAATTTTTCTAACACCAGAATAATTTAGAGAAATAGGGAGACTTGTTCACCTCATAAAAAGTAAAACATGTATCACATTATATTGATCACCCATGCACCATCTTTCAATGCTAATTATAATTCTCATGCCTGGAAAGACATAACATTTATTTTAAAAATTTTATGTATGTGTGCATGCATGTGCAAGTGTGTGTGTGTGTGTGTGTGTGTGTGACAACACCCATGTGGAGTCAGGGGACAAATGCAGGAGTTGGTTCTCTTCTTGCACCCTGTGGGGCCTGGGGATCAAGCTCAGATTGTCAGGCAGGCTTAGTGGGAAGTGTCTTTACCCACTGATCTATCTTTTTGGCCCCAAGATTGTTTTAAAAATCTTGCATATTGCATATCATGCAGAAAGGAGACCAGGGAGTGATGAGTTGAACAAGGAGGATGTCTATCTAGACAGCCTAAGGACAGTGAGGCTCAAATGCTTCCTGCAGAAAACAGAGCCTGAGCATCTCTATGGAAGTTATAAGCCCTCCTGAAACCTGTTTTGGGAGTCACCCTATTATTACATTGCTTGCTCAGAGATCCAAGATGTAAGTTGACATTGTAGTGTCTAACATCCTTAAAAATAGATATTTTTGGAACTTTTGTTTAACCCAGTATCCCCCAAGTTTCTTAGATCCTACAAAACACTTGCTTTTAGACAAGAGCCCTTAATCCCATAGCTTCAGTGAGTCTAGGAAATCACTTTGGGAAATGTGATCTGGGGCAGGCAAGGGAGAAGATGTCTGCTGGGAGTAGATGGGGGTTGTAGGACTAATGAAGGACACGCCCTCCAAAGGGCGCTGAGGACTCACTGGTCAGCACTATTGGCCATCTCTCTTCTAAGTAGGAGAGTTAGGAATGCTGGCCCAGGGCCAGTGCCTCTGAGCTAGGATGTAGTCTGTGCTGTCTGTGGTCTAAACTCCTCTGGGTTGGTTGGCTCCCTGGCTCAGCTCCTTCTCCACCATGTATGCAGACCTGGTTTGAGTGGTTTGTAAATACTGACTCTTTTGGTTTGCTCAGGTTCACAGAGTGTTTCCAAATGGACTGGCCTTCCAGGAAGGCACAATTCAGAAGGGCAATGAGGTTCTTTCCATCAATGGGAAATCCCTCAAGGGGGCCACTCACAATGATGCCCTAGCCATCCTCCGCCAAGCTCGGGACCCAAGGCAAGCTGTGATTGTCACCAGGAGGGCAAAGTTGGAGGCGGCGCATGACCTGAACTCCTCCACTGACTCTGCAGCATCAGCTTCGTCAGCCAGTGATGTTTCTGTAGAATCTGGTAAATTCTTCTAACTCAGCAGTTTGGGGGTGCATGAGTCCCTGTGAGCCACACGTTGCCTTTGACCATTTGGATCTATGTTTGCCAGCACTGCTCAGTAATCTATGGCCCCAACAGCACACGTGGCCAGCAGGCCTGGTTTGCTACAGATAAGTCTGTGTTTCCACGAGTGCTGGTTAAGTAGGCGGCATTAGCCAAGGGCAGCCAGGCCTGGGAGAAGAGCCACTCACTGACAAAGCCCCTGTGTTTTCCCTTGCAGCTGAGGCCACTGTGTGCACAGTGACACTGGAGAAGACCTCTGCAGGGCTGGGCTTCAGCCTGGAGGGAGGGAAGGGCTCTCTGCAAGGAGACAAGCCTCTCACCATCAACAGGATTTTCAAGGGTAGGTACTTGTCCGTTTCACTGCATTTTCTCCAGTTGTAGGCAAGTAGCCAGCACTGCCAAGTCCAAAACTTCTCAGAGTCTCTGTCCCACATTGTTGTTTCCCCTACCCTGTGTCCTCTTAAGACACAGGAAGGCCCATGTGGGTTCAGTTCTGCTTTTCAACCCTGTCCCCCTTGCTCTGACATGCCCTTAGTTCCTCTTTCTACTGGGCCGTCTTACATGACTGAACCTTGGGCTTGGTTCAGCTTGGCAGAGCCAAGGTTATAGAGAAGCAAGTAAATGCTGCCTGAGGCCGGAAGCTGACAAGATGAGCAGCTCAATATGACTGCAATACATGTTTATAACTTTAAAAACGTGTGAGCCAAGTATGAGACCAGAGGGTGAGAGTTCAAGATCATCTCTAGTACATAGTGAACACGAAAGTCAGGCTGGGCTGGGCTGTGCAAGACTCTGTTTTAAACCAACTAACCAACCAACCAACCAAACAAACAAACAAACAAACAAACAAACCATAATGAATGAAACATCAGCTTTGAATGAAGTGAGAGTGGCGCTGCGCTCTCCTGCGGCTTAGCTGCCAACATCTCCGTCCTGGACTCGCTGCTTCCTGCCTCTTTTTTCCATTTTGATATCTTGTTGATCATGTGTTGAGGTACCAGAAAACTCATGTGTGGGGCAGCTGGATATGGATTTTCCTGTGAAAATCATGGATTCCTTGTGGCTTCCATGTAAAGCTACCCATGTCTTCTGGCTGTTCATTAATTGGAAGTCCCAGGCGAGGGAACGAGGGCTACAGAGAAAGATACACTGGGCAGAGCCCAGCCCTGGCTCTAGTCCCAGCTCTGCCTCTGACTTGCTAGGTGACCATTGCTTTCTAGGTCAGAGGCTCCACATCCACTAAAAGAGGCAGAGTATGGATGTGTATCTGGAGGCTGTTAGAATTGCGACTCAGAGGGCCTCCCAGCCCTGTCCTCTGTCTCTATGGGTCTTCATGGCTAGCTGGTTTTATTATGGGAAGTTCTGAAGTGGGTAGACTAAGGTGTACACAGTAGTTCTGCACTTGTAGTCTAAGGTGTACATAGTAGTTCTGAAGCAGGTAGACTAAGGTGTACACAGTAGTTCTGCAGTGGGTAGACTAAGGTGTACACAGTAGTTCTGAAGCAGGTAGACTAAGGTGTACACAGTAGTTTCCCCAAGTATCCATGTTAACCACAGGTTTAAGAAGAATATCAGCTTTTCATGGCTGTTTTGGAATGAATATGGGGTCTAAAGCTGAGAGACTTGGGTTCTAATGTTAGCTCTGCCACACACATTAGCATGACCTTGGGCAAGTCACTTCACCATCCTGGGTCCATTTGCACACATGGGCATGAGCCTCCTACCACAGGGAAGTGTGTTATCATGGGCTATGGATGCCAGAGCCTGTTCAAATTCACCCTTCGAGCTCTGAGTGAGTTTGCTCCACCCTTGTTCTCTACACCTGTGAGAAGGGAGTACTACTGGTGCCTAACCCGTAGAGATGCAGAACACCAGCACAATATCGACTGAAATATTTGCCAGTACACTTTGCTGTCTTTTCATTATTATTGCATATGCTTACTTATTATTGAAGACCTTGGTGTTAAGTGGATGGGAAATTTCCTTTCAATATAAACAGTAAGGAAAAAAAATATTGTATGGTTTCTGGATGCATCTTTGATGGAGTGGGTTCCATGTAGGGCTTGTCCTTTTGAGTGGGCACAGAGTTCCTCTCCAGGCTCTTCAGAGCCAAAGGCTGGTGAGGATGTCTGCATGAACATCTCGCCAGCTGACCCTCATCCCATCCATTGCTGATGCCACCAGGAGACTCAGTATGAAGCAGGAAAAGGAGGCGTGAGGGGGACCCAGTCTCTCAGAGTCCACTAGAAACCGCGGAGATCTCTAACCAGGTCTGCCTTGGAGCTGTCTGTGATCTCCTCATCTGGGACCAGCACTGACTATGTACTCCAGCTTTCCAAAGCCCACGGAGAGCTGGCCCTGGTGTCCAAGCCCACACACTGAGATGCCTCTGTTCAGAACCACTGACGAGCTCCCAATGGGAGTACTGTTCTCTGCTGAGCTGTTTCTGCTCCTTGGAAAGCAAAGGCAGAAGGTGGCTTTCATGGTTCATGTCCCCTGTGAAGCCCACAATCATCTGTCATCTTCTTCTTTTCAGGGACAGGACAGAGTGAGACAGTCCAGCCAGGAGATGAAATCTTGCAGCTGGGTGGCAGTGCCACACAGGACCTCACCCGGTTTGAAGCCTGGAATGTCATCAAGGCATTACCTGATGGACCTGTCACTATCGTCATCAGAAGGAAAGGCTTCCAGTGCAAGGGGCTGCCAGCTGCTGGGGGCTCCTAGACAGGGTGCCGACACTAAGACACGCAAGAGTCTGAAGTTCCCATAACTGCTGATTCTCAGGGTCTCCGCTGCCCACCTCACTCAGGCTGGGGAAAGCTTGGGTGTGCTTCAGGTAGCTGCTGCTCAGGGCTGGATCTTCTGGGTCACCGCCCACCAAGAGGGTTGTCCTAAATGTTAGGACAGAGTCGCACTGGGTTGGTGGATACAAACTGTAGGCTGTATATAGAAAACTTAGTGATAACGTTCTGGTGCCATAATAAAACAGATATATTGAAGTTTGCTATGAACCCTACGTCTGATTTGCAGAGTCTCCCAAGCACTGTAAGAGTCACTCTATAGCAGCAACTTTGTTATTCTTCTGCATCTGCAAGGTGGGCTGGACTTGGAGGACAGCTTTTCTCCGCCTCTGTTAGCATCATCTGGAACAGCTCAAGGCCATTGTTTGTATCAGGTGCTGGTGTTGGCTGATGGCTGGGGATGTCTCTTTGTGGCCTGGGCTTTGGGATTACGCTGTCTGACTCCCTGGTGTGCAACCCAGGCATGTCCGATCCAGGCAAGAGCTACATCTTTTTACTGCTCTACCTCAGAAGTCTCATAGCAGTGCTTCCACTACAGTCTTGGGTTTGGAGGGAGGAGAAATGTGGTCAGGAACATTATTGGAAAACATAGCCATTTACATAGAACAGATGCAAAACTGCTTCAACTGCTTTTGGATGTGTTAAGAAGTGATTCTAAGGAAGGCAGTCCCAGATGATGGAGGAATACAGGTATGTGAGTCAAGGTGTAGCCAGGTGTGGACTGCCTACAGTACGGACCAGCACAGTATAAGCACAAAATAAAAACTGCCACCAGTCCTGTTACATGTCAGCTCCTGTGCTTGATGTTAAACAACAGACGGTTTTGGTCATGGCCACTTTGGCAATGAGTGGTTCTGTGCCAGTGTATGGAAGGTACTGACCCATGGGACAGTAAATAGTTTGTTAGCTAAAACCTCGTCAGGCAGAGATTCGGCCATTCCCTCTGTGATCTGGTGGAGATGAGCAGGCCCAGGAGCTTTTGAAAAAAAGAAACAACAAAAACAAACAAAAAACCCTCCCAGTGTATGTGTGGCCAGCAGGGTGATTGCGTTGGTCATTCTGAATATCTGATCGTCATGCTCTGGGCAAGTCACTATGATGCTCAGTTATGTACAGCCAAGTATGGTTTGACCAGGTCTAGGATCAGCTCCTTCTCAAAGGCCCTTGGCCCCATGAAATAAGGATGTTACAGGGATGGCCTGGGAAGAACACAGACAAAATACCAAAGGCATATACTCCCTGGCCACTGCAGTGGGTCTTACCACTGTAACTTTGCTGGCTTCTCCAGGGTCTGAAGCCAAGTTCCTGGCAGAGGACTCAGAAAGCCCAGCTGGGCTCTTCTGTTCACACAAAGCCCTTTGGTGACTCAGTTTCGCTCACTCTGAGGAGTAACAGACATGGTATTTACTGGTGCCTGCATGTTGCCTTCTCCAGCCCATTGTGAACTTCGTCCTCCAGCACGCTAGCAAGTGGACGAGGACTCTGAGAGGCCATGTGTTTATTGACCTTTTAGATTTAACAGGTAAATTTGATCCAATATTGATAGGTGTAGGGCTGGAGATGGTTCAGTAAAGTGCATGCTGTGCAAACATGAGGACTTGAGTGTGATCCTCACAATCAAAAAGCTAGGTGTGTAGTTCTGCTGGCTTGTAATTCCAGAGCTGCGGAGTGAGAGAGGTGGATCTTTAGGGCTCATGGGCCATCCGAGCCTACTTTGCAAGTTCCAGGCCAATGAAAGACCCCGTCTCAAAAGAAGGTGGTCTGTGTCCCGAGAGTGACACCTGAAGTTAACCTCTGGCTTCCACAGACACACACACACACACACACACACACACACACACACACAACATCCATGTCCTGGAAGGTGTAGAGGACATTCCTTCCTGCAGTCTCATCCCTTATGTTCAGTTGTGTTCTGAGGTTTAGCAGGAGGAATCTAGATCAGTTTAGGGATACGGAAGGCAGGTGGGGACAGAAGTGAACACAGAGCTGGACGAGGCCAGGAGGCACTCCATGGGAGATGAGGGGAGTGGGTGGGTGTGGCAAAGGGCCTGAGACACAGACTCTCCTGAACCCACACTGGCCCCACTGCTCCTCCTGCCTAATCTGGAGTGTCGCCCCCTCCACTGGAGTGAGGACCACAGAGGACCTCGCTGACTGGGCTCCTGCCTCTAACTCGAGCAGGCTTTGGGGGTAGGAATCAGCAAGCATCTGAAAGTTCATCCTTCGTGCTCCATCATCTCGGATTTATTTCTGAAGTCTCCCATTCCTTCGGCTTCTCCGGAGCCAGCACAGTCTTCATCGCGGCTTCCAGCAGCCTCGTGACACAGGCCTGACGCCTTGACAATCCACGAAAAGGAATCCATCGAGGGCATTTCCAGGAAACCTCCACTTTTGGTTTTACAGTGTCTGTCTCTGACATCCTCTCATTTGTGCCAGAGTTCAAGTAGAATACTTTGTGATCCATACTAGGGCCTCTGGATTTTCCTTAAAGACAAAAAGTCAAAGCAGATGTGCCCTTTCTGGCCTTCTGTCTATGGCTCAAGCTGGCTTAATTCTGCCAGAAAATGAGTTTGGGAACACAGCAGGCAGAGGATCCCATGGGCCTAGTCAGACCTGTATCCTTGAGCTAGCCTTCCAGCCATCTAGATAAGAACTACACAGGAAGCCCCACCTGGGCTAGACCACACCCTCCCAGCCTGCACCTCTGAGGAACAGGCATGTTCTCCTTGGATGGGCTGGACTCTCCAGAGTTGTTTCAGAATCACACGTGGTACAGTAGGGACCTGGTAAGCACGTTGAAGTGAACGAACTCCAAGAGTCAGATGAAGCTGTCTTGTTGAGACAACAACACAGGGTTGTGGGAGCGGGGCAGGCATTTTACTGCCTTAACACTGGACTTCTGTGTCATAAAGCTTGCTCAATGACAGCACGCTCAGGAGAGTCCCCCCAGGCACCCAAGTGGGAAAACACGTTACTATGACGGAAGGGAACCATTTTCCATTTGGAAGAACACAGGCAGAGGACATCCCGAAGGTTGCTACGGAATGCTAGAGGACCCTCCCGGGCTGTGTAGCCCCACAAAGGAAGAAAGGAAATTGTGTGCTTACTTCCCACTATGCTTCTTCCCAGCAATGAAGCTATTCTCCCTGGCTCTGATGGTAGACAGGGCAGGCATGGTCACTAAAGAGCCATACAGTCCTGCAGCAGAGTTGGGGTTTGGGGGTCGGGGGAGGCTGCAACCAGGCCAGGAGAAGGCTTATTCTTCCCTCCTTCCCAATGCAGCGCGCCCGATGGGCCCGGAAACCAAAGCACTCTTATGGTGCCACCATTACTGAGGACAAAGCAAGGTATCTGTCCAGGGGAACTTCAGCTCTTTCTCCTCAGACTCCTGCACACACCCTGAGGCAGCTGGCCCCACTTAGAGTCTCACAAAGGCCAAGAGAACTCCCCGTGCCTCCCAAGGTTGTCATTGAGCCTGGGGTGGTTTCACAGGAACATGAAAGTTAACTCACAGAGAGGGGGAAAGACAGGAAAAGAATGATTCTGATGTCGACACAACAAAAGGAAGATTGAGGTGTTTTTCCTTTAGCCCATCATTTAAATCATCATTTTTCAAGTTGACATCTTTGTAAGGGGAAGAAAAATCCTGTGCAGTGTTAAAAATATGTATATAAGACTGTATCAGAAAATGCACTTGGGAGTCTGTGACAGAGACTGGGAGCTCCAGAGGTCAGAGGTCAGAGGTCAGAGGCAGCAGGGACTTGGTGACCAGGATGGATGCAAATTCTCTATGACCAGCACAGAGAAAAAGTATCTAGTAGCAACCAGCGCACAGAGTTCTGGGCCACGAGGGATTGAATGGTCCCGAGTCAAGTCCTTGTCAGGCAGGCGCAACGGATCTGTCCGGCCAGAGATGTATGCACACTGAAAGCATACGTCAGCTCCTCCAATGCCAAACCTGGGCGGAGTGAGGGAATGCTGCCCTTACATGGTGCCCCCAAGTCTTGCTGTCTACTAAGGTGTCTCAAAAGGCCACAGCAGCTGTTTTCTGAGGCTCAACAGCTGGAGCTCCTGAAGGGTCCTGGGCGTTCCTTGCCAGCAGGTGACAGTCAGTGGTAGAATTTCCTCACTGCTTTCTGAAGGTTGGCATAGAATCCAGCCATGCTGCGTGGAAAGAAGGAGTCCACCACACTCTGTGGGAGGTAGCCGCTCAGGTCTGTCTGGAAGAACGTGACCAGGTTGGTCTTGTTGGGCTCCCTGGGAAAGGAATAGCAGAGGTGGGTCAGGTGGCCACGGCAGGTATCTAGCACAGGGCCAGGTCAGAGGACGAAAGCCAGACCTAGCAGATGTCGTCAGACTAGTGATCCTACCCATTTCCAATCTGGCCTCAGCACCTTGGACTCCTCCAGACCCACTTGTTTTGGGCAGTAACTCATCTCCTAGGGAGACATTGCACAGCCCCTGCTAACATGTCGGAGGGCTGCTGCCATGCCCCCGAATGGGATGGAAGCAGGTGCTCCCTGGTACAATCGACAGTGGTGCTTTCTAATGGCTGGGAACTTCTGGACATCCTGGGCCATTTCAGGGGTCAGCAAGGTCAAGACTCTTTCCACACCGACCGACATTTTCTCATGAGCCCAGTGGGATTTTCAGCAGCTATGTGATGTGAGCATCTATTATGTCTGACATGAGACTTGCGAAAATAGAAAACAGTGCTGCTCTTCTTGGCATTTTTTTTTTGTTTAGAAAATCTTATTATTCTTCACAAAATAGGTCACTTAACATGTAATTCATTTATTACTGGGGTTTTTTTTTTTTTTTTTTGGTCTTTTTGATTACTGTTTTATAAGTAGAATTTTTTTAATTGCCCACTCTTAATTTCAAATATATTGCATAATAGTAGCTACAACTGAAGTGGGCAGGAGTCTTGTTAAATCCTCAGATATGCTTAAGAAAAAAATAAATGGAGCCTTAGACCAAACTTTGAGCTCTGCTGTTATAGAGAACAGATGAACAATCTCTGCAGTGTGAAAAGACACGGGCCAGGGGTAGCAGAAGCCCAAACACAGAGCCCCATTGTCCACCCATATTCGTACATGGGCAGCCTTTGTCTTGTCAGAAACTCCACACGGCATCACGCCTGCTCAGAGGTTTCCTGATACACACGTTGGTACTGGAAACCTGCTCTATAGTCTCCTGCCCTCCTGCCCTGCTATACAAATGGCAAGTAGGCCTGGGGAGGGACGGGGTGAGCAGATGACAGGTCAGGGGAACACGGCTCTTCCAGTCCATGGGTATTCTCCACCTGTCCCTTCTTTGTCAAAAAGAGTGAGCTCTGCGGACAGAGCTCCCTTCCACCTCAAAGACTCAGCACTATAGAAGTCCACCTTTTCCCCCCTCACAACTCCCTACCCTCTTCTGGGGCCCTCTCTCTGTGCCTCCTCCCCTGGGCTACAGGTAGCTCTCATCTTCTCTCAGCCATATCCTCTTTGGGTTAGAAACATGATCCAGTAAGAGATAATCCAGTTGGGAACCATGTTTTCCTCTGGGAGCCCTGGGCTTGGTGGGAGAGAACCACAGGGGAGGCAGGCCTCGTCGGGAGAGACACACGTGACAAGTCACAGCATGGCCTGACGGGGCTCAGAGGCACTGATGCATCACCAATGGCAGCTTGTGGCCTCCTCCTCCACAGACTCCCTGCCCTCCGCCACAACTCTCCTCTACTCTGCCAGAGATACCGTGAGCCTAGTCACCTCCATCTCTGCCAAGATATAGCCTCGCTCCCCAATGAGGACCCTTGCTCTGATTCACAGCCCCACCTACTCTGACATGTCCCAGTGGTTTAAATTGAAGTCATGGCAGGGCCTACTCAGACCTCTGCTAAAGGCTTCTAGTTATTCCAAGGACTACCCAGCAGGGTCTGGCCTGCTTCCTTGTCACCTGCGTCATTTGGCCTCCTCCCTGGTTCACTGGTCCAGCTCAGTGGCCTCCTTCCATGCGCTTTCCTTAGTGCTCACAACTGCTCTCTGGCCTACCCGCTCTGGCAGAACCTGGGCCATCACCAGTGTTACCTGGCTTGTACACTGTGTGCTCCCTAAGGAAGACAGCTTGGGATTCAGTCCCAAGGATAAAGTGCTTCTACTCTTACTCTGGATATTCTTCCCAACATGCTTGGCAACATGGAAGGACAGGTCTCAACACTTGACTACTGAGAGAAAGGGGAAAGAAGAGAGGCCCAAGCCACAGGGTCTGGGTTTGTCTGTCCTGGGGCACTAAAACCGTGTGTGTGCAGAAATGAGCGCATGTGTGTGCTGAAGCTTGGCTTTGTGACGATCAAACTCAAAACTTTGGGACATTTACGAAAAGTTTTCCAGAAGATGTTTGAAAAGCTAGCTTTGCAGACACAGTGTTCTGCGGGGGTGTTCTGTCTAGGTTTTAGTAATACCTTTGGCACCAAAGCCCACTTCCTGGAACTGTGTGGGAAGCCCAGACCTTCCCTCCAGTTGTCTGTAGGAAACACAGGTACATACCAGTAGGTATAATCTCTCTTCTTGTTAACTTGGGTGGTGCCTACAGTGAACTAGTGACCATCAGATAATTCATCACCCAGAGCCCTCCTGGCAAGATCCTGGATATCCTGTGACTATTCAGGGTGTGGTTCCCGAGCTCAGTTCCCAGGTTAACTCACAATATGCTCCCCGAACTGTCCTTGAGCCCAAGAGCCCTATCCCATTCCTTTCAAAGGAGGGATGATCACTGTGCATCACAGTAGCCCTAAGCCACTCCAACGCGATGCGTATGCCCAGAGCAGACAAATACTCAGAGCTCAGGCTTTGCCTTAGTGGCCTCCTAGCTTCTGACCATAGACATATCTCTTAACCATCCCAAGTCCCAGTTTTCCCACCTGCTAAATGAGACTGGGACACTTGCCTGACTTGCCTTATGGGGCTGGAAGAATTCTTGCATCAAATTTAATTTGGGACTGAAGAGATGGCTCAGTGGTTAACAGCACTGGCTGATCTTGCTGAGGACCCCACAGGGTGGCTAAGAACCATCCATAACTCCAGTTCCAGGGGATCTGACACCCTCTTCTGATCTCTGAGGGCATTACATGCGTGGGTACACTTATATACATGTAATACACTCATACACATTAAAAAAAAAACTAATTGGGGTAACACCTTCTCACAGCTTTCCCAGGTACCACATACAGTGGCTGAGTGCATGTATGTGACAGTGTTTTGTATCATCAATAACTTTTTTTGCGAATCACACAAAGCACCTGTTTTCCGAGTTCACAGTTGCAGTGCTGGGTAGGTCTGAGACAGGGGCCTCCACTCACTTTCCTTACCCTGGCAGTGGTTCACAGAAGCACCCACATGGATGGTTAAATCCTCTCACAAAACCTGGCTTCGGGGGACACAATGGATGTTCCACATGGGTAGCTGAAAGATAATCAGAAGGTCAGTGAGCTCACCTTCAGACAACAGGGCTAGCAGAGCACCACCAAACAGCCACTGTGCAGAGACCCAAGGACTACAGCACAAATTATTAGCAAGGTATTCAGCTATTCCAGAACAGATTCCAGAAGATGTCTCCAGTAGGAAGAGGAAGGAGGATGCCCCTCTCTAGTCTCAGTCCACAGAAGTGAGGATGTGTCCCTCATGTCCCCCTCAGACAGATGCAGAGGAACCACAGTGCTCACAGGGCAAGAAGGGGCTGGTCTGAAACCACGCTACTGGGATGCTCCCACAGACAGAGCAGCACATCTCTGTAAATGGAGATTAACTGCAACCTTCATGCCCATGTACAAACTCAACCTCAGCAAGAATAAAAAGTGTGCTGACAAAATCTGGGCTTTAGTAGAGTCCTGGGCATGTGGCCTGCCTACCTCAGGTCCCACGGTACTGAACCCCCTCGAGAGAGCACATGAGCTTTCTGGAGGTTTCCAGCTGCACAGCTTTCCTTGAGGATCTAGGGGTCCAGAAGATAGAGCCCAGCATCTGTGGCAGCCAGTAAGCCCCTGCTGTCACTCACCATTGGAACTTATGGTGCCATCCTCGTACTTCTTCACTAGCACCAAGTCCACAAAGTCCCTGGGAGAAATGAGCTTCATGGCAGCTGATGGTGTGGAAGTTCTGCTCACACACAGCGTCTGCCAAAGCAAAAGGGGCTCAGGTCAATTGGAGACATCTCCTCCCTATCAGCCTCACACCCAGGGCCTGGGAGATGGGAGGGCATAGAAAGCAGGAGGTGCTGTGAGCAGGAAGGCCCAGAGAAAGCCTGGGGTACCTGGGCTCTTTCCAGTGAGTGCCCTGTGCCTTGGTTTCTAAATGACTTCATCTCTACATCCTTTTTAAAATAACTGACCAGAAAACAGAGTGCACGTGCAAGCAGGGTCTTCACCCCTAACCTGTCTACTATCCTCCTAGTTGAATATTAGAGCCTCCAGAGTGCCAAAGACCTTCGGTAGTGTGCAGTACAATAATCAACCATGGTGCCTGACACTGGGGTCAGAACATGACAGTTCCCCCTTTCTTAACCATACTTCAAGTAACAAAGCCATTTCGGAATTCTCATATGTTGTAGTAGGAGTGGTGGGAGTGACAATATTTTCTATAATGTCTCTTCTACCCCTGGTTTCATTTGGAGCCTGCAGGAAGAGTCGGTCCCTTGCTAAGAAATATCGAAGGCAGAGATGCTTCCTATAGATGCAACAAGTCCACTCTTGATTCCTCTCTCTTCTGTGCATCCTTTACCCCTGTGTCTATCTTACAATTAGGATACCTGGGATTTATCTGAATCGTGCTGACAAATGCCACCTAGAAGGAAGGGAACCTCACTTTCAGTGCTTCACCAAGTGACAAACAGCCCCCACGTGTCATCTGCTTCTCTGCTTTTGTGGATCCTCCAAATTTCGCAGCACCCCGAGCTTTCCCTCCTTTGCCTAATGTCTGCTGAAGGCTGCTTCTCTCAGGCGACAAGCCGTATCTTTTCTCCAACACATGAATTAATGAGAACAAAGAGTTCCCATGTATCTCGTGAAGAAATGAAAATTATTTTTCTCTCTGTGTTTAATAATTCTTCATTCAGGTTTCTATATCAATCATGTTACCTTAAAAAAATTACAGTCATACCTCAGTCCCTTAAAAGGAAAACAGTCGTTTTGGTTAAAAAAAGTACATAATCTGAATTTTTTTCAATGTATATTAATATCTGTGATGAAAATAATGACTGCCAAGGAAAAAACGAGCATTATGTTAGGATACAATTCAGTGGGCTTCTAGGTATGGTCGTATGCAGCTCAGCATTCCAGAGGGAGGCAGATGGATCTCTGCATTTGAGGCCAGCTTGGTCTACATGGCAAATGCTAGATCAGCCAGGGATGCATAGTAAAACCCAGTCTTCAAAAAAAAAAAAAAAAAAAAAAAATCAGTGGGCTGTACAAAACAAAGTTTAAGGAAAATAATTACATACAATTTTTTTTTTTTTTTGGTCTTTTCGAGACAGGGTCTCCCTGTAGCCCCAGCTGTCCTGGAACTCACTCTGTAGACCAGGCTAGCCTTGAACTCACAAAGATCCGCCTGCCTCTGCCTCCCAAATGCTAGGATTAAAGGCGTGCACCACCATGCCCGGCTACATACAATTTCTAACTAAGAAGAGATTTACTTTTTGTTGTTGGCTTGTTTTGTAGTGCAGGCTGGCTTGGAGCTCACTGTGTAGTCTAGGCTAGCCTGAACCTCTTGATGCTCATGTCTCTACCTCCTGGCTCCTGGGATTACAGGGGTGTGACATTTTTTAAATGGGAGAGAGAGAAAAAAATGTTACTTAAACACAACTAAAAGAGTAACGTCATTCCTATGTTCAAAACTAACAAAAGTTACATGTCAAAAATCTATGTGTGAACTGAAGGTCAGATTATCAATGCAGTGTTGAGAATGGTGCATAATTTCTCAAAACCGTGTTGGACTGGGCCTGGAGAGATAGCTCAGCAGTTAAGAACACTGACTGCTCTTGCAGAAGACCCACATGGTGGCTAACAACCGACATGTGGGCAACACACTTTACACTAAAATACAAAAATACACACACACACACACACACACACACAAACCCCACTGGGACACACAAAAGCAAAAAATGTAAAGATTTTTACATGAGAGGATTAACTAGGGTCAGGCAGGGGATATGGGGTCATTGAGGCTGGCACTGGCCCAGCCAGCCTCCAGGGTACCCAGGATGGGGCTCTGTGTTGCCTGGAACAGTAGTCCTACAAGGAGAATGGGCATGCCTATGGACAAGAACAGTACCCAGAGAAGCCAGAAGGCCTGGCCAGCACCACACACACTCAACCATATTGGCAAGCTGACCAAGCAGACAAAAGCAACTTAGACCAAAACAGAATTCAACACAGGTGAGTGCCTGGTGTATGGAGAAGCAATGAGGGAAACACATCTCTCCCTGAAAGGCCCCTGAGCGATCAGGTCACTGCGACCCAGAACTAGAGCTAAGACAAGAGAGTTAGAAAGACTTCTTGGTGGCACCTGGCACGGTGGTGGTGGGGGGAACCAGCTCCCGCCTGGCCTCTTAACCTGTGTGGGCTCAATGACTTCTCTTTCCCTCTATCAGACTGTTTCCTTTCCCCAGAACTCAAGTTAGAGTTCCTGTAGCCCAGGACACACACATCTAATAAGTGACTTAACAGCACTTATTATTTAATCATCATTACTTGCTACTTAGGTACCAGCCTATGATTTAGCTTGACTTTCATTCTATTATCCTTACCAGCCACCGTATCAAGACAAAGAAGTAGAAATGAGCTAAAGAAATGAGGCCACTTTTGCTTCCAAAACATTACACACAGGGCTGGGGAGGTGGCTTAGTGGGTAAAGGGCTGCTATGCAAGTGCGAGGACTGAAGCTGTGATCCCTAGACCCTACAGAAAAACCAGGTGGGAGTGGCAGCCAGCCTACCTGCACTCCCAGCAATGGAGGCCGAGGTGGGGAACCTCTGGAGCGAGCTGGCTACAACCATGAGGTCCAGGTTCAGAAAGAGACTCTCTCAAGTTACAATGCGAAGATTGATCAAGGAAGACACCTCCAGGTCTCCACAAGCACACATACATGTGAACACCATATATGTATGCATTTATGTCCTACATACATATCTACACAGGGTCCTTCTGTTACTAGATTTATATTATACTTTAAAGGGCACTAATCCAGGGTTGCTCCACTTCACGTATTTGTGCATAATAATTTGCATACATTCCTCATTTTGTCTTTTTTCCTAGCTCTGGTGTCACGTAACCCATAATAAATAATATCCCTTTACTGTGGCTCTTCGAATGTCCCTACTTTGTAAAACTTTGATCAGCTGGTTTTATAAAGGAAGCTATTTAACTACTGGAAATGTTAAAAAAAAAAAAAAGAACCACTGTGGAAAATTAAAATTAAAGGACACTTCCAAACACATGCAGGTGAGATTGCTGGGTTCCAATTCCCAGCTGAAGCCACCTATCAGCGTTGTGGTAAGGGAGACCTGCAAGTTAAATATTGTCAAAGGCTTCCCAAGCACCCGAGAGTCTCAGATTCTTGCTCTCCTACAAGGTATCAAGGGATGGGAGAACTGAAACGGGACATCATCCTCGTGTTCCAATTCCATCTTTGATAGTTAAGGATGTAAAAATCACCGTTCTTCCCAGAGATTTGTGCCCTGTCCTTCAGACAACCTTGACATAACTCCTGTGGACAGCAGTCTGAACTGAAATGTGGATTATGGGTCAGGACAAGCACACCTGGCTTCCACGCAGGTGGTACTGGCAGCTGTGAAACACTGCTTGAGGTTTCACAACCACCTGCTTATGCACGCACCACATGGGTGCCAGGCAGGCCCTAGGTCAATAACAAGGTTCCATTCAAATCAAACAAAGTCAGCAGGCTTCTCCAGGGCTGCTTGCTTATTTGTTTTTAGTGTCACTTTTTTCTTTCTTTCTGAACTTCTAGATTTAAAGTGAAGCAAGATCTTCAAGTTGGAAAGGACCTCAGGACAGGCTCATCAATATTGAGCTGTCTACTGTAGCCGCCTTTATAGCTCCTGTGACTATTTAAACTTACCTTTAGATTCGTTACAATGAATAATTCATTTCCTCAAACCAGCTGCCTTCCCATGCTCTGTGGCCCTATGGGACTTGAGGCTCCCACACTGGACAAGGCATGGCAAGGTGCTCTGCTGGGTGGGGCTGATCTGTCTAGTCTGCTCAGCACATACTTTTCTAAAAGAGACACTGCAATCTAGAAGTGGTCTCCTGCCCTGGTCCCACAGCTGGAAAAGGGGCAGAATGGCTCCATCAGGAGACTGTTCTCCAAACTAAAGCTGACAGGCCAAATCCAGACCTACCCCAACGTCTGGGAAGCCCAGGTTTGTTTTGTGCTCCCTCATCCACAGCCCCTAGGCTCTGTTGAGGGCTTCCTGGCCTCTGACATCACACTGTTTCCTACCTGAACCAAAACAGGGCTGATGTGCAGAGTACTCCTCTTGCCTAGAAGTGTCAAAGATCTCCCTCCAGAGGGGATGGGGCCAGAGCATCACAGCAGGACAAGACAGGGAAACTTACATCTGTGAGGGTTTGGACTATTTCAAAATGGGTCACATTCTCATCCCACTTCTCTCGAAGGCCCCCAGCTACTGGCTTCACACAGTCCCACACCTCTTCCAGCGTCCCACAGAGAATCCCTTCTCCACGATACCTGGAGCACAGAAAGCAATCAGATCCAAGGCATTAATCAAACTTATTTCTCGTGGGATTCTACCTACGAAGCACTACATGTCTGTCAGGTATAGGGTTGGCCTGGCAGGAAAGGCACTAAAACATGCTAGCCCACCTCCCCTCAGGCCTGCAGAAACGCTGTTAAACCTTCAAAGACACGCTAGAAATGATTCAAAACAGAATCTAATGCTCTCTGGAAGATGACTGATCACAGAGTTGGGTGGATTAGAATCTCTCAGGAGACAAACCCAGAGCCAGCAAGAAGGTATCTATCTGGGTCTCTGCCACGCTTTGATAGAGGTGTGCACTTACAGGTTCCCTGGAAACTCCACAGATGGCCTCCAGGAAACTGAAACTCCATTCTGTCAAAAGGCACAGAATCATAGAATTTTAGAGCTAGCAGGGGTCTGGGAATAGAGACCTCAAGAAACGATTCTCCAAGGTGGCCCAACCAGTTCCTGGCAGAGCTGAGCCCACAGCAGGTAATGGGGGAAGAGATCACTCCCCAGGAGCTCTGGGAAGCTTTCCAACTGCAGTAAACGCCACCAAGCATTTTGTTTCTGTTAGCAATTCAGAGCGATTTGTTAAAAATCAGAAGTGTCCAGTATGAAATACACAAAACATCAATTAAAAAAAAATATATATATATAAATCAGAAGTGTCAAGGAAGGAACAGTATTTCCCAGACACCTTCTGAGAAGACACAGAGAGAGGCGTGTGCTATGCTGGACTGAGGAAAGACTTCGCCCTGGAGTTTCAGGTCCAATCTTCCAATCCTAACCACATCCAGTCCTAACTACATCCCAGCCAGGTGACCTTGAGCATGCTTCTCAAAGAAAGGGGAGACCTCCTGCAGTCCCGGAGATCGCACCAGGCCCAGTGCTTATTAAAGCAGCCGCGCTCAGTGGGATCGCTCTCAATCCACTTCCGGGATCTGGGGTGCAGAAAATCTTAGGGAGATGAGAAGCCTGGGGGACTGAGGGACCCCAGCTCCTGGGGTGCAGTCTCCAGACCCCTTCCCGCCCAACCCCTCACTCACGGCTTCCCGGCACGTCTTCCAGCCCGATGCGTCCCGCCGGTACCGGAGCACCTTCTCGGCCACCGCCTCGCTCTCCTGTGTGGCCTGCACCAATTCCATCGCACCCGCGTGCAGGGAAAGACCCAGCTGTCCCGCACCTCTGTCTGCAAGCCGGAAAACTGGGCTCTGGGCGGAGCCTAGAGCCCCGCCTCGGCCCAGCGTCAGGATTGGTCCTTGTTCTCAGACGGTCCCGCCCATCCCTGAGATTGGCAGATCTAGAGGTTGAAGGGCTGGCCCAATAGGGCCAGTCTCAAAGGCCTCAGGGAGCATGCGCAGTATCATCTGACCCGCGCTCGTGGCCCAGGAACCACCAGGGTTCCAGGAACGAAGCTTAGGCTGCTTATAGAGTTTGGATATTTTTCTCTTACGTGTTTGGAGGCTTTCGAGTCCCCAGTGAAACGCTGCTGCAATTTGCATCACAAACAACTTCCTAAGGGAATGGTGCTGGGTGACTTGCGAGCAGACAGCAGGGCATCTACCTGCTACTGCTGCGGTGTGGGTAGAGGTGTTGGGGACCGCGCGGGGTCTTTGCCTTAGATGGTGGCCTGAGGTAGGTGGAAGCGCCTGGATCCCCGTCGTTGTGGCTTGGCTAGCTGGTGTCTTCGAGTGGAGAAAGAGATGGGTTTGATGAGGAAGATGCAGAAACTATTGTCTGACATCTGGAACCAAATTGACCTAAGCAGACATGTATAGCATATAGTGCTATGCACTGGTACCACGGGGAGGCCCTGGCTTTCCCTGGGAATGATTATCCACACTCTGGAGATGGAAGCAGGAGGAACAAAAGTCAAAGGCCTGCCTTGGCTATTAAATGAGTTCACAGTCAGTCTGGGCACCTTAGACCCTTGTCTCAAAGTAAAAAAATAGAAAAAGGTGTGGGGCTTTACTCAGCGTACCATGTTTACCAGGCATGTGCTAGAACCTGGCTTCAATCCCCAGTGTCACTAAGTAAATAAATAAACAAATAGACAAGATTTTTATCTGTAAATTCTGGTCATCTAGGCAGCCAAGCCAGGTGGGAGAGTGTGGAACCCTAACCCCTACGAGAGCAGCCCAGGTTTCAGCCTCTGCAAACCAATCTTCAACTGAATTTTTTTGAAAGGATCTATTATATATATGCATACATACATTATATATATATATATATATATATATATATTATCAAATCTAGACCAGTGTCCCCCGTCCCCCCACCCCAGCAGGGCTCATGCATTCTGCCAAAAATGCTTTACATCTCTTTTTACTCTAATTCCCTCCAAGGTAAGAGGTTATAATAACAGGTGTCTCTCTGTGGTATGTGAAGAGCTTAAAGAAACACATATTGTTCTAAGAGTCATAAAAGATATGGCTTATTTAACCGCATTTAAAATTACATAAAGTCATAAAAGATAGTAATCTAGGATGAAATATGGACACATTTTAACTAAATGTCTGTTGTCTTGTACAAAGGGCATTAAATCATTAAATTTTCAAACAAATTTAATGCAAAAAATAATGAATCATACACTGAAAGATACGTGGAAAAATAAACGTCACACAAAAGATATAGAACCTCTGACATAGGGAATTATAAATTAGAGTAGGACTTGTTAAAAAAATCCTATCTACTGGGGAAACATGACAAGGTTTGTTATTACCCTGTGTTAGTAACTGTGGACAAATGGTTTTTCCACTCTGTGGATGAGAGTACAAATGGGTATATATTGTGGGAACAAGCAGTGACACTGTAAGGTTATGGCGCGCTGCCCCCGGAATGAAAGGCCACGAGGTCTAAGTTCTTCGGAGCAAAGTTTAATTCAGGGTAGCCGTGGCTAGGCTCAGGGGAGAGGTAGAGCCAAGCATACAATGGCATCTGGCTTGGGAATTTAAGGGATAAGGTGGGAGTGGGATTCAGTGAGAGTGGGGTGGGTCAGAATCTGGAATCTGGCTTCTGAAGGGCGAGGCAAGGTGGAAGATTCCTGAGTAATTGGTGGTGGCCTGCTTTAGCATAGCCAAAGGCTAGCCTGGTAGAGCAGGTTCTTGGACCTCCTTAGGTGTCTCTGCATTCCAATGGGCTTCTGGATCTCACAACCTGACAGACACGTGTTAGCATTTCTCTGCACTTGATCTTCTACCCCACAGAGACATTTAAGATTAACTTTGTAACTGCAAGGAACCCGTTTGTCAGAGCATTAAAGCCAAGTTACTGGATACCCATTCTGTGGATGTTACTGCCATTAAAATGTAGCTCAACTGAGGGAACTGAAGCTGGTGAAGTGCAGAGGTTGCTCAAGAGAGCAGAGACCCAGACTGAGCTTGGCAAGGTGACTTGATTGGAGTCAGTTTTCCTCCCTGATAGCCATTTGCTCTTTGGAGGACATAGTTTTTAAAGCTTAACAGTATAAGTTTTTACTGCTCTCTAATAGATCCTTGTTTATGAACTAATATGGAAAGATATTCATGTATTACATTTACATATAGTATCATACATATGTTCAATTAAATACATTTACCTCTTGAATGAGAAATAACTGGAGATGGAGATGTATATATATATATATATATATGTATATATATATATGTTTATGACAGTCATGTAGCACCTTGGGATACAATTTTGGTCAATAAATAATACCTACAAGAGTGGTCCTATAAGGTTACAAAACCCATTGACATTATGTGTCTCTTTTTCTGTGTAAGAACATCCTATCATGTTCACAAAATAACATCACTTTATGACACTTCTCTCAGGAAGTTCCTCCACTGAGAAGCAGTGTGTGATGGGTAGGTTTGTATATTCCCATGCTCAGAAGTGTTCAGAATGCTCATATGTAGAAAGGTGTGAAAATTCTGGACACTAGAGAGTAAGGCCAAAAGAGATTTCCTTTTCATTTTATATCATCATATGCTGTTTAGTTATCTCACTTACTAACCTGTAAGGCTTTATAAATTTAAAGATCCTCATTAAAATTCAATGTTCAGTATTTATATAAAGCTCTGTGACCCTACTTTGAGACTCAGGCTTGGGTCTATTAGATTTTTTGTTTGAGTTTAAACAATATGAGAACAAAACTGGAGATGAAGGAACCCAAGGGCTCTAAGGCAAATAGTGTGCCCCTGAGCGACACCCGTAGTCCAGGAAAGCAAACCTTGTAGAAAATGACTTGTTAGCCATCAAACATTCAAGAGATGACTATGCCTCGAGGGCACGTTTTCACTTGAAAAGCTATAATTATATTTGATCCTTGTTCCCCCAAAATGAGAGGTCCTGGGTGGACAAAATATGTAGAGGAGCAAAGTTTGTGTCCAATGCCTGCAACAAACTGGCAGTGGAGGGCATGGAGATGAGGGACAGTTTGGAGCTCCTGGATGTGCTTTGCTGCCGGAGACTAATCCAGGGCAGGGCGAGCAGCCCGCCAGAGCAGAGAGGAGCAGGGCACTGCTCAGCACCGCTCCCGGGACCCAGGCAATGGCTCCTCTACAGTCTGCAGGAAGCTGTAGTTTAGAGCTACAGGGAAGATTAACGACCTAGCTCAGCAGGTGGTACTCATCAGTGTCTGCCTATCAGGTCCTAGTTTCTTAGTTCCCCAAGTGCCCCAGCAGATGTCATGGGAGCCCTGCTCAAGGCTGGGATGCTGCAATGTGCAGTGTACTCAGTATATTCGCTCAGAAGAATGCTCTGGAAGTTTATTAAGCAAGAAGGGAGACAGCTGCGTATCCTTCCCTTAGCAATGGCTGATGGTCACTCAGCTTACTGCTTGCCAGCTGCAGACCTACACATTAGCCTCAGCACCACAAGGTGCAGGCTAGTGGCCAGCACAAACTGGGGAAAGGTCAAAACAGAACAAAGCACTGGCAAACCGAAAGAAGAGAAGGAAAATACATTTGCACTCCAGCCTCATGGTCAGAGTAGCTGCAAATGCCTCCTCAGGGAAGCACAGGTTTCTGAGGCCTGCAGCAAGCTTTGCTCTAGATTTGCAGACATTCCAAAACACAACAGAAAAGCATTCCTTGGCTAGGAAGGTGTTTATTTCCCACACTACCCTCATCCCATGACTTAAACACACTCACGTCTTCTGATCTCTGAGCCTGGAGAGGAGTCTATTATGCAGTGGTTTTTAGGGCAGACTTTTATTTTTCATTTGGGTCTTTTGAGACAGGGTCTCCCTATAACCCCTGCTGGCCTGGGACTCACTGTAGAGACCAGGCTGACTTTGATCTCACAGAGATCCACCTATCTTTGCCTCTGGAGTGCTGGGACCAATGGTATGTGCCACCATGCCTGGCTAGGACAGACTTATTTGTAATTGTGTGGGGGGGTGGGGATGGTGGTGGTATGTGAACATGAGTGCAGGTGCCCATGGAGGCTCTCAGAAGATGGTATCAGGACTTCTGGAGCTGGTTGTGAGTCTCCCACCAAGTGTCCCAGGAATGAAACTCAGATCTTCCATAGAGTAGTATATGCTCTTAATGATTAAGCCACCTCTCCAGTCATACTCCTGTAATAATACTATGGATCATGTTATCAGTAGTTTGATGACAGGGCTAAGGATCTGACAATTTCCTTTGCTATGGACCATTACTAAAATACACAGTCATTTTGTGAAACCACAGTTATGCCAAACTAGCTTGATAAGGCAGCTTGGTAGCTTTAGGTTACTTAGATAAGGGTTGGGATTCCTGGAGTGGAGGGAGATGAATGATTAGCAAGCAGTACTTTCATCAGGAGCTCATGGGAGCCCATCTACAATGATGTTGACTCATGACAGGAGAATGAGCAGACACTGATTAGGCAAATGGCCCAGCAGCTTCCAGCAAGATGCAAACAAGAAAAAGAGCAAATTAATTAAAGCTGCTTGGCCTACTTTTTTTCATGAGATTGAAAGACATGTAGTGTAATGATTAAGTTTGGTGAGACTGTAAGGAAAGCATCCCCAAGGCTGGAGAGATGGCTCAGCAGTTCAGAGCACTGACTGCTCTTACAGAGGCCCAGGGTTCAATTCCCAGCACCCACATGGTGACTACCAACCATCCATAACTCCAGTTCCCAAGGATCCAACACCCTCTTCTGACTGCCCTGGGCACTGCACAACACAGGTGTATTTACACACATGCAGGCAGTACACTCATACACATAAAATAAAAATAAAATATAAAAAAACAAAGAATACTCTTTGTAGCTCAAAGAATTACTCTTCAAAGTAAACACACAGAAGATGTTTAGCACACTGTTTTATAATAGGAAAGAAGTAGAAAAGATTTCAGTGTCCATTATAAAGAGAATGAATAGATATAGATTTTATTCATATGAAATACTATATAGCCATCCATCATAATGAGCTTGTTTGTGTTTATTTCTTTGCTAGACTTTAATTATAAATATAACTATTATAGATGTAGGATAATAGCAGTGATTTAATTCAGACATACTTATATATTGCTTATGGATGTTTATGTATGTATATATATATGCACAAATACAATGTCTATAACTATGGCGACTATTAGATGAATGCACACTGAGCTAACAGTGTGAGGGGAGGGACATCCAGTGTGGGGTTACAATGGAATTTATGTCTGTAATTTTCTCCCCCCCCCGGGTATATTTTATGTAGCCCAAGCTGGCTGCAACTCACTATATAACACAGGCTGGTCTTGAATTTATGATTCAGTCCTCCTGCATTAGTCTCCCAAGTCCAACTCTGTAGTGTTTTATTATTTTTAATTTTATTATTAATAAGAACAAATGGCTCTGTGGAAATAAAATACAAATAGCTGTTGGTCCTCACAGAGAAATATGAGTACTTGTCACACTCAGTTTCTCTAAGTCTGAATCATTACTCAACACAAAGTGCTGTGTGCACATGCTCTGAGCTCACACTACAGCCCTGGGTGTATTCCTGGTGGCCATGAATTTTTGGAATGTCCCAGGGGCTACTCAGGCTCTCTCCTCCCCTTGGCACACAGGCGGCTGCTTCTATAGGCATCTGGAAGTGGGCCAGTCTCTCCTAACCTGTTTTCATGCCCCTGGGAGCTCTAGGCCTTAGCCTTAGCCTCAGCACCTGGGAGGGAGCACTCCTCACTGTTAAACCCCCGTGAGCACGTCTGTCACCAAAGGACACCCATAGACAACATCTGTCACCAAAGGACACCCATAGACAATGGAGAATAGCCTTCTAGAGCTAACATGACAAGACATTTGAAAAGCTAAGGCTTCTCCTTTTTTTTTTTTTTTTTTTTTTTTTTTTTTTGTCTTTTGGAGACAGGGTCTCCCTGTAGCCCCAGCTGTCCTGGAACTCACATTGTAGTCCTCTTGAGTTCAGTGAGGCGGATTGTCTTTGTGGCCTTTTCAAATGGCAACATTTGTACTAAACTTCTCTGGTTAGAATGAAAGTTAATCTTCACATCTAACTGGTGGCCTTGCCATTTGTGAGTCCTTCATTAGTACAGTCCCTTCATTTATTCATCCATCCACTCATTTGCATTCAACCAGTGGCAAGCCTCCTCCGTAAGGACATCTGCTGACCTTGGGCTGCTGCCGCCCTTGCTGTTGTTACTGAGACAAGTTAATTTGTAGCTTATGCAAAGTTCATTTTGCTTGGGAAATACCCCTTGCTTCAGAGTCTGTATCTGCTCATGGGGTTCCTTGCTGTTCCTGTTGTGATTGCAGTGCCTGATATTCTCAAAGTGCCTTGTAGAAAGTCTCTGCTGTTATAGTGATTGAAACACATGGAATATCTGCTATGTATCAGTAACTGAGTATAGTAGGAGAGACTGAAATGTTAAAAGACACAGCTCAGAGTTAAAAGACTGATATAGAAATAGGGTGTTGTGCTGAATACCATGGCAGAAGGAACCCATACAGCTGCCAAGCCCTGTGCAAGGCCAGTCAGAGGACCAGAAGAACAGCTGCTGTGAAGTCACAGACAGAGCAGGGAAGGCCAGCTGTGCTCTTTCCTCCCAGCTCCTTGGGTGGAGGCTGTAAGCCTGGTGCCTCTGTGATTCCGTGAATTCTTCACCTCCCACCTGAAGGAAGTCCATTGGCAGTGGGAGAAAATAAAGTCAGCAAACAGAAATAGAACCGAGGAGTGAAATGATAGATATCCTTGGAGATGTTTGATGCCTTGGTTCCAACTAGGCGAGCTGCTAAGCCTCCGTCTTTTCCAGTTAACTGAACCAGGAAGCACAGGGCTAAAGCTGGGATTATGTCCAATCCTTGTCTTGACTAATTAATACAGAGTAAAAGAAGCCCTTAATAAATGTATTACCCTGGCCACTGCTATTGATTTTCCTTATAGACTAAGCACTGTGAAGTCTTTAAGGGCACCTACCTGAGTGCAGAGGTGCTTACTAAGTAGTGTTGATAGCTATATATTGAAGGTGCCAGAGTGCAAACCACTTACTTTTATCATGAAAGATAATTACAGGGTGTCAGGATTGGTTTCTGCAGTCACTCTGAGAGGTCTGGCTGACCTATGAGAACAGTCACGGGGAACGGAATCTAAGGCTTGTTGTTTTATTGAAACGATGGCCTGAAGGCCATAAGAAATCACCACTTGTACACCACTGCTGTGAATAGGAAGTTAAGGCCCTGGAATCTCAAACATCAGACTATAGCAGTGGCTATGCCTGAATGAATTCCACAGACCTCTAACACCCAGTGCACGGCCTCCTATCTCCTTCTGGAAAGGATGGAACTATAGATTGGCGCAGTGTTATGGAGGTCCATTCTTTATGAAGAGACAATGGATGGAGCCTAGACATTTGAACAAATTAAGTCATTTAGATCTACAGGCAGAGCCTGCCTGGACTTGACCTTCCTCCTGCCCAGCTGGCCAGCAGACCTGGGGAACCTTCCTTGTCTGGGCATGTCCTGCAGGCACTGGTCAGTGCTGCTATTCTGTTGGTCACTGCTGGATGCTGCTGACACAGAATCGGATTCTGTGAAGGATGGCTCGAACTTGGCTTTGACCCTGGGCTTCAGCGGATGCTGTGAGTATTGGGCATTCCGAGAGCGTGGCTTTTTGTGTATAAATGGGGGTCTATCAAGCTGATCTTCAAAACCATCATCCCCAGACTTGTAGTATAGCCTCAGCTGCTGCTCAGGGCCTCTGCTGTCACTCTCTGGTCTGTCATCCATGTAAAAAGCCTGAGGGAGTTCTGTGAGGGAGCGAGGGGGCACTGGCCAGTGGACCAGATCTCTTCTCAGCATCTCCTCCTCTTCTTCACTCAGCTGTGGAGACCGAGGCTGGTAGGGGGCCCAAGACAGGTACTGCTGCACATTCCTGGGGTATAACTCTACAATGTCACCTAAAGCATCTATCTTGAAATGTCTTTCTGGCCAGAAAGTTGGGTGGGTCTTTTTACGAGAGTCGCGTTCATTAACAACATAGTATCTGGGAACACGGGATCTGTGATCTTGTGTCATCAAGGCTGAGACCCCAGGTCTGTGGAGAAGAGGACTAATAGGCTGAAAGTGTTTTCGGGAAAGAGGCTCAGAGAGAACATGGTTGATGGGCTGTGTCCGTGTCACAGGTGTGCAAAATCTGTTCTTGTGGAGGCTTCCTGTGCTGCCACTAGGACCAGGTAGATGCCTGGAAGACAGACATAGTTAAGTAGTCATGGTCTCCGGTTCCCTCAGCATCTCCAGCAATTCCAGGGTGTCTGTGGGTGGTCTGTGGACTGTGTGCACAGAAGCATTTGGGGAGCAAGACCCTGCTGGACATCTCGAGAGTCCTAATACAATGAGGCATGCAGCAGTCTCCTCGGGGGTGCATGGCGAGGAGTGTTTCACTAATGTATCCTATCACAGAGCCCTGGTTCTGTCTGCAGCATGTCATGGGACCAATGTTTGTGGAGCAACTCTTAGGAATACCGCTGCAGTGTGGCTAAAGTGTACTTCTTCAAGTGTCCACTTGGAGGAGCTATACCTGATGGAAAAAGACTGGACTACGGTTTGACCCCCCCCCCAACACTCCCTACAACCCTGCAGTGGATTTCCCAGAAGGACTTGGATGCCTGCTACTTGTGAAAACACTCCAAGGACATGCCAACAACTTGCTTATAGCAAACTCAAAAGTTCTATGCTAACTTGCAAAAAATAAAGAAAAAACTGTATTTGTCTCTATGACTTTCGCTCTGGTACATTCAGAGGGATATAATTCTGGATATAAATTTGGATCAGCATAGTTCTGTCCCCTCATCCTTCTGAGTGCTACATTGGCACTAAAAGAAGACCGGTTCTCCTGCTTTCTTGAAGCTAAGACTGACACGATTGGCCTCGACAGTCATGCAGAGAAGATCTTGCCAATACTTTGAACAGTCTGAATACAAAGTAGAGAAGATTTGCCCCTAAGAAAGCCAGTCTGGGCCTGAAAATGGAATGAAGCAGGATAGAAAGAGAGGAAGGTTATGGAGCACGGGAGGAAAAGGGAGCACCTCACCTCAGAGTCTGATTAAAGCCTCTCGCCAGGTGAGAAGCAAAACCCAGTGTAGTCAACATTTACTGTGAATGCTACCAACATAGAATGACTGACTATTCCTTCCCTATAGAGATATTTTATGTCAGAATAATAATGAATGGGCTTACAGGCCTGAATATATATTACATTGGGTCAGACCTCATTCCTTTCCCAAGATATGGTCTGAGAATCTCAAACAGGACTGTTTACTTTGTTTACACACTGGCTCATCCCGAAATGTTGCTCTGTGTATTGAAGTCTGTTTGGACTGAGCCAAGGGCCCTAATTGTTGAGAGGAGCTCCTCCAGCTGCTGAGGGTGACAGGAGGGAGCTGCGCCTTCTTCCTCTGAACCCGAAAATGCTGATATGGAACATGAACTACTAAAAATGTATCTTTTAAAGAGATGGCCTAGCGGTTAGGAGTGCCGACCGCTCTTACAGAGGACCCAGGTTCGATCCCCAGCACCCACATGGTGGCCGAGAACCGTCTGAAACTCCAATTCCAGGAGAACTCCAGTTCCAGGGGAATCCGAGAGACCCTCCTCTGACCTCCGCGGCATTGCACGACACGGGTGCACAAACTTGCATGCAGACAGTACATTCATACACATACGGAAATAAATAAAATTAATAAAAAAATTAAAAAAATATTTTATTAACTTATTATTTTTATTTTATGTGTATTGGTATATTCTTTGCATGTGTGTAAATGCATGTGGGTTGTGCAATCCCCGTGGAGGTCAGAAGGCAGCCTTGGATTCCCCTTGAAGTGGAGTTACAAACAGTTGTTAGCTACCATGTGGGTTCTGGGGATTGCCCAGGTCCCCAGGAAGAGCAGCCAGTGCTCTTAACCACTGGGCCATCTCTCCAGCCCCAGAACATTGTCTGTCTGTCTGTCTTTGAGACAGCATGCCCTGCCCTGGAACTTGTTACGTAAATCAGGCTTGCCTGGATCTCAGAGAGATTTGCCTGCCTCTGCTTTTGAATGCTGGTATTAAAGGCTTGTGCTAACGACGACTGGTTTCTAAATAGGCCAACTTATTTTCCCTAGGCTGTAGAGGTATATGTACTAATTTTTGAGGAAAGTTCATCCCGTTTGACAAACCCTGACCTCTTTCCCTCACCACCTCAACATCCTCTGGGTTCTAACTGTCCCTGTCTTGGAACTTAATGGCCCTGGCCTCCGGAAAGAGTTGAGGCTTTAGATTCCTGATAGTTCTTCTGGGCCACCGCTGGCATCCCATTCAGGAAGCTAGGTTTCCTTCCATGTCACAGTTCACTCTCACCTGTTGCTGTCCTCCTCCGGTCCTTGATCTGGATCCCAGCAGGAAGAGAGAGGAGGGAGCCCTGTGCCCTTTCCCAGGACTCTGGGGCAAGGACTTTGTGACGGTCTCCAACCTGATGCTCTTTCTGCTCAGAGAGTCGAAGTTGACGACGTTCCCATTGTTTTGGGCTGTCACCGTGTGCGCTGAGGACGGATGGTTGATGAGGTTGCTGTCCTTGAGAAGCCTCCTGGTGCTTTCCCCGTGCGTCTGGATTCGAGCTGCAGACAGAGGGAGGCCTGTGAGAAGAGATGTCTGAGCCGGGGGCATGTCAAGGTTTGCTATGGTTTGGCTCTTGGATGTCCCAAAGGCCCATGGGTTAAGGTTTGGTCCCCAAGATGGCAATCTTGGGAGGAGATATTGTCCTTAAGAGGTGGGCCTTTGTGGGAGGTCTTCCTGTTATAGGGAACATATCCTCCTAGGGGACTGTGGGAACCTCTTCCTTTTTTTCCTCTGGCTGCAGGACTGACATGACTAATAATAGTTGAGTCTACCATAGTCAGCTGAACCTGCAAACACAGCTGACGCATGACAACATTTTGACATTTAATCACCCTACCCAGAGAGCTCAAGCAAGGAATGGAAAAACTCAATGCATTCTGATGCCCCCAAGGCGAGCCCCAAGGTTATTTGAGATCTTTATTTGAAGATACATATGATAAAACTGCATGAATCCTATGGCTCTTTGGAAACAGTTCACATGGTATTCTGGGAAAAGCTGGTAAATGAACAGGTGACAATACTATTGCTACTTTGAGAAAGTCTGTAGATTCTGGCAGTTGGGCTCTGTCTGGATTAAACAATATTCTTTGTTTTTGGTTTTTTTTTTTTTTTTGTTTTTTTTTTTTTTTTTGGTCTTTTGAGACAGGGGTCTCCCTGTAGGAGCCCCTGGCTGGGTCTTTTTTTGATGAAATTCACTCTGTAGACCAGAGCTGGCTCCTGCAACACACGAGATCTGCTGCCTTTTGCCCTCCAAGTGCTAGGATTCAAGGCATGACGCAACCAAGTCCCGTACTACAAATGTCTTCGTTTTTTTTTTTTTTTTTTTTTAGACAGGGTCTCCCTATAGCCCAAGCTGGCCTGGAACTCACAGAGATCCCCCTGCCTCTGCCTCCCGAGTGCTAGGATTAAAGGTGTGTGCCAGCATGCTTGGCTTAAAGACAGTTCTTAGTCACCATGTGGGTGCTGGGAATTGAACCTGGGTCCTCTGCAAGAGCAGTCAGTGCTCTTAACTGCTGAGCCATCTCTCCATCCCCAACCATATTCTTAATTGGCGAGTAACCTCTGATGGTCACAGTGTGTTTGTGAAGCCTCAATACCCTCCTGTAACTGCCACCTGATGACTCCCCTGTAAGCCGGATGGAAGGCGATCTTCAGCCCTCAGGCTTGGGTGTCTTCCTAGAGGGGAGGTACTCTCTTCCAGATAGCTCAGCATTTCACAGCTAGGAAGCTGGCTCCCTGGATCCCCTGGGTCTTAGCCCTTTTATGCTCTAGTGCATGGTATGGGCTGTGCCTGCCCAGTGGGTGCCCTGGGAGCCTCCTGGCTTCGAGGTTCCCCTAACTCCTCACCTCCCTTCTGGCCACACCAGGATCTGTTCCCTACATTTTTTTTTTCCATCTGGGACACAGCTCTTTCTCTTCTCCCCCTAGATGGAACTGAGTTTGGAGAGAAGATTTGTTCTTGGAGAGAAAGAAGGTTTGTTCTTGGAGAGTCCTTGGCTTTGGGTCCTTATTCAGGAATCCATTTTGGCTGGGCAACACTAGGTGGGACTGGGACACACAGAGAAGACACAACTTATGGAGCCTAGAGCCTGGGGCAGAGACCTGGGAGGGCACCTTGCGGGGAAGCGATGGGAGCCTGAGAGGAGATACACAAAATAGTTAGAGAAGCAGGCACTCAGGCATTCTCCAACTCACCGCACAGATATTTCTCTCCTGTTTCAAAGCTTCCTTCTGAGTACAGATGCTTGAGAGTTATTTATAGGCCTGGGTATGATACAAAACTGGAGGTTTAGAACTCTATTTACAACTCTAGGTTTTATTTTGGAGTGCCTAGTGACTTGTGAAACCCATACTAGTTATGAGCAATCACTAGTGGTAAGCCTTCGGCCACATTGTGAGCCTCTCTTTAAATGCCTGGCCAACTCAGAGGGTAGACATTGGCATTTTTGTTGTGGTTCTTTTTGAGGCAGAGTCTCCCTGCAGCCCCAGCTGTCCTGGAACTCTCTATGTAGACCAGGCTGGCCTCAAACTCACAGAGATCTTCCTACCTCTGCCTCCAGAGTGCTAGGATTAAAGGTGTGCACCACCATGCCCAGTGACATTGGCATTTTGAAGATATATATACTTACCCTCTACCATTTGGGCAACCTTTTTCTTATCTTCAGATCTTGCCTAAAATGTAAATGATAATCAGTTTGCTTTGGATTTAAGAGGAAGCAGTTGACATTTTATTTCTGAGAGAGAGAAAAATTTTATGTGTCATTATTCATACCTTAGGCTGTGACAGAATTACTGGAGACAAAGTGCTCAGGTCATAAGGACTGGGCCTGTTATTTGAGTGAATAAATACAGATCTGAAAGAGCCAAGGTTTTATGCCTGACTGGTTTGCACATCATCCTATATTCAAAATGGTTGGAAGAAGTGTTTTGGATTCTGGATTTTGTAAACTGGTATATTTGCATGTACATGACAAGGTATTTTGGGGATGAGACCCAAGTCTTAACAGGAAATTCATTTATGCTTCATGTGAACATAAGGTACATGGCCTGGAGGTGCTTTTATAGAATATTATTTTTGAACAAGTTTTGTGTATGAAAGCTTCATGGTGTGAACTTTCCACGTGTGGCCTCACATTGACACTCATGAAGTTTCAGGTCTTAAGGCCATTTGGATTTGGATTTTTAGGCCAGGGAGGTTTGAGTCCCAAAGAAGAAAACACGGTTTGGCCTCTGTGGAGATACACTTGGGCAAAATGCCCTTTGCAACTGGAAATGAATTTCTAAATTGATACTTCACAAAGCTAGTCTATTATTTCTTTATATACATATTTATTGGAGCTGCTTCTATCTTTTCCAGCTGAGAAGAGGGGAGTCTGAGAAGAAGATTAGATAAGAGAGGAGACCAAGGTACCACCATTAAGGAAGCATGACTCTCAGGGTTATGAAAAGGCATGGTTGGCATGACCCTGTTAGAGCCTCCTTAAATTTGGTACCCTGGGTGCTGCTGTGGCCTCCTCTTGACCATGAGTGGGAAGAACATGCAGAGAAGTTATAGAAGGGCTAAGGGGGGCTTGCCTCTCTCTGATGGCTCTGGGAGAAGATTTGAACCTAGGTGGGAAGGAGGTCCTACCAGTCACAATCTGAAGGATGAGAAGTAGGAGAGGAGTGTTTGGGGTGCTGTCAGCATGATGGGGCTCAGACGTCCAAGTTGACTTTGTCTGGGAATGGGGCCTCTTTGGCATTCTATTAAATTCTTCAGAGATGCCTAGAGCATTGAGCTTATTGTGGCCATACAAGGAAGACCAAGCAGGTTTGGTCTCAGCAAATGCATGCCACCACTGGTATTATTAGAAGTAACTTGAGAGAGCTTGGAGGTGGCCATAGGGCATAGCTAGAAGGCACAGTAACCTGAAGGTTTAGCCCCTTTGCATTCTCCTGCTGTCATATAGAGTGGGTAGTAACCATGGAATTCACAAGAGCCAAGTTCACATGATACTTACGTTTTGGATCTGCATCCTGAGCTGCTGGTTGCTGAGCTTCAGGGACCGTGCGATGCTCTGAAGGTAGTAGATGAGCATGCTGGGACAGAAGGACATGGAATAGTGTTGGCCTTCAACTGGCTCTGTAGCTTTCTGGCCTTGCTTAGGTGGAGGTGAGAGTTCCCAGGGTGGATGTGGCCTACCCACTGACTCCTGAATCCTAGGCAAAATGCACCTGGCAGCTCCCAGCCCAGGGGACCTTGGAAAGGAGCTAATTTCCTTTTCTTTTGGTTCCCACAGCCAACCTGGCTTCAAATCCTTCAAGAGGAAGGCACCAAGGTCAGGCAGGCACTTTGCTTTGAATCAGGCTCTGCTTTCCTCTGTAAGCCTGAGTGAGCCAAAGCTACTCAGCTGAACTATGAAATTTGAAGATTGTCTTAAGTTTCTGCAAATACCTTACTGATACCAACATTGTCTGGCCCAGTTACAGTGGCCATAGCAACTGACCAGATGCTGTGGGTGAGTCAGTAGCTACCCTGGTGGCAGTTGAGTCTCTCACTCCCTCACTGAGACCCAGGGGCATCTCTCTGTGGCATGATGGCTTATGTTTCTTGGATATAGTTCAGCACCCTGTTTATAGCATCAACCTCTATGAATGATTTCTGAATGTGCTCATTTTATATAATTATTGGGCAAAGGTATGATTATATGGCCACGGGCTGTTAGGTGTGGCGTCCCTGGAGGCTGTCAGTGTAGTAGGTCCTGGGAGGCTTGGAGATGTGGCAATCCCTGGAAGGTGTGGTGCCCCTGGAGGCTGGCATGTGTGCGCCCCCTGGAGGCTGCAATGGTACTCACAACAGAAGCAACACTGCTGGCAAGATCACAACAGGGCTGCTGATGTGCCCCACCACAGAGTGAAACCATGCAGGGAAGTCATTCTCTATGGTCTCTGACACGATGTCATAAATCTTCTCCTGTCCACTGTGAGAAAGGAAAAGATAGCTTCAGATTTTATTGCTTTTGACTGAGTAATGCTGCAAGACCTATAAAAATGTCTGGGTGGCTTAGAGGTGGGTCCTCAAAAAGAACTACAAAAGCTAGGGGGCAAATCTCCAAAATGCAAAGATGCCCAATATTCCCATGATGTTCTCATGTGAAGGAGCCATTAGTTACCAGGCAGGACTGGAGGTGGGGCTGGCAATCACACTACATTTTTTCATGAGGTAAAGGAAATAGACTCAAGGTGTTCATGTTCAAAACTGGCTTAGGTGTTGATGGAAATGACAGTTTGGGTTTCTATGTGGTTACAGACAGATATTCCAGGGCAAAAGTGATGTGGAGTATCTTCATATCAAGCTTTCTGGGCTTTGACCAGGTAGAAGTTCTATATAGCCTAGGAATGATGCTGGGTGGTCCCTCTTTCTATTTTATTTTATTTTATTTTATTTTATTTATTTTTCTATTTTGTTTTGAGGCTGATATCAAACTACTGGCAAACTCCCTTACCTCAGCCTCCCAAATACTAGGTGGTGTGAATCACCACACTCAGCTTATTTTTTTCCTTTAAAATTTTTAATTATATTTATTTAGTATGTGTCTCTGTGTGTACATGCATGTACATGCGTGTGTGTGCCATGGCATGCATGTGAAAGTTAGAGGGGTCAGTTCTCTGCTTGCCTTATGTGGGTCTCAGGGATTAAGTTGAGGTAGTCAGGCTTGGCAGCAAGCAGCTCTACCCACTGAGACATCCCACTAGGCCCGTCTTTTCTTTTAAACATGAGCACAGAGAAGGTTGTACGTGAGCATAGCCTGCCAGGAAGGCTTTGTGGTTCAACAGATGCAGGTTTGAGCTCCTTCTAATCTTGTCTGTTCTGTCATCCAGGAGGATACAAGTCAGCGTGACTCACTTCTTCTGTGGCTCCCAGCAGCCCTGGCAACGCTACTGACTAGATGACTGGCATACCTGAAGGGTCCACAGTTCAGAGATGGCTTGTAGTGGACGATAGCGAAGATGGTTGGCAACATGCAGAGAAACAGCATGAACAGCAGCATCGCCAGGTAGAAGTTGTTGGATCTGCAGAGAGACCACATGCCGCATGGCGTTCGGTCCAGAGCCAGAGTGCATGTGCCCAGATAACCCACCCTGGAGCAGGTACCGCCTCAGAAGATAAAACCATCCTCCTATCAGGAGTCTCAGGAGGTGGCTCAGGTAGTAAAGCTCTTGCTGCACAAGTGTGAGGACTTGACTTCCATCCCCATTACCCACATAAAGAGGCTGGAGGCAGCCGCACACTTGAAATCCCAGTGCTGGGGAGGCAGACAGGAAGTTGCTGGCCAGCCAACCTAGCAGATTGGCAAAACCGTAAGGTAAGATAGAGATTAACTAACCCGATTTCAACCTCTGGCCTCCGAACACATGTATACATGTGTGCACATGCACCTGGACACACACACACACACACACACACACACACACACATACCAGGAGAGAAAAATGTAACTTTTAAAATTACCAGTCCCTCCTCCTGGCCCAGGGACCACGTGGCAGCTGCAGGCATCTTTTATGAAGCCCATTACTTCTATTCAGCCAGGGACAGGATAAAGATTAAAAAGACCATCCAACATTCTCATGCCCTAAAGGCTGTAGAGCCTCTCAATAGCACTAGATACAAGACTATTCAAAGTCTACAACACCTAAACTCGTCACTTCAATTCCCCTATGGGCCGATGTGCTCTCCCTTTCTACCTACCTCACTCTTAAAAAATGTCTCCACTATTAATGAGTCTGAATGCTTCCTCTGTGCATCTCTACAAAAGTCATTACTTCTTCCTCTCCTGGTGTACAATTTTTCCAACCAAAGCACCTCCAACTGTGCCCCAAATCCCCTTCTAGGTATTCCTTTGCCATCCCTGCCTCCATATCTCAAATGAACTAAGTGCTGGGTGGCTGCCCAGGTTTCTCCTGCAGGAATGTGACTGTCAGGGGCCAAGCATCTCTGGCCCTAGGACCGGCATTCCTCTGCTCCTCTCTATGCGCCTGTATTTCTGCTAATACCTCTGGCCCGTGCCTCCCGTGGTACTGGTGCCTGGTCTAATTCTTTACACTCCAGGGGAGATCCAGTGAACCTGGGAATGCAGGAGACTTGGGCGAGGTCCTTAACTGTCCACCATCCCAGGACCAAGCAGGTAGCCGTGCTGGCAGTTTTCGTGGGCATCAGCCGAGTCTCCAGGGTTGCTGCCACCGGGATAGCTGCGGGCCTTTTGGGACACATCCTTGTCATAGTTTGGCAATTTTCCCAAGAACTCCAGCAACCGAACACACAGCTTGTAATCACTGTGGAAGCTACTGCATAATTCATTCAGATCCTACAGCAGCAGCTTCCCTCTTTAGAGCAGAGGTTACCCTTCAGAATAGATGGGCTTTGGATTCGCTTACAGCTGAGAAGGGGGGAACCTGCCTTTTTCTAGGAGAAGAGTGTTGCTATTATGTCAATAAATCAGGAAAGGTAGAATAAAATATCCACCGTCTACAGAAAGTAGTGCATAACCTGTCACAGAGGACCCCAATGGAGAGGGCCCCTCTAATTGGGGTCCCTGGGCAGCAATTCTTCCTTGGCTAATGCCTTTACTAGGCCCACTGACAGTACTAGTAGTTTTGTGTATGGTGGCTCCATCCTTTTACGATATTTCCAACACCTCACCCATACAAGATTTGCCCAGCTTCTCCTCTCAGTTGCAGAAGGAAAAACTGCCTATCAGCAGCTGACCACTGCTGACCCGGACCTGGATACCCAAAGCAACTAAGATGGGGAATCACATCCTGACTTTCCAGCCTAAATCCCCCACCCCCACACAGTGTCCATGTTCAGCTCTGAAGCAGTTACAGAAGATAAACCTTTGCCCCTTTTCCAATCAAAACCAAAAAGCTGGAATGTCAGGGTGTGAATTCTGAAAAGACCTGGAATCCATTTGGAATGCAGGGGCATTCACGGCCAGTGCCAAGAAACCAGCCCTACCAGCCTGCCAGCAGGCCATCAGAATACTCAGGAACCTTCCACCCTTTTGAAAAGCTGGAGACTTCTGCTTAACACCCTTCCCCCAACCCCTACTTGAGTTCTTACCTACTCCTTTAAATGCCCTGCCCAGACGCCATTCAGTCAGAGCTGGCTCTATTTTCCCTTGAGCTTATCCCTGGCTATCCTGAAGTAAACTTCATCCTGGAGTGCCTAAACCTTGTGGTCTCTTTATTTGTCTGGGGGAGCATGCTATAACCTAACACTATCCAGTTGCTTCTGCTATAGAAATCTTGGAATTGCTGTCTACCCATTTGGGTTCTTACCTAATGCTTTCCTCTCCTGCTCCCAGCCTTGAACTTGCCTCCTGGGTTTCAGGATGGTAGGTCTCTATTGGTCATGATATTTGATTCTCTGACTTGAATGGGATTTGGACTGTTGGGTTTTCTCTCCTGAGAGTGAATGTTCTGTCTGGGAAAGGCCTGGTGCTTGGATCCCGAGTCCAAGGCTGGTCTCAGGGCACTCAGGTGTCCAGGCCTCCCCTGACGGAGACTGAGATCAAGTTAGTGTGTACATACCTCTACCCTATCCAGTCTAGTGATGCTGTCTGTTCATTTCCCTGTCCCTCTTTTTCTGATGTAGAAGACTTGATCAGAAGGCCTGCACAGAACAGGGTATATATGCCCTATAGCCCAGTATTCCACTGTGAGATATGCTCCTGCCAAAAGACACTTCGGAGAAAGTTCTAGTGTGTTATGCATTATGGTTAGGAGACAGAAGCAGCCACCAGTTGGAGCACAGATAACATCAGTGGTGTATTTCCTCGAGGACATGAAGCAGCCACCAGTTGGAGCACAGATAACATCAGTGGTGTATTTCCTCGAGGACATGAAGCTCAGAAACACAGTGTTGAGTGGAGGAAAAAATAAAACAAAACAAAAAAATGGACACAAAAGAGCACATACTGTGTGTAGCTACATTTTACATAAAGAAACCAGGCAAGACCAACCATGCCTCTAAGACTCAGGGGAGACTAGGATGGAAATGAAGTGGGGTGCTTTGGGAATTACGTTTCATGTGGGTGCTAGCTGCATATATGTGTTCAGTCAGTGAAAACTTACCAGGTTAAACATTTATCGTTGTGTGTTTTTCCCCTAAATGATTATTAAACAGCAGTAAACAATCTAACAGTCTGTGTCATGAGCTTCCGAGGAGGAATGATTAGCTCTAAGGTGAAGCCTGGGCATGACCTCATGTAGGGAATGTTAGGTCCAGGCTTCCCAGAATCCTAAGGGGCACACAGGTGCCCACTTCCTCCAGAAGCTGCCAATCCTCTGACCCCTTCCCGCTTACCTGAGGCCCCGCCTCATGGGTATAAAGGTATATATATGCTTCCCAGCCAGCATAACGCTCTCTGTCTGTCTGTCTCTCTCTCTCTATTCCCCCGCTCTCTCTCTGTTCTCTCTCTCTCTCTCTCTCTCTCTCTCTCTCTCTCTCTCTCTCTTTCTCTCTGTCTGCCTCTCTCTCTCTGCCTCTCTGCCCCCTGCCATGCTGTCTGGTCCCATCACATGTCATGACCATGAAGTGCTGGGAGCTTCTCCTGCTGGAAGAGGCACACTCAGAGGAAACCTGGTCTCTGCGCGAGCCAGACACCGTGGCTACCCACCTGGAGGCTCGGAACACTTGCTGGTGGGGCACATTGCAGGTCAGCACTGCCCAGCTCCTCAGGTACATCAGCCCGATGAGCTTGAGAACATTGAAGGCTGGGAGACATGGGGAGAAGAAGGCCCCCATCCTGGAAGGAGGAAAGGTCAGTCTGCACGTGTCCTCTTCCCGAGGTGCTTCTACAGCCTCAGCCCAGAAGCCCATGGAGCACAGTTCTGAGAGTCTGAGGTCACACCCTGTGCTTCTAGAACTGCTGAACCTGTGAAGATCTGAGACCTAATCTCCATATTCCACAGATAAGACTAGACTGCAGCTGGTCAAGGGTCTGTGACTCTTCCCATACATAGTTTAGCTGAGACAAAGCCCTGCCCCAAGGGGGAGGCAGACCGACCATGGAGGACTAACTGCATCTTTAGGGCAAGCTCTAGATTTTGCGGGTGTGTGGTAAGAACTAGGTTAACCAGTTATTAAGATTTGGGTTTAATCAACCCAGGCCAGGCACCCCCAATGTTTGCTGGTCATTGTTCTCAAGACCCCTCACACATTTTAGCTTATATAACCTTCTGAAACTGTGAAAAGAAGGATAAACAACCAAAGTTAATAGACCAGGAAGGTGAATCTGGGAACATTAAACAATCTGTCCAAAGACATGTTACCAATAAGGGAGAAGCTGTGTCCAAACATGGATGCTTTTTAAAAGCAAAAGGACTGTGTGGTGGTTTGAATGAGAATACCCCCCATAGGCTTCCAGTATTCAGACTTTTTTTTTTTGGCTTTTTGAGACAGGGTTTCCCTGTAGCCCCAGCTGTCCTAGAACTTGCTCTGTAGACCAGGCTGGCCTTGAACTCACAGAGATCCACCTGCCTCTGCCTCCCAAGTGCTGGGATCAAAGGCATGCACCACTATGCCTGGCATATGCCTGGCTTATTCAGATATTTTGTCCCCAGCTGGTGGTGCTGTTTTGGTAGGTCTTAGAAGGTGTGGCTATGCTGGAGGAAGTGCATCTCTGGGGGCAGGCTTAGAGAGTTCAAAACAAGCCTTGCCAGTCTCCAGGTGCTCTCTCTGCTTCCTGTGCCCATTTGAAGATGTGAACCTGGGCTTTCCGCTCCTGCCCCGGCCACCATCCTTCCCTGCCGTAGTGGACTCTAATTCCCTGGAACACAATCATAAGCTCAAATAAACTCTTCCTTTTATAAGTTCACTTGGTTCTGGTGGTATTATTGCAGCAACCACTTTTGGGGCGGTAGGTTAAAGCCAGAGGTGGCAGGTCACTTGAGGTGCCTCCACAGATATGGCATTGTAGAAAGGAGTCCAGAGAGACTCCTTCCCATGCCCTAGTCCCTCCGGGAGGATACCTTGGTCTGGAGGTACCCTAGCTGAAGAGGCTTGCCAGGGTCCTGGTTGCCCCCAGGATGGGTCTGCTATCCCAGAGAATAGCCCTCCACAGGCTTCCTAAAAGGAATGATGGGAAATAAGAAAGGTAGGCCTAAGGGTCACAGTGTGAGCACAGAGCTCCTGACAGTCTTCCTGGCAAAAAGGCTTCTTCCTAGCAGTTCCTAAACAGATTACATTATAATTATTAATATCATTATTATAATTATTATTATTATTATGGCTTTGACCAAAAGTGGTTTAAAAAGGAACCATTTCCGGGGCTGGAGAGATGGCCTAGCAGTTAAGAGCGCCGACCGCTCTTACAGAGGACCCGGGTTCGATCCCCAGCACCCACATGGCGGCTGAGAACCGTCTGAGACTCCAATTCCAGGAGAACTCCAGTTCCAGGGGAATCCGAGACCCACTTCTGACCTCCGCGGCATTGCACGACACGGGTGCACAAACCTGCATGCAGACAGTACATTCATACACATACAGAAATAAATAAAATTAATAAAAAAAAAGGAACCATTTCCTTCATCATTCTTTCCTATAAAATCCTTAGAAAGCCACTAATGAAATTGCCTCACCTGTGAAGTAGTCCCTTACAAACATCCTTTTCTGATGTTTATGACTGTGCCTGTTCATAGTTGTGTCTGGGCTAAACAAAATCTTGGTCCAGGTGACACAGGAGCTAAGACAGAGTGTTGGACCTACCAGATCATCCCTTGGTTGTAGACTAAGTGAAGCACATTCTCGGCGATTTTGAATTCCCCATATTCAGGCTGTCAGAGAAAATATTTTGCATTAAAAACAAAGGTCACAGAGTCCTTGCACACAGCAGCCCATTATGGCCACATTTATGGAATTCTTTGCTCTTATAGATACCTAGAGATCATTGCCTGGGTAGTCACCTGGGGAAAATGATAAAATGTAAGCTGGGGCTGGGGCTCAGCCCTGTTCCTTAGCCCTCCCCTCTTCCTTCTGAGTCTCTAAGGTACCTGCCCCCTCTGCGCCATGCTGTTACATAGTAGTTTCCTCAGTTTGAACATTCTCTCCTGAAAGGAGGAGGGCCTCGAAACTCAAGAAACTTATAAGACTCGGGAAATGTCAAGTGTCAGGAGGCTTCCCCCACGTTATATACGCAGTTAATAATTGCTCAGGGAGACAACACTCTTCAGTAGAGCTGTCTGCCGATTGCGCAGGCAGCAAGCCCTGCTAGTGGCCACACATGCTGAGGTGGGAGTTTTGGTGCCGCAGCTAGCCAGCTGTCCGTACCCCTGTAAGTAACCCCTCATTCCTGCTCTTGCAAGTGACCCAAGCTATCCTTGAATGGAATTTTTTGGTCCCTCATTGCCTTCTATTCTGGGATGAACAATGGACACCCAGGAAAAGCCACACACACGTCTGACTGATTTCTAGACAAGCCACCAGCGGAAGATGGATTTAGCTTTAGAACCTTCCCCAAGGGCACGGTGTTCCACTTACAAACTTGCTTTCAAGGTCCCAACACCAATAGTCACTTAGGTAGCGGACGAAAAGTCCTCGGAAGAAGTCTATGAGCAGGATGCTGGCTATAGTGAAGAGCATGTCGATGACAGACAGCTTCAGCATCTCCTGAAACACAGGACGCTCTGCTGCCACTATGCCTTGGAAGCAGTCATCCTCCATCATCCTCCCGGTCCTCCCTGCCTCTGTGCATAGCCCTGAGCCAGAGCACGGGCCCTCCGGTAGTTTTACTCATCAGCCCTATATAGCACTATGGCAGAGAATGGGTTTCTGCCGTGTCATGGCTGTTCAGAGAATACCTGTCAATTGGAGTTTGGATCCTGAGAGCCAAGGTGAGGCAGGCACTACACAAAACTGGGAAGAACCTAACGTCTAGGTGCTGAGCTGCAGGGAATTCATTCCCAGGGGACAATGCTGAGGAGCACAACTCCCTGCAAGTTCAAGTTCTGCAGCCTAAAGGCGGAATGGCTAAAGGCCCAGATGCTGAAGCAAACATTTATGTTCAAGTCTTTCTTCTGCCCTCCGTTGTCGTGATCTTAGGCAATTTACTTAACCACTGAGCCCCTGGTTTCCTCATCTGTCCTTGTGAAGGTGACTACACTCAAGAGTCTTATGAGGATGTCCTTTAGTTATTACTGCACAGGTCTTTGCTTCGATTGCTATGATTAATTTTGAGACTTGGAACATAGAAAACTATAACTCGCACTGAATTCAATTTTCCTTTTCTGTAGAAAGGGAACAGTGATTCCTCAGAGAGTTGCTAGGGTAAAGTGATGAAGGGGTTGCCCACAGGGCAGAGAGAAACACCTGGCCGACGTATGTCTCCCAGCACTGGCCATGGGAGCCTTGTGTGTAGAGCACCGTCTTGTTAACCTTTGTGTGCGGCATGGTAGACGTCAGAATGCTTGTCTCCTCCAAGCCCCACATGCTGGTGCTGTTTCTCCTGAGTCCCATTTCAGACACAGGTGTGGGCCACTGCCCTTCTTCGGGCGCTGTTCTGGTAGCAAAGAAGGTGGGAAGATCTATCCAGTGACCTGTCATGTTTTTGGTAGCCCCTTCCTGGGGAGAGGGGAGGGAGAGGAGAAAGGAAGAAAGTTCAGTCGCCACGTATTTATTACTAAGAATCCAGCTTGGGCATGCCAAGGAGACCACTGTGTTGTTCTCTGTCTCTCATTTCTGCCTGTCTCTGTCTTTATCTCTGTCCCTCCCTATTTCCCCTTCTATCCCACCCCTCACTCTTCCTCTCTCTAGCTCTAGCCTCCTTTGTCCTTCTCTCCCTTCCTGTTCCTCTCTTCTCTTCCTGCTTTTCACCACCTGACTAGAGTGGTCCCGATCACAGGGCCTCAGCTGTGATGGACAGTGTTTACTGTCCCCTAATGAGCATCAGAAATGGTTCTGTGGCACTGGGTGACACATGTATCACTTCTCAACCTCACTGGAGTTTCAGGTCAAGTGCATAAGGAAACTGGACATCAGTGAGAGGGAGACTAACGCTCAAGTGACAGGAGGACCCAGGTCTGTGTGACTTCAAAGCCCTGATGCTGAATGATGGCTCTTCATGGCCTCTTTGGCTTATAGGCCTTAACATTTATACTAGTACGGTATGCTGTGAGCAAACAACCCTCAGAAAGCCCCTCCTCGATGATGCCTGTCCTCCCCCACCACTCAGGGTGTATTTGGGGGGTGAGCAGGTTAAAATGGACACCAGTCCTGTTGGGTACTAGGGACCACCCTCAGCTGTTTGCTGTGAGAAGACTTATTCTCTCTCCACTCTGTGCCTGAGCCCTTGGCCTATTGTTTTTCCTGGGGTCAGTTGCAAAAGCTGCTGAGTTTCTTCATGGATTACAGGTAATCAGAGAGCAGGACACAGGCAGATTCATTTCCATGGCTCCAGGTTCTCACCACTGCGCTGGTTCTTATCTGGGAATTGGGGCTTATGTTTCTCTCCTCACCTTGAAAGGACCACATGGGCATGGTCTGGGACATGCCATGTGCAACACACATGTACAAGCATCAAAGAGGACATGCAGATAGATGAGGACCCTGTCATGGGGGTGTGGGGGGGAGGGGCGCAATGGTTGGAAACTACCCAGCTTAGGCCTTGATATTGGGTGACTCTGTGGTCTAGACAGTGGTGAGAGAATGACTTTGCAGTCTGAGCAGTGATGGCCGGTGGGCGACTGTCCAGTCTGAGCACTCACCTCAGTGTTCATGCTGTTCACTTTGTCAAGGAGAGCGATGATCAAACTGTAGAGATTTCCCAGATACAGCACCAGGACCCTGAAAACCACAAGCCACTCTGAGAAAGAAGGCCACCACACACGGGGCCACGAGAAACAAGGCCACCACACACGGGGCCACGAGAAACAAGGCCACCACACATGGGGCCACGAGAAACAAGGCCACCACACATGGGGCCACGAGAAACAAGGCCACCACACATGGGGCCACGAGAAACAAGGCCACCACACACAGAACCACGAGAAACAAGGCCACCACACATGGGGCCACGAGAAACAAGGCCACCACACATGGGGCCACGAGAAACAAGGCCACCACACACAGGGCCACGAGTCTAGAACACCAGATTGTTCCAAGCCATTGCAGACATGCAAAAGCAGTGCCTGCTTCAGTTGCCTTTGCTTTAGTCACCTGCATGGCATTAGAAATCACAGATTACAGGGCAAGTGGCATGGCTCAGTAGGTAAGGAACTTGCTGCCAAACCTGACCACCTGAGCTGGATTCCTGGGACCCACAAGTTCTGATTTCCACAGGCATGCCGTAGCATGCACATATGTGTGGACACACTGGGAATCAGAGGATTCGTCTCTGGTGATGAGAGAACAGCTTTATTATGACCCCAAATTTCTACATAGAAATGACAACTAGGTGACCCCTGGGTGCCTCCTTCATCTCTCCAGGGTTGGGGAGAGGTGACCCTGTGTGTGGGCAAAGGGCTTCTTCAGGGACACCCTTGGCATTCGCAGTGGGCTTCCCTCTGAAACCGTGAAGGGGTTCCCTCTGGCATCACCCCAGGATGATCTCTGCACAGGCCCCAGACTGTGGGGGTCACAGAGCCTACAAGTGTTCATGGTGAGTGCTGGGAGAAGGGCCTGGACTCTTGCTGCTTCTTAGATGAAAGGTAGCACAGCCTGCTGGTGAGCCAATGGAACTGAAACAGTATGTCTTGCTCTTATTACCAGAATTATTCCTCATATGTCTGGGGTTAAGTCTCTCGATGGCTGTTTCTCTGGTTTTGAGTATGAATAACGAGGCCAATCTGTGTAATAGGATTTCTGTTACAACAAATGCAATCATGGAATTGATTCTCCCCAATGCCTTTGGGTGAGGAAGAAACCGAGAACGGCCCTTCTTTCTCATCCAGGCAGGAGAGGTACATAAGAAAGGAGGTGAGGAGCCAGGGCCCCCAAGCCTCACCCCAATCAGTGTCTACACAGTATTGTGGAGTTTGGATCAACAACTTGATCTTTCTTGTTATGGTTTTCTGTCTTAGAAATGGATTTCAGGGGTTGGTGACCTGTAGTCTTCAAGCCAAGCCTTACCTTTACCTGTTTTTGTAAATAAAGTTGTGTGGGCATACAGCTCAGCCTTTAGTTTATCTGATATCTGTTACTACCATCATGTTCCTAACTTAGAGCTTGGAGTTGGGAAAGAGATGTATGTATGGGTAGCAGACTCTAAAATATTACTGTCAGGGGCTGGAGAGATGGCTTGGCTCTTGCAGAGGCCCTGGGTTCGGTTCCCAGCACCCATGGCTAACAACCATCCATAACTCCAGTTCTAGGAGATCTGATGCTCTCTTCTGACCTCTGTGGGAATTGCACAGTATGGGTACACTTAGATACAAGCCAGCAATACACTCATACACATAAGATAAAGCTAATAAATATCGACTGTCATGTTCTTTTCAGAAGACATCCTCTGACTCCTGAGTGGGAGCAAGCCTTCTCAAAGCAGCCTGAGATTTGGGTAAGGTCATGAGGAATCACAAAAGAGAGCCTTGAGAAGCTATCATGGACTGTGTGGGGAGCATGTGAATGGGGCTCTGTACCCCTCTCTTCCATACCGTTTACCAACACTATAACATTGTAGGAGAAGATGGAACTCTATGAAGTAGAAGTGGGTTTTCAGGAAGGCAGGCATGAAGCCATTGCTAGAAATGAATGTGGCTCTAACTCCAGGGGGCAGTCTTGGGATGGTCCCTTGACACACAATCTACTGTGGCTCAGGCCCTCTGACACCTGCTGTGGTGGCCATCTTGCTGCGGCCCCCGTAGCACCATAGATCTCTTGGCTTTGGGAATGTGTGGGTCTATTTCACCATGGTCAAACCATGGAGGGAATTCAATGAAGAAAACAAAACATGCATTCCATCATCTTGCTTCCTTCTCGGTTCCCTGCCTTCTTCCCTCGTCCTCTCTTCCTCCTCCTCCTATTCCTCCTCCTCCTCATTCTCCTCCTCCTCTTCCTCCTCCTCTTCTTCATTACCTATGATTTCAGTTATGTTACCTGCATCCTTCTGACCTTCCTTCCCTCCTTTCTCTCCTTTCCATTGTCATCAGTTTGTCTTGAGCTGCATCCAAAGGGAAAACTCTATGCTACATGTCAGAGAAAAGACACAAGCCCTGGTTCTTCAGAGATTTGGTCCCCTATGCGTGGCAGATGGCTGAGCCACTGTGGGGCCTGGAAAGCAGGGATGCCATACCTTGCCAGCTGGAAGCGAAGTGTGGTCCTGGGATGGTACATCTCCAAGGCAGCAATGAGGTCAAAGGCAGAGGGTGCCAACATGGTGACAAGGGAGACCACCACGCTCACCTATGGAGAGAGTGTGCGTCAGACCTTGGCTCTTCATTCCCTCAGCTCAGCTCACTCAACCATAGTTGGCCTGGTATTTGGCCATCCAGTGTTCACAGGGATACTAAGGCCCTGATTAGAAACCTCTCCAAGTCTTTGACTCCTTTTCCGGAAGACCACCATCACACCATCACCAGCTTGCTCCTTTCTGTAACTTTCTTTTAGGATTCTGAGGCCCTCCCTCGTGCCATCTGGGGCTCTGTAGCATTTCTGTCATATCTGTCAATTACCAACTCATTGCGTTTCTAGTTCCCTGACCTTGGATAGAGGATGGAAATAATTGTGATTATTATGAATAGAAAGGGGAAGGCAGAGAGGTAATTGAATATTCTCTGTGTACATGAGAGATTAATTATCTAGAGAAGCATGCCTGGCTCTTGTTTGTCTGGACTTACAGCAAAAGAATCAGCAGAGTTGTAGTTGGTACACAAAATGTTTGAGTTAAAATAAATAATCACTGAATATTCCCATCTATTTGTAAGTGTAAAAAAAAGGTATACATTTGCTTGGCTAACATGACTGATATAGAATAGAAAAGAGATGGGGAAAGGTTACCTAGCACCATGTCAGGTTTGAGAAATGATTGTACACTGACGAATGGATTCAGGGAAAATCTGTGGTCCTCTAATTGCCTACACACTCTGCTTTTTAAGTGGATGCTGGTTAATTTTATCAGAGTAGTCTGGAAGGTGGTTTGTATTATTTCTGCCTTTCAAGTCTTCATCCACAAATTGGACCAAACTTTCAGGACAAGAGTCTTATAACAAATATTAAAAATTCTAAAATTGTCCATAACCTTCTACTTGGTAATTTTCTGTTTGTGGGAATATTAACATAAATGGAGGCGGGTTGCTCAATATACAAGCTGTTCATGTGGAGCTGGTTCTAGAAACTAGTAAGTGTTGGCCAGCAGGCAGTTGGTGGAGTTGGTACACACACTGAGATTCAGGGAAGTCATGGGTGCAGGGCTACAGGTGAGCCTGGGCCTGGAAGAATGGGTGTGAAGGGACAGACGTGAGGGAAGCAGAGACGGGAAGGCCGACTGTGAGGATCAACATGAGGACCTGGGGTGTTCTTCAGTCAATGTCCTTTTCTCGTCATTTAACCAAGCCTTGTCCTTGCTGAAAGCCCTTGTCCCTGCTGTAGATCCGGAGGGCTGAACTTGCTTGCTATAGATATTTTACCTACTCCATTAAGGAAGCAACGCTGGCGTTCCTCATGGAGTACACCTGTTACCATAACTACCAGCCACCGGGTACCTCGTTCTTTTCCCAAAGCGTCAGCTCCTTCTTTGACTGTTCCAGCTTCTGGGACCGGTCCACCACAAAGTAGATGAGATAGATGCTCCCTGCCAGTGACAGCAGCACCAGGATGTTGGCGATGATCCTAAGGCAGATGGTCACCACCCTGCGGAGAGAGGCAGCACCATGGCGCGGATGGTAGGACTTGGGGACGGAAGCCTGTCCGCTGCTTAGGCGGCTCTCTGCTTCACCCTCCCCGAGTCCTCATTTCCAAGAGATCAACACAGAGTTAAAAATTCAACCAACCAGCATCTTGGAACTTTTTTGGTTTTAAGACCAAAAAGCAAGCAAACGGTGGTTTTAGAATATAAGTATGTGGGTTTCACTTCCAGCTTTGTCACTTAAAATTGAAGTCCCATAGGGCTGGGAGATGGCTCAGTTAGTAAAACGCCTGCCATGCAAGAATGATGATTTGAGTTCAGAACCCACATTAAATTCAGGTAAGGTGATAAGTACCTGTAACCCCAACCCTTGGTTGTGGAGAGGCAGAGGCAGGCAGATTACCAAAGCTCACTGGCCAGCCAACCTATCCAGATTGTTGCACTTTAGATTCCGTGACAGAGGCTGTCTTGAACCATAATGGTGGATGTTGTTGAGGAAAGATATCCGACGTTTACTTCTGGCTTCTCTGTACATACATATGTACATGCACAACTACACTAACAAATATCACACACACACACACATACACACACGCACGCACACACACACACACACACACACACACACACACACGCACACACAGTTGGAGTCCTGGGGGGCAGACAGCAATTCATTCGTTTCAATGTGTTCAGCAGAAGAGAAGGGAGGAGAAGTTATCTGCCTGTCCAGTGACAGTTACTGGCCTGCCCACCATTTCACATAATGGGTCTGAGATCTTGCCTTGCATTTACTTGATTTTTAGTTCTTTTTCCTTCTGCAGTATGAACTCTTGGGATATTTACTGTTCCCTGCTGTGTCCATGTCTCTCCGAGTAGGCCTCGGCACATCTAAGTGCTTAATGAACATGTTAGATGAGCCAGCTAGTGAAAGAGCAACTCATGACCAAGAGATGGGAGTGGACACACTTCCTTCCTTACTTATTCTCATTTCCTGAGAGCCTCTATAGTGGGGGAAGATTTCTAAATCAATAGTGATTCTAGAATTTATGTAGAATATACTTCATTTTCTCAGCCCTGGGTAACTGTCTGGCTGGTCAGTGGAGGGTTCCTAAAGCTTTTTTGTTGTTGTTAATTTTAGGGACTGTTAGCCTGGTTTCCCTGAAAGCCAAACTCCAGGCAAAGATTTGTCCACAGGTAGTTGATTTTGGAAATAGTTCTAGAAGGCAGGAATGAAGGCTGGAGAAGGGGAGGAGAGATGGGCTATCACCACCAGGATGAGTGGTGGAGCTGGCCACAGCTGGACACAGCTGGGGGCCATCTCAGAGCTATGGACACACCCAGATTTACAGCATTAAACAGAATCTTTCACCCCCATTCTCTGTGGTGCAGAGTAAGTCCATGGGCAACCTCTCCCAGTGTACAGCCAGTCTGTGGATGACAGTGTAGGAGCACAAGCTGGGATCCTGGGAGTACGGCCAGTCTGTGGATGACAGTGTAGGAGCACAAGCTGGGATCCTGGGGTACGGCCAGTCTGTGGATGACTGACAGTGTAGGAGCACAAGATGGGATCCTGGGAGTATGGCCAGTCTGTGGATGACAGTGTAGGAGCACAAGCTGGGATCCTGGGAGTATGGCCAGTCTGTGGATGACAGTGTAGGAGCACAAGCTGGGATCCTGGGAGTATGGCCAGTCTGTGGATGACTGACAGTGTAGGAGCACAAGCTGGGATCCTGGGAGTACGGCCAGTCTGTGGATGACTGACAGTGTAGGAGCACAAGCTGGGATCCTGGGAGTATGGCCAGTCTGTGGATGACTGACAGTGTAGGAGCACAAGCTGGGATCCTGGGAGTACGGCCAGTCTGTGGATGACTGACAGTGTAGGAGCACAAGCTGGGATCCTGGGAGTACGGCCAGTCTGTGGATGACTGACAGTGTAGGAGCACAAGCTGGGATCCTGGGGTACAGCCAGTCTGTGGATGACTGACAGTGTAGGAGCACAAGCTGGGATCCTGGGAGTACGGCCAGTCTGTGGATGACTGACAGTGTAGGAGCACAAGCTGGGATCCTGGGAGCACCTCCTGGAGCAGCCCAGGTGGCAGCCAGTAGTAGGTACATGCAAGGGGACATGCGTGCATCTGGTGTGGCCTGTACAGCCCCGCTTGAAGAAAGAAGAAGGGCCAAGAGGATTTGAAGGGGTACATAAGAAACGCACTCTGCTTTCCATGAGGGTCAACCACTGGGAACTTTGGGCAAATCATGACACTCTACTCTATGTATGTTTTGGCCCTTCAACTGCATAAAAAGTAACCAATTCCTGAATGAAATGGTGAAGGGCACTTTCAAGGTCAAAGGAAAAGATAGCATGCTAGATAACATGATTATGCATTCTCCACTCCAGAGACCCAGAACTCTGGAGCACTGAGGCAGAACCACCACTGTCATCCTCCTGCCTCCAGACCATACCATCATCACAGCCAGGCTATGCTAGTCACCCAGTGTCAGTCAGGAGGCATGTGATGAGGCAGGTTCTGCAGTGAATGGGCCCACAGCCATGCACCTGCCATCCTTCCTGGTGGTCACAACAGTAAAGGTGTTTTGGGACCAGAGTGAAGAAGTGGGCAGTCAAATGACAATGCTTCCTTTTTCTGTTCCTCTCCTGGTCCTGAGTATCTATCAACTATTTGTCTTCTCAGAAGAGGATGAGGACCAGGGTTTGTGGAAGAGGGATGAAAAGCCACTTCCCTTGGTTGCTGAAGTGATGACTCATTACTTTAGATCTCTTTGATCTTGGATGGACTTAGGGTGGCTATCATTTTCAAACTCCAGGGAACATTCTAATCACTTGGTGAGATTTGCTAGAAAGATGGGCTTTCTTTCCTATAGCTAGAGATGCTAATCCAGCAGACTGAGGTCTGTGCTTTCAGAGACTACAGGTGACTGCTGCTTTCTGGGCCTCTTGGAAGTCTGATGGGTTCCATCTGTCACTTCACCAGGGACAAGGTATAAGTCAGAAAGGCTGAGGGAGCTTCGTGTGTCACAGGGGCTTACGCCAGGACTGGAATCCACCCCTTATAATTGCCTGTGTTGAGCCCTTCCCAGCAGTCCGTCCTTTTCATTCCCTGCGCCTATGTGGCCGTACGTTTCTCCAGCACCATAACAACTGAACAGGAGGACTACAGAACCAGTAAGGAAAGGAGGTGAGAGGACACATCTGTCCCAACAAAGACAGGGCCATCATCCCTTCCCGTCCACCAGTTCTTTCTTTAAAATTCTCAAGACAGCCGGGCGTGGTTGCGCACGCCTTTAATCCTAGCACTTGGGAGGCAGAGGCAGGCGGATCTTTGTGAATTCAAGGCCAGCCTGGTCTACAGAGTGAGTTCCACGACAGCTGGGACTACAGGGAGACCCTGTCTCAAAAAGACCAAAAAAAAAAAATTCTCAAGACAAACCTGGCACCCAGCAGGTCATCTTGGGAGGCTATGACATAAACTCCTCATATCTTAGGATTTGAGATATTTGTTTCTAAATAAAATTAGTCCTAATGCCACTTGCATGTTTGCTTCCTTTAGAAAACTAGAAATTGGCACTAAATTTGCCCATTTTATTATGTAAGTAAAAGAGCAGGAAACTGGTCAATTTCAGAGTTTCCATCTTGCTTCAACAGCGATATAAGGCAGAAGCACTCCTTAGTACTGCTATGGAAGAGGAGTTGAGGCCTCACAGTCACAGTACTAAGGAGATTAGCATTAAGAAGGAGGAGCTGCCTGACAATTATGAAAACAAGATACATATAATTTGATTAATTTTTGTACCAAATTAAATCCAAACTTAATGAGTAAGAATATTAATACTTGCATGTTTTTTCTTTTTTTCTTTTCCTGTTCTTCTAGTATTGCCTCCTTGAAGAAAAAAAAATGCATATAACATTAGAAGCTTAGTATCGTAACTGAGTATAATCACTAGAAAAACTATTTATCCAGCTGGGCGTGGTGGCACACCCCTGTAATCCCAGAACATGTGTGCTGGAGGTAGATCAGGAGTTAAGTGGCATCTTTGGTTACATAATATGTCTGTCAGCCAGAGCCTCCATAAAAATATTATGCAGTATTTTTCACTGTTTAAAATTATTTATTTATTTTTATGTGTATGGGTGTATCTCCTGCATGTATGTAAGTGTACCCATGTCATGCAATGCCTACAGAGGTCAGAAGAGGGTATCATATCCTCTGGAACTGAAGTTATGCACAGTTGTTAGCCACCATATAGGTGCTAGGAATTGAACCCAGGTCCTCTGCAAGAGCAGCCAGTGCTCTTGACCATGGAGCTATCTCTCCAACTGCAAGCATTATCATTCTTATCTTCAATATCCAAGACTTTCTTCTGTAAGTTTCTATTGATAGTAATGAATTAAATATCAATTATCTAATAATCAATTGAGAAAAAAGAAATTGGAATTTGGGGAAAAGTGGAAAAAGGAAGACTGATATATGTATATATATATATATATATTGAATGTGTATCTATATACACACTCAATAGTATAATATTAGGTGTAGTTGTTTATTGTATATAGCTGCGTCTAATATTACTCATATATACTATACGGTGGTGTAGTATATAGGGTTGAGGGGAATTATGATACTTTTTATTTCAAAATAAGTTACCTATGGCATTCAGTTAATGCAAATCTACTTTTGATCACCTTGACCTCTAAGTTAAAAATGCAAACTTATATGCATAATATACAGATTCATTGCTAGATTATACATACATTATGGTAGGAAACCATTGTTTAAATTATCCCAAATATACAAATCAAAAATAAAGAGAAGTTCTGAGCTTTTCTTCTTCCTATATACTGATTTGGTGCATTTACAGAGCGGGGTCACCTTAGTGGGTGTGTTGCCCTGGATCGAGGTCTCAGGGGAAGAGGGTAGTGCTGACTCTGCCAGCAGAGGGTGCTGGCTGCCCTTGCAGAGGACCCAGGTTCAGTTACCATGGTGCCCTCCCAGTCAACTGGACCCCAGCCTCACTCACCCGGATGCTGTTCACAATGGCAGCCGTTTTGCTCTCCGCAGCTTCTGGGTTTCCAATGAGGTAATCCCAGGCACAAAACACACGCCAACAGAAGGTGTAGTTTTCATTGGAAGCACTAGCGAGGCTGGTGCGGGAGTTCTTAGCCATCCTGTGGAAGAGGACCCCAGGCAGGTCACAAGAGCAGCGTCAGGGATGGGACTATGCTGGCCAAAGTGGGCCACAACCTGGGGCACAGCCTTTGTGCAAACTGCAAAGCTGTTTCCTGACGCAGCTCCTCAGCCACTGCTTGGCAAGCAGAGTGCTGGCTGGATTTCACCCACACTTGGACCCTCAGAGGCCGTTGTCTTGTCAACCCATTTAATAGTCCCATATATAACACTGTAGTGGCCAGCAGTCCTCTCCCCAAAGGCTCCCAAAGAACATGCTGAGTCCCGCTTGCCTAGGACATCCCTTTAGATATTTGAAGGCAGGAGACATGAACACACCTCAAATGAAACTCTGCTCCTTCTACAATTTCTCCAGGAATAAGCTTTTGGGCTTGGCTCATGGCACGTGGGAAGGGTGAAGAGCAGAAACACAAAGCAGGAAGTGCACTTGAGGTGAGGCGTGGGGGTAGCTTAGGGCTCTCCCTGGGCAGAGTCCCTCTGACATGCTGCCGTTTTTCTAGCTCTACAGAGAAGCACAGGAGGTTGAGCTGGAAGGGAACCTGGTGGTTTTCTGAAGCAACCTACCAAAGAGGGAAAGTTGGGGGTGCCACACACAGGGCTATGCAGTCCCCAGGGCGGGAATGCAGGACTCTGAACTCCAGCCAGTTTGCTTTCTTTGTGCTGTGCTCGACCCTCAAGGATGACAAGGAGGCATCAGTGGCAGAATTTGCCACCGGGTCACAAATAGACATACAACCAAAGAGGGCTGTTTGCGTTCTGCTACCCCTGCTCACCTACAATGTATTGTTCGCTACCACTACGGTGTGAAATTACCTGTGTTGTTAATCTCTAAGCCTGTCTCTCCAGACCCCTCACAGAATCTAGCCCAAAGCAGTAAGTGGTCAATAAACATTTAAAATGAGTGCAGCTGTTGCATCTCCTGTTAATGTGTACAGTGACCCCTGACTGTACAGGGTAATCAACAAGACGAAATAAGATCACACATGTCCTAACTCCTGACATGGACTTGAGAAACTGACAGTCATACTTCTTTAAGAGGATGATGAAGCTGTAGGCAAACACGGCCATCCCCACCAGGAAATAGGCCAAGGGCAGGCGGTAGCCAGCTCTCCCGATTCTCCTCTCTCTGCCGTAGTAGCCATAGAACAGGACTGAGTACTGGAGGTAGCCCTGGGAAGAAATCATTCGAGTTGCCTCTGATCCCAGGTCCCAGAAATGTGGCCCCTTCAGCCCTCCCTCAAGGCCAGAGCTAGCCAACATCAGCCTTACCCCCAGGGACCAGACGGTGTCCAGATCTTGGGCTGACATCACCTGCTCCCGGGGGATGGTCTTGCTGGCTGTGCTTCCAAACGGCTGGCCTGCAATCAGCTGGGAAGAGAGGGAAAAGATGTCAGGTTCCTCTGGACAAGGGGACCGGGGAAAAGGACCGTAGATGTGCCTGTGGAGATGCCACACACAGGGCATCTCTTGAGGGTGGATTTTTGGTTCATTCCCTCTGACAGGAAGATAATATCCAAGGCCAGGATGTCTTTTGCCTGATTAGGGCCTGCCTGTGTTTGCTTTAAGAGCAACAGAATGGCCCTGTTTGTTCATGAGGATGAAGTTCAGTTGGAACACTGGGTAGGGACACCAGCATGCAGGCCAAATCCAGTCTGTCACCGCTTCTTACCTAACCTGAGGGCTATGAATGTTTTCTACATTTTGAAATGGATGGGGAAAATTATCAAAAGAAAAAAAAAATACTTGGGGAAATATTTTAAAATTATATGAAATTCAAATTTCAGCCACACTCCCTGAATTGTGTACTGCCTGAGGCTGCTTTTTTTTAATTTTATTTCTTTTTTTTTTAAATTTTTTTTAAATTTTATTTATTTCCGTATGTGTATGAATGTATTGTCTGCATGCAAGTCTGTGCACCCGTGACGTGCAATGCTGCGGAGGTCAGAAGAGGGTGTCGGACTCCCCTGGAACTGGAGTTCTCCTGGAATTGGAGTTTCAGACGGCTCTCGGCCGCCATGTGGGTGCTGGGGATCGAATCCAGGTCCTCTGCAAGAGCGGTCGGCGCTCTTAACCGCTAGGCCATCTCTCCAGCCCCTAAATTTTATTTATTTCTGTATGTGTATGAATGTACTGTCTGTATGCAAGTCTGTGCACCCGTGTCGTGCAATGCCGCGGAGGTCAGAAGAGGGTCTCGGATTCCCCTGGAACTGGAGTTCTCCTGGAATTGGAGTTTCAGACGGTTCTCAGCCGCCATGAGGCTGCTTTTGAAGAACAATGCAAATTTGAGTAGTGGGGCAAAGTCAAAAATGCGTACTGTGTGCTCTTTGCAAAAAAAGCTGCCACACCCACACTAGGCTTCCCACCCGGATAACAAGCGTGGGCAGTTATATCACAAGCCTCTCCCTCTAATGCCTGCCACCTTCTCATCCTGGGACAGTTCTTACCTCGGGAATGACAATAAAAGCACCTGTCATCACGGTGAGCATGATGTTAATTCCAAATAACCACCTCAAGAATATGAAGTAGGATGCCACGCCTGACCCAAAGTGACCTATGGAAAGACAAGATGAGAATGGCTCTGCTCAACCCTCCTAGGGCAGTCTACGCTGAGCAGACCTCACAAGCGGTACACACAGGAAGAGGGCTGTTATTATATCACTGTCCCCCAATGTATGTCCTCTGGTTCAATATGTAGAAAGTAAACTCTAGTTTACAAAAAATATTTGAAAATTTTAAGATTTATTCTTATTTTATGTGTTCGAGTGTATTGGCTGGGTGCGTGTAAGTGCACCCATGTTGTGTAATGGCCACGGAAGTCAGAGAGGCCATCAGATTCCCTGAACCTGGAGTTACTGATGGTTGTCAACCTCCATGTGGGTGTTGGGAACTGAACCTGGGTCCTCTGGAAGAGCAGCCAGTGCTCTCTTAACCACTGTATCATCTCTCAGCCTCATCTTCCAGTAATTAAACAGAACAGCACTTTTCTAGACAATTTTCCCTCCCATTTATGACCAGACAGGTCTCCACACTACAAATTCATTGCTTATCTTTTCCTTAATTTTTTTCATGATTTCTAACTGTACATTCAAATATTTAATGGCATATTTAAATGAAGGGACTAGACTTACCCTGTGAAACAGTTGAATCAGTTGTCTCAGCAATGTTTACAGGGCAGTTTTGATTGACTATAGTAATTATCAGATGCTTAAAAAATCATCTATATTTCTGTTTCTGAAAATTTGCATAGTCCTTTAATTTTTTTGGTTTCTTTAAGACCAGGTCTCTTTATGGTCAGAGTCAGAGCTGGCCTGGTTCTTGCTAGGTAGACTAGGCTGGCCTCGATCTCACAGAGATCCACCTGCCTCTGCCTCCAAGTGGTGGGATTAAAGGTGTGCACAACCAGCTGCCTAGTCCTTTGAAGGTCAAGCAGTTCCTATACTGTGCTGTGCTGAGCTGTTTGGTTGTTTAGCTTTTATAATTTATTTTAATTAATTGTATTGATCATGTAATTTAATGGAAATGGTATTTTACATTTTATTTTATCTCTTGAATATTTTTCTTTTGTGTGTTTTGTGACCATTTTATCAAGGACTCCAAACAATACTGTTAGGAGTTAGATAAAAATAAGCAGTAAGGGCAAAGATCAGAAGGAAGGAAAGGAAAACCTTCCAACTTAATTCTGGGACTATGTCCAAACGCGGCTGCATACCACAAAGTAAGACTACCAGCCTGATAAGACCCTCAGTCAGAGAAAGATAGCTGTTTCAGTTATCTCAGCCCTTGATGGGGGCCAGAAGGACCAAAAGATAGTGTGGGAAGAGGAAGACAAGGGAGAGAAAAACCTAGGGGTCCTGTAAAACAACCAGGCCACAAGTCACTTGGTGGTCTACCAGCTCTGGAGACTCTGCCTGACAGGACAAGGTGTGGGTTGCTCTTGTTCCTTCCTCTCTGCCTGCATTCCTCACTACTTTCGCACCTTTCTGTCTGCCTTATTTCTCTCTGGCAGTCAGTTCGTTGTCTGCCTCTGGGAAGAACTCTAACTCTGGGCAGCTCGCATCCCAGTGACAGTACATTGAGAATTTTACCAGAATTGAATTAAACTCGTGAACTGAGTCTGTGAATGTGTACACCTTCCAACAAATGGTCCCATGCCTATGAGATGTTCATAATCTCTGTTTCAATTTTATGCTTTCTTTCACTTTGGGATGATTATTAAGTTTGTTGATTTCTGGTGTGTGTGTGTGTGTGTGTGTGTGTGTGTATGTGTGTGTGTGTGTTAGCCTATGTTTTCTAAGTGCTATAATGTTGTGTTTGCCTCTTGAAATGACCTTATTTATCCTTATAGATTTTCCTTAGCTCCTTCAGAGTTTGCTGTGTCTAACTGAAGGCATGAACAGGAAGGGAACGTGGAGCCTTGCTGGAGTGTGAAAAGGGAGTTCCCATTCTGGGAGACAATGAGGGGAGGCCTGGTCCTCCATCTTGGAGATCCAGGTGAGGAGGATGCCCAGCTATGCAGTGGCCCTGGGCTGCCTGCACACCCAGATGGCCAGGGTCCACCCGATGTCTCAGACTGTCACGTTTGCTCTTCCCTGGCCTCCCACAGTGCAGACACTTACTCTCAATTTTCTTTATCCTCATTTCCCAGGGGATGAAGATGACCAAAAAGTTACAGGCCAGCCGGGCAAGTTTCCGCCAGAGCTAGAAGGAGAGGCCACAATTATGAAAAGTTCTCACTCATGGGCTTGGCAAAGACTGGGACTTTGGGGTCCTAGGTAGAGGAGGGGCTCTCAGACACACCCACATAATCTTCACCTAGGGGTTCACAGACCATTAGCAGCCCCAGGACTAAAGAAGCCTCTTACCTTCCCCCTGTCCTGACTAGCTTAGGTGGTACACACATGCTTTGAGCCCTGAGCTGTGGAGTCTGAATTGATATACTTATTTTCCACACAATTATTTTTTTTTTTGAGACAGAGTCTCAGGTATCCCAGGCTAGCCCTAAACTCACTATGTATTAGAGAATGATCCTGAACTCATCTTCCTGCCTTTACCTCCCTAGTGTGGGGATGTATAGGCACATATCACAGTGCAGGTTTATGCACTACTGATTGAAATAAGGGTTCTGTGCATGCCATAGACTCACTTTACCAACAGCTACATCCCAGCCCCAGGGTGTAGATTCTTGGCTTTATGTATATCAATCCTGAGGCAAAGACTAAAAGATAGACAATCATATAAGGAATGGAATCTCAAGACATCAATTTGACTGTGTCATAGACCTCTGGTAGCTGTGACCAGAAGTCTATAACTTCCCAACTTCCCAGGTAATTTCATGTATATCCCTATTTAAGGACCCAAAGTCTAGTGTCTCCCCTGAAAAATGAGCACCAAGTACATCGTGCACCCTACCATAGAGACGCACCCTACTATAGGGCAGCGTCTGAGCACCAAGTACATCGTGCACCCTACTATAGAGACGCACCCTACTATAGGGCAGCGTCTGAGCACCAAGTACATCGTGCACCCTACTGTTGGCAGCCTACCACACAAACAGTGTGTGCCGCACCGCGCCCTAAAGATGGTGCCGACTTCCTGAGTCACTATAAGCCATTTCCCGCCGTTGCCTATGCATTGGGCAATCTGCGCATGACTTTGAGCCCGCACACCTAATATTCTAATGAGGCATTGGTCCCTGTTGCGCTACGAGCCCATGCATTGGGCATGCAAATGAGGCATCGGACGGTGCACCAATCCAGAGCATACCCGAACCCTCTAGACTGCTATATAAGCAGTGCCTCTTCCCCATTTCGGGGTCCTTCTCCTAAAAGAGCTGTGCACAATAAATACTGCTACAAAAAAATCCTGTTGTCCGCGTAAAGTTCTTGCCGGCAAGACTGCTGCTCAGGACACCCTACTATAGAGATGCACCCTACTATAGGGTGGCGTCTGTCCTAGGCGAAGCTGCTAGGGATAAGGTTGGGAAATTTGTCTTGCACATTTAAGGTACAGTTGCCAAAAGTCTGAAATTCTTTTGTTCTCAAAGGAGAATAAAGCAAAATGTGCCCCCATGCTGGCTCCATTCTCCAGCAGAATTGGCAGGTTGTACATTTTAACACACAATCTGGGTTTGTGTTGGAAGCAAATGATATCATTGCACAAAGAAGGGCTACAAATGTGATTACAGCCTTCTCAACTGTAAGACAGCACACGCTCCTGACACAGGCTCACATGATAATGTCATTCTGGATGTGTCTGCTAAGGCCAGACGGCTGCTCGCCAAAGGAAATCTGAATTTTATCAGAAGCTGGAATTGTCTTCAGCTTGTAATTTGAGATCCAAGTCAAAAAACAGCCATCTCTGGGAGCTGTCACAGCCAGGAAGAAATGACTCTGTCTGTAAATTCACCTTGCTAGGGTCACTGGTCTCCACTGTAATAGTCTTGAGCTTGCCTGACATCACCTGCCATTTCATGCACCTGTCCCATCTCTGGAGCAGAGCATAACACCATGCTTTCTGTCTCCCTGTGTAAATGGTGTCCAGATCCAGGGCTGCCCATGCTCCTGTAAATAACCCTTTGGCAAGCATCCTTTGGCAAGGCCTGGGTTAGAAAATAATGAGTCTCTGCACTGTTTTAAAGTCCTAAAGTCTGCAAAGGACAGGTCAGGAGCCCAGAACACTGAGCTGTAGCTCCAGTTCTCTATCTGTCTTGCTCTGAGCCCCCGTGGGTGTCATTTCCTTGGGTGGCTACTGGATTACGTGTGGAAGGAGCAGCAGAAGTCAATGCAGCACACCCCGTGCTTTTCAAGTTGGTGATTCCAGTACATGGCTGAAGCAGGGTATCTGTGCAGATGAAAAGTCTCCATTCTAGCCTGGAGTGCAGAAGCTGGATGTCCCAGACTCAGAGTTCCCTGGCTTGAAGGACTACCCCGTGACCACTCCGGGTTTAATGAGATCCTAGGATAGTTTTGCCTAGGCCTAGACTCAGAGGAAGGGGCGGAGNCAGAGATTTGGTCCCCTATGCGTGGCAGATGGCTGAGCCACTGTGGGGCCTGGAAAGCAGGGATGCCATACCTTGCCAGCTGGAAGCGAAGTGTGGTCCTGGGATGGTACATCTCCAAGGCAGCAATGAGGTCAAAGGCAGAGGGTGCCAACATGGTGACAAGGGAGACCACCACGCTCACCTATGGAGAGAGTGTGCGTCAGACCTTGGCTCTTCATTCCCTCAGCTCAGCTCACTCAACCATAGTTGGCCTGGTATTTGGCCATCCAGTGTTCACAGGGATACTAAGGCCCTGATTAGAAACCTCTCCAAGTCTTTGACTCCTTTTCCGGAAGACCACCATCACACCATCACCAGCTTGCTCCTTTCTGTAACTTTCTTTTAGGATTCTGAGGCCCTCCCTCGTGCCATCTGGGGCTCTGTAGCATTTCTGTCATATCTGTCAATTACCAACTCATTGCGTTTCTAGTTCCCTGACCTTGGATAGAGGATGGAAATAATTGTGATTATTATGAATAGAAAGGGGAAGGCAGAGAGGTAATTGAATATTCTCTGTGTACATGAGAGATTAATTATCTAGAGAAGCATGCCTGGCTCTTGTTTGTCTGGACTTACAGCAAAAGAATCAGCAGAGTTGTAGTTGGTACACAAAATGTTTGAGTTAAAATAAATAATCACTGAATATTCCCATCTATTTGTAAGTGTAAAAAAAAGGTATACATTTGCTTGGCTAACATGACTGATATAGAATAGAAAAGAGATGGGGAAAGGTTACCTAGCACCATGTCAGGTTTGAGAAATGATTGCACACTGACGAATGGATTCAGGGAAAATCTGTGGTCCTCTAATTGCCTACACACTCTGCTTTTTAAGTGGATGCTGGTTAATTTTATCAGAGTAGTCTGGAAGGTGGTTTGTATTATTTCTGCCTTTCAAGTCTTCATCCACAAATTGGACCAAACTTTCAGGACAAGAGTCTTATAACAAATATTAAAAATTCTAAAATTGTCCATAACCTTCTACTTGGTAATTTTCTGTTTGTGGGAATATTAACATAAATGGAGGCGGGTTGCTCAATATACAAGCTGTTCATGTGGAGCTGGTTCTAGAAACTAGTAAGTGTTGGCCAGCAGGCAGTTGGTGGAGTTGGTACACACACTGAGATTCAGGGAAGTCATGGGTGCAGGGCTACAGGTGAGCCTGGGCCTGGAAGAATGGGTGTGAAGGGACAGACGTGAGGGAAGCAGAGACGGGAAGGCCGACTGTGAGGATCAACGTGAGGACCTGGGGTGTTCTTCAGTCAATGTCCTTTTCTCGTCATATAACCAAGCCTTGTCCTTGCTGAAAGCCCTTGTCCCTGCTGTAGATCCGGAGGGCTGAACTTGCTTGCTATAGATATTTTACCTACTCCATTAAGGAAGCAACGCTGGCGTTCCTCATGGAGTACACCTGTTACCATAACTACCAGCCACCGGGTACCTCGTTCTTTTCCCAAAGCGTCAGCTCCTTCTTTGACTGTTCCAGCTTCTGGGACCGGTCCACCACAAAGTAGATGAGATAGATGCTCCCTGCCAGTGACAGCAGCACCAGGATGTTGGCGATGATCCTAAGGCAGATGGTCACCACCCTGCGGAGAGAGGCAGCACCATGGCGCGGATGGTAGGACTTGGGGACGGAAGCCTGTCCGCTGCTTAGGCGGCTCTCTGCTTCACCCTCCCCGAGTCCTCATTTCCAAGAGATCAACACAGAGTTAAAAATTCAACCAACCAGCATCTTGGAACTTTTTTGGTTTTAAGACCAAAAAGCAAGCAAACTGTGGTTTAGAATATAAGTAGGTGGGTTCACTTCAACCTTTGTCCTTAAAAATTGAAGTCCCATTGGCTGGGTAGATGGCTCAGTTAGTAAAACGCCTGCCATGCAAGAATGATGATTTGAGTTCAGAACCCACATTAAATTCAGGTAAGGTGATAAGTACCTGTAACCCCCAACCCTTGGTTGTGGGAGCGGCAGAGGCAGGCAGATACCAAAGCTCACTGGCCGCCAACCTATCGATTGTTGCCACTTAGATTCCGCTGACAGAGGCTGTCTTTGACCATAATTGGTGATGTTTGTTGAGGAAAGATATCCGTACGTTTACTTCTGGTTCTCTGTTACATACATATGTACATGCACAACTACACTAACAAATATCACAACAAACACCACAAAACACACACGTCACGCACACACACCCACACACACCACACACACACCCACACACGCACACCCACAGCTGGAGTCCTGGGGCATGACAGCAATTCATTAGTTTCAATGTTTCAAGAGAAGAGGAAGGGAGGAGAAGTTATCTGCCTGTCCAGTGACAGTTACTGGCCTGCCCACCATTTCACATAATGGGTCTGAGATCTTGCCTTGCATTTACTTGATTTTTAGTTCTTTTTCCTTCTGCAGTATGAACTCTTGGGATATTTACTGTTCCCTGCTGTGTCCATGTCTCTCCGAGTAGGCCTCGGCACATCTAAGTGCTTAATGAACATGTTAGATGAGCCAGCTAGTGAAAGAGCAACTCATGACCAAGAGATGGGAGTGGACACACTTCCTTCCTTACTTATTCTCATTTCCTGAGAGCCTCTATAGTGGGGGAAGATTTCTAAATCAATAGTGATTCTAGAATTTATGTAGAATATACTTTTTTCTCAGCACCTGGTAAACTGTCTGGCTGCGGTCAGTGGAGGTTCCTAAAGCTTTTTTTTGTTTTCATTTTAGGGACTGTTAGCCTGGTTTCCCTGAAAGCCAAACTCCAGGCAAAGATTTGTCCACAGGTAGTTGATTTTGGAAATAGTTCTAGAAGGCAGGAATGAAGGCTGGAGAAGGGGAGGAGAGATGGGCTATCACCACCAGGATGAGTGGTGGAGCTGGCCACAGCTGGACACAGCTGGGGGCCATCTCAGAGCTATGGACACACCCAGATTTACAGCATTAAACAGAATCTTTCACCCCCATTCTCTGTGGTGCAGAGTAAGTCCATGGGCAACCTCTCCCAGTGTACAGCCAGTCTGTGGATGACAGTGTAGGAGCACAAGCAGGGATCCTGGGAGTACGGCCAGTCTGTGGATGACAGTGTAGGAGCACAAGCTGGGATCCTGGGGTACGGCCAGTCTGTGGATGACTGACAGTGTAGGAGCACAAGATGGGATCCTGGGAGTATGGCCAGTCTGTGGATGACAGTGTAGGAGCACAAGCTGGGATCCTGGGAGTATGGCCAGTCTGTGGATGACTGACAGTGTAGGAGCACAAGCTGGGATCCTGGGAGTACGGCCAGTCTGTGGATGACTGACAGTGTAGGAGCACAAGCTGGGATCCTGGGAGTATGGCCAGTCTGTGGATGACTGACAGTGTAGGAGCACAAGCTGGGATCCTGGGAGTATGGCCAGTCTGTGGATGACTGACAGTGTAGGAGCACAAGCTGGGATCCTGGGAGTATGGCCAGTCTGTGGATGACAGTGTAGGAGCACAAGCTGGGATCCTGGGAGTATGGCCAGTCTGTGGATGACTGACAGTGTAGGAGCACAAGCTGGGATCCTGGGAGTACGGCCAGTCTGTGGATGACTGACAGTGTAGGAGCACAAGCTGGGATCCTGGGGTACAGCCAGTCTGTGGATGACTGACAGTGTAGGAGCACAAGCTGGGATCCTGGGGTACAGCCAGTCTGTGGATGACTGACAGTGTAGGAGCACAAGCTGGGATCCTGGGAGTACGGCCAGTCTGTGGATGACTGACAGTGTAGGAGCACAAGCTGGGATCCTGGGAGTACGGCCAGTCTGTGGATGACTGACAGTGTAGGAGCACAAGCAGGGATCCTGGGAGTACGGCCAGTCTGTGGATGACTGACAGTGTAGGAGCACAAGCTGGGATCCTGGGGTACAGCCAGTCTGTGGATGACTGACAGTGTAGGAGCACAAGCTGGGATCCTGGGAGTACGGCCAGTCTGTGGATGACTGACAGTGTAGGAGCACAAGCTGGGATCCTGGGAGCACCTCCTGGAGCAGCCCAGGTGGCAGCCAGTAGTAGGTACATGCAAGGGGACATGCGTGCATCTGGTGTGGCCTGTACAGCCCCGCTTGAAGAAAGAAGAAGGGCCAAGAGGATTTGAAGGGGTACATAAGAAACGCACTCTGCTTTCCATGAGGGTCAACCACTGGGAACTTTGGGCAAATCATGACACTCTACTCTATGTATGTTTTGGCCCTTCAACTGCATAAAAAGTAACCAATTCCTGAATGAAATGGTGAAGGGCACTTTCAAGGTCAAAGGAAAAGATAGCATGCTAGATAACATGATTATGCATTCTCCACTCCAGAGACCCAGAACTCTGGAGCACTGAGGCAGAACCACCACTGTCATCCTCCTGCCTCAGACCCTCCCATCCTCACAGCCCAGGCTATGTAGTCACCCAGTGCATTCAGGAGGCATGTGATGGGCAGTCTGCAGTGGATGGGCCCACAGCCATGCACCTGCCATCCTTCCTGGTGGTCACAACAGTAAAGGTGTTTTGGGACCAGAGTGAAGAAGTGGGCAGTCAAATGACAATGCTTCCTTTTTCTGTTCCTCTCCTGGTCCTGAGTATCTATCAACTATTTGTCTTCTCAGAAGAGGATGAGGACCAGGGTTTGTGGAAGAGGGATGAAAAGCCACTTCCCTTGGTTGCTGAAGTGATGACTCATTACTTTAGATCTCTTTGATCTTGGATGGACTTAGGGTGGCTATCATTTTCAAACTCCAGGGAACATTCTAATCACTTGGTGAGATTTGCTAGAAAGATGGGCTTTCTTTCCTATAGCTAGAGATGCTAATCCAGCAGACTGAGGTCTGTGCTTTCAGAGACTACAGGTGACTGCTGCTTTCTGGGCCTCTTGGAAGTCTGATGGGTTCCATCTGTCACTTCACCAGGGACAAGGTATAAGTCAGAAAGGCTGAGGGAGCTTCGTGTGTCACAGGGGCTTACGCCAGGACTGGAATCCACCCCTTATAATTGCCTGTGTTGAGCCCTTCCCAGCAGTCCGTCCTTTTCATTCCCTGCGCCTATGTGGCCGTACGTTTCTCCAGCACCATAACAACTGAACAGGAGGACTACAGAACCAGTAAGGAAAGGAGGTGAGAGGACACATCTGTCCCAACAAAGACAGGGCCATCATCCCTTCCCGTCCCCACCAGTTTTTCTTTAAAATTCTCAAGCCAGCCGGGGCTTGGCTGCGCCGCTTTACTCCTAGCACTTGGGAGGCAGAGGGCAGGCGGGATCTTCGTGAGTTCAAGGCCCGCCTGGTCTACAGAGTGAGTTCACGACAGCTGGGACTACAGGGAGACCCTGTCTCAGACAGGGACCCAACAAAAAAAAAAATTCTCCAACGACAAACCTGGCACCCAGCAGGTCATCTTGGGAGGCTATGACATAAACTCCTCATATCTTAGGATTTGAGATATTTGTTTCTAAATAAAATTAGTCCTAATGCCACTTGCATGTTTGCTTCCTTTAGAAAACTAGAAATTGGCACTAAATTTGCCCATTTTATTATGTAAGTAAAAGAGCAGGAAACTGGTCAATTTCAGAGTTTCCATCTTGCTTCAACAGCGATATAAGGCAGAAGCACTCCTTAGTACTGCTATGGAAGAGGAGTTGAGGCCTCACAGTCACAGTACTAAGGAGATTAGCATTAAGAAGGAGGAGCTGCCTGACAATTATGAAAACAAGATACATATAATTTGATTCACTTGTCCCAAATTAAATCCACACTTAATGCGTAAGCATATTTATACTTGCATGTTTTCTTTTTTTCTTTTCCTGTTCTTCTAGTATTGCCTCTTGAAGAAAAAAAAAATGCATATAACATTAGAAGCTTAGTATCGTAACTGAGTATAATCACTAGAAAAACTATTTATCCAGCTGGGCGTGGTGGGCCACACCTTAAATCCCAGACCATGTGGTTGGAGGTAGATCAGGAGTTAATGTGGCATCTTTGTGTACATAATATGTCTGTTCAGCCAGAGCTCCATAAAAAATATTATGCAAGTTATTTTTTCACTGTTAAAATTCTTTATTATTTTAGTGTAATGGGTGTATCTTCCTGCAGTCTGTAAGTATATCCCATGTCATGCAATGCTACAGAGGTCAGAAGAGGGTATCATCTCCTCTGGAACTTTGCAGTTATGCAGCAGTTGTTAGCCTCTATGTAGGTTGTAGGAATTGAACCCAGTGTCCGCTGCAAGAGCAGCCAGGCGCTGGACCTGGAGCATTCTCGCCAACGGCAAGCATTAGCATTCTATCTTCAATATCCAAGATTCTTCTGTAGTTTCTATGGCTAGTAATGAATTACATATCAATTATCAATAATCAATTGAGAAAAAAGAAATTGGAATTTGGGGAAAAGTGGAAAAAGGAAGACTGATATATGTATATATATATATATATATAATACACTCATATATATCTTATATGTATCCATATATATACTCAATATTATATATATCTTATATTGAATTATGATACTTTTTATTTCAAAATAAGTTACCTATGGCATTCAGTTAATGCAAATCTACTTTTGATCACCTTGACCTCTAAGTTAAAAATGCAAACTTATATGCATAATATACAGATTCATTGCTAGATTATACATACATTATGGTAGGAAACCATTGTTTAAATTATCCCAAATATACAAATCAAAAATAAAGAGAAGTTCTGAGCTTTTCTTCTTCCTATATACTGATTTGGTGCATTTACAGAGCGGGGTCACCTTAGTGGGTGTGTTGCCCTGGATCGAGGTCTCAGGGGAAGAGGGTAGTGCTGACTCTTGCCAGCAGAGGGTGCTGCTGCCCTTGCAGAGGACCCAGGTTTCATTTACCATTGGTGCCCTCCCAGTCAACTGGACCCCAGCCTCACTCACCCGGATGCTGTTCACAATGGCAGCCGTTTTGCTCTCCGCAGCTTCTGGGTTTCCAATGAGGTAATCCCAGGCACAAAACACACGCCAACAGAAGGTGTAGTTTTCATTGGAAGCACTAGCGAGGCTGGTGCGGGAGTTCTTAGCCATCCTGCGGAAGAGGACCCCAGGCAGGTCACAAGAGCAGCGTCAGGGATGGGACTATGCTGGCCAAAGTGGGCCACAACCTGGGGCACAGCCTTTGTGCAAACTGCAAAGCTGTTTCCTGACGCAGCTCCTCAGCCACTGCTTGGCAAGCAGAGTGCTGGCTGGATTTCACCCACACTTGGACCCTCGGAGGCCGTTGTCTTGTCAACCCATTTAATAGTCCCATATATAACACTGTAGTGGCCAGCAGTCCTCTCCCCAAAGGCTCCCAAAGAACATGCTGAGTCCCGCTTGCCTAGGACATCCCTTTAGATATTTGAAGGCAGGAGACATGAACACACCTCAAATGAAACTCTGCTCCTTCTACAATTTCTCCAGGAATAAGCTTTTGGGCTTGGCTCATGGCACGTGGGAAGGGTGAAGAGCAGAAACACAAAGCAGGAAGTGCACTTGAGGTGAGGCGTGGGGCTAGCTTAGGGCTCTCCCTGGGCAGAGTCCCTCTGACATGCTGCCGTTTTTCTAGCTCTACAGAGAAGCACAGGAGGTTGAGCTGGAAGGGAACCTGGTGGTTTTCTGAAGCAACCTACCAAAGAGGGAAAGTTGGGGGTGCCACACACAGGGCTATGCAGTCCCCAGGGCGGGAATGCAGGACTCTGAACTCCAGCCAGTTTGCTTTCTTTGTGCTGTGCTCGACCCTCAAGGATGACAAGGAGGCATCAGTGGCAGAATTTGCCACCGGGTCACAAATAGACATACAACCAAAGAGGGCTGTTTGCGTTCTGCTACCCCTGCTCACCTACAATGTATTGTTCGCTACCACTACGGTGTGAAATTACCTGTGTTGTTAATCTCTAAGCCTGTCTCTCCAGACCCCTCACAGAATCTAGCCCAAAGCAGTAAGTGGTCAATAAACATTTAAAATGAGTGCAGCTGTTGCATCTCCTGTTAATGTGTACAGTGACCCCTGACTGTACAGGGTAATCAACAAGACGAAATAAGATCACACATGTCCTAACTCCTGACATGGACTTGAGAAACTGACAGTCATACTTCTTTAAGAGGATGATGGAAGCTGAGGCAAAAAACCACGGCCATCCCCACCCGGACATTAGGCAAAGGGCAGGCGGTAGCCGCTCTCCCGATTCTACTCTCTCTGCCGTAGTAGCATAGAAAAGACTGAGTACTGGGAGGTAGCCCGGAAGAAATCATTCGGTTGCATCTGATCCAAGGTCCAGAAATTGTGGCCCCTCAGCTCCCTCAGGCCAGAGCTAGCCACATCAGCCTTACCCCCCAGGGGACCAGGACGGTGTCCAGATCTGGCCCCTCTCGTTTGTGGTTTCTCCTTTTTCTTCTTCCTTTTCTTCTTTCCCCGTTCTTCACTTCTCCTCCTTCGCTGACATCACCTGCTCCCGGGGGATGGTCTTGCTGGCTGTGCTTCCAAACGGCTGGCCTGCAATCAGCTGGGAAGAGAGGGAAAAGATGTCAGGTTCCTCTGGACAAGGGGACCGGGGAAAAGGACCGTAGATGTGCCTGTGGAGATGCCACACACAGGGCATCTCTTGAGGGTGGATTTTTGGTTCATTCCCTCTGACAGGAAGATAATATCCAAGGCCAGGATGTCTTTTGCCTGATTAGGGCCTGCCTGTGTTTGCTTTAAGAGCAACAGAATGGCCCTGTTTGTTCATGAGGATGAAGTTCAGTTGGAACACTGGGTAGGGACACCAGCATGCAGGCCAAATCCAGTCTGTCACCGCTTCTTACCTAACCTGAGGGCTATGAATGTTTTCTACATTTTGAAATGGATGGGGAAAATATCAAAAGAAAAAAAAAATTACTGGGGAAATATTCTTAAAATTATATGACATCAAATTTTTTCAGCCACACTCCCTGAATTGTGTACTGCCTGAGGCTGCTTTTTTTTAATTTTATTCTCCTTTTTTTTTTAAATTTTTTTTAATTTTATTTATTTCCGTAGTGTATGAATGTCTTGTCTGCATTGCAAGTCTGTGTACCCGTGACGTGCAACCCTGCGGAGGTCAGAAGAGTGGTGTCGGGGAACTCCCCTGGAACTGGAGTTCTCCTGGAATTGGAGTTCAGACGGCCTCGGCCGCCATTGTGTGTGCTGGGGATCGAATTCCAGGTCCTCTGCAAGAGCGGTCGGCGCTCTTAACCGCTAGGCCATCTCTCCAGCCCCTAAATTTATTTATTTCGGTTGTGTATGGAATGTCCTGTCTGTATGCAAGTCTGTGCACCCTTGTCGTGCAATTGCCGCGGAGGTCAGAAGAGGGTCTCGGGATTTCCCCTGGAACTGGAGTTCTCTGGAATTGGGAGTTTCAGACGGTTCTCAGCCGCCTGAGGATGTTTGAAGAACAATGCAAATTTGAGTAGTGGGGCAAAGTCAAAAATGCGTACTGTGTGCTCTTTGCAAAAAAAGCTGCCACACCCACACTAGGCTTCCCACCCGGATAACAAGCGTGGGCAGTTATATCACAAGCCTCTCCCTCTAATGCCTGCCACCTTCTCATCCTGGGACAGTTCTTACCTCGGGAATGACAATAAAAGCACCTGTCATCACGGTGAGCATGATGTTAATTCCAAATAACCACCTCAACGAATATGAAGTTAGGATTGCCACTCTGACCCAAAGTGTACCTAGGGACAAGACAAGCTGAGAATTGCTCTGCTCAACCCTCCTAGGGCAGTCTACGCTGAGCAGACCTCACAAGCGGTACACACAGGAAGAGGGCTGTTATTATATCACTGTCCCCCAATGTATGTCCTCTGGTTCAATATGTAGAAAGTAAACTCTAGTTTACAAAAAAATATTTGAAATTTTAAGATTATTCTTATTTTGTGTTCGAGTGTCTTGGCCTGGGTGCGTGTAAGGCACCCATGTGTTGTAATGGCCACGGAAGGTCAGAGAGGCCATCGGATTCCCTGAACCTGGGGTTACTGATGGTTGTCAACCTCCATGGGGGGGGGGGGGTGGGTGTTGGGAACTGACCCTGGGTCTTGGATAGAGCAAGCCAGTGCTCTCTTAACCACTGTATCATCTCTCAGCCTCATCTTCCAGTAATTAAACAGAACAGCACTTTTCTAGACAATTTTCCCTCCCATTTATGACCAGACAGGTCTCCACACTACAAATTCATTGCTTATCTTTCCTTAATTTTTTCATGATTTCAACTGCTACTTCAAATTATTTAATGATATTTAACTGAAGGGACTAGCCTTACCCTGTGAAACATTTGAATCAGTGTCTCAGCAATGTTTACAGGGCAGTTTTGATTGACTATAGTAATTATCAGATGCTTAAAAAATCATCTATATTTCTGTTTCTGAAAATTTGCATAGTCCTTTAATTTTTTTGGTTTCTTTAAGACCAGGTCTCTTTATGGTCAGAGTCAGAGCTGGCCTGGTTCTTGCTAGGTGGACTAGGTTGGCCTCGATCTCCGAGATCCACCTGCTCTGCCTCCAAGTGGTGGGATTAAAGGTGTGACAACCAGATGCCTAGTCCTTTGAAGGTCAAGCAGTTCCTATACTGTGCTGTGCTGAGCTGTTTGGTTGTTTAGCTTTTATTAATTATTTTAATTCATTGTATTGATCATGTAATTTAATGGAAATGGTATTTTACATTTTATTTTATCTCTTGAATATTTTTCTTTTGTGTGTTTTGTGACCATTTTATCAAGGACTCCAAACAATACTGTTAGGAGTTAGATAAAAATAAGCAGTAAGGGCAAAGATCAGAAGGAAGGAAAGGAAAACCTTCCAACTTAATTCTGGGACTATGTCCAAACGCGGCTGCATACCACAAAGTAAGACTACCAGCCTGATAAGACCCTCAGTCAGAGAAAGATAGCTGTTTCAGTTATCTCAGCCCTTGATGGGGGCCAGAAGGACCAAAAGATAGTGTGGGAAGAGGAAGACAAGGGAGAGAAAAACCTAGGGGTCCTGTAAAACAACCAGGCCACAAGTCACTTGGTGGTCTACCAGCTCTGGAGACTCTGCCTGACAGGACAAGGTGTGGGTTGCTCTTGTTCCTTCCTCTCTGCCTGCATTCCTCACTACTTTCGCACCTTTCTGTCTGCCTTATTTCTCTCTGGCAGTCAGTTCGTTGTCTGCCTCTGGGAAGAACTCTAACTCTGGGCAGCTCGCATCCCAGTGACAGTACATTGAGAATTTTACCAGAATTGAATTAAACTCGTGAACTGAGTCTGTGAATGTGTACACCTTCCAACAAATGGTCCCATGCCTATGAGATGTTCATAATCTCTGTTTCAATTTTATGCTTTCTTTCACTTTGGGATGATTATTACGTTTGTTGATTTCTGTGTGTGTGTGTGTGTGTGTTTGTGTTGTGTTTTATGTGTTGTGTGTGTGTTAGCCTATGTTTTCTAAGTGCTATAATGTTGTGTTTGCCTCTTGAAATGACCTTATTTATCCTTATAGATTTTCCTTAGCTCCTTCAGAGTTTGCTGTGTCTAACTGAAGGCATGAACAGGAAGGGAACGTGGAGCCTTGCTGGAGTGTGAAAAGGGAGTTCCCATTCTGGGAGACAATGAGGGGAGGCCTGGTCCTCCATCTTGGAGATCCAGGTGAGGAGGATGCCCAGCTATGCAGGGGCCCTGGGCTGCCTGCACACCCAGATGGCCAGGGTCCACCCGATGTCTCAGACTGTCACGTTTGCTCTTCCCTGGCCTCCCACAGTGCAGACACTTACTCTCAATTTTCTTTATCCTCATTTCCCAGGGGATGAAGATGACCAAAAAGTTACAGGCCAGCCGGGCAAGTTTCCGCCAGAGCTAGAAGGAGAGGCCACAATTATGAAAAGTTCTCACTCATGGGCTTGGCAAAGACTGGGACTTTGGGGTCCTAGGTAGAGGAGGGGCTCTCAGACACACCCACATAATCTTCACCTAGGGGTTCACAGACCATTAGCAGCCCCAGGACTAAAGAAGCCTCTTACCTTCCCCCTGTCCTGACTAGCTTAGGTGGTACACACATGCTTTGAGCCCTGAGCTGTGGAGTCTGAATTGATATACTTATTTTCCACACAATTATTTTTTTTTTGAGGACAGAGTCTCAGGTATCCCAGGCTAGCCCTAAACTCACCTTGTATTTGAGAATGATCCTGCACTCATCTTTCCTGCCCTTTACCTCCCTAGTGTGGGGATGTATAGGCACATATCACAGTGCAGGTTTATGCACTACTGATTGAAATAAGGGTTCTGTGCATGCCATAGACTCACTTTACCAACAGCTACATCCCAGCCCCAGGGTGTAGATTCTTGGCTTTATGTATATCAATCCTGAGGCAAAGACTAAAAGATAGACAATCATATAAGGAATGGAATCTCAAGACATCAATTTGACTGTGTCATAGACCTCTGGTAGCTGTGACCAGAAGTCTATAACTTCCCAACTTCCCAGGTAATTTCATGTATATCCCTATTTAAGGACCCAAAGTCTAGTGTCTCCCCTGAAAAATGAGCACCAAGTACATCGTGCACCCTACCATAGAGACGCACCCTACTATAGGGCAGCGTCTGAGCACCAAGTACATCGTGCACCCTACTATAGAGACGCACCCTACTATAGGGCAGCGTCTGAGCACCAAGTACATCGTGCACCCTACTGTTGGCAGCCTACCACACAAACAGTGTGTGCGCACCATGCCCTAAAGATGGCGTGCCGACTTCCTGAGTCACTATAAGCCATTTCCCGCCGTTGCCTATGCATTGGGCAATCTGCGCATGACTTTGAGCCCGCACACCTAATATTCTAATGAGGCATTGGTCCCTGTTGCGCTACGAGCCCATGCATTGGGCATGCAAATGAGGCATCGGCCGGTGCACCAATCCAGAGCACACACGAGCCCTCTAGACTGCTCTATATAGGCAGTGCCTCTTTCTCATTTCGGGGTCCTTCTCAAAAAAGAGCTGTGCACAATAAATACTGCTACAGACGATCCTGTGTCTGCGTGAAGTTCTTGCTGGTGAGACTACACAGCGCGCGTGACAAGTGGTGCCGAAGCCTGGGCCCGGGAACCTGACATCGCTGGTGCCGAGAGGACCCTTCGACTTCTGAAGTGTATTCAAAACTGCGCTCAGGTTGTAATTTTAAAGTTAGTTCTGACAGATATGCTTTTCTCTGACGATCTTGAGGGATTGGAAGCTTGCCTCATTATTTTATTGGCTTTGTAATTGCCTTGTACCACTGTTTACTCTCTCTTGCTGGGATGATCAAAACTGTAAAGAAGAAATTAGTGAAGGACAACAAGCCCTTGCTGACCTTCAGGAAAGCATGTCCGAAACAGAACGGAGTGAAAGGTTAGATGCGCCTTCAAAAAAAAAAAAGAGGACGCTAGCGAGATTATTAATAAAGGTACATTATACCCATTTAGAGACCTATAAGCCCTGACATTAAATGATTCAGATTTTAATGAGAAAATTACTGCCCATCTGAGGAGAGGCAATTAAGGGAGAAGGAGCCCAGTACAAAACTAACCTTTTGCCCCACCCGGCGGAAAGAAACAGGTTAAAACTAAAATAAACAGGTTCCCATCGCTCTCCCGCTCCCCTGCCTTCAGCTCCACTGCCTTATGTACCTGGGAAATGCTCCACCTCCTCTCTTCTGTTCCCCGGAGGTATGACATGCCATCAGGCAAATGTTCCCAGTTATAGAAAATGCTGATGGCGAGCGCGGTCATCAGCCTGTAGAACACAAGCAAGTTAAAGAATTAGCGGAGTCAGTCCGCGCTTATGGAGTTAATGCTAATTTCACTGTGTCTCAAGTAGAGTGACTAGCCAGTATTGCTATGACACCTGTGGACTGGCAGTATGTAGCAAAGGCTTCCCTCCCTCATATGGGCCAATATCTAGAATGGAAGGCGCTATGGCATGATGCCTGCCAGGCACAAGCCCGCTCTAACGCTACAGCTGGAGGCGAGGTGTCCCGATGGACTTTCGATATGCTTACTGGTCAGGGAGAACATGCTGCTGATCAGACTGGCTTCCCGCTTGCTGTCTATAGCCAAATATCAACTGCAGCTTTGCGAGCTTGGAAAGCATTAACAAATAAGGGAGAAGTCTCGGACAGTTTAACAAAAATAATTCAAGGCCCGAGTGAATCCTTTTCTGACTTCGTTGCTAGACTATTGGAAGCTGCGGGGAGGATTTTTGGGGACCAGGAACAGGCAATGCCCCTTATAGAGCAACTCATTTTTAAACAATGCACTAAGGAATGCAGGGTGGCCATCATCCCCCATAAGACAAAAGGCCTACAGTCATGGTTGAGGACATGCAGAGAAATAGGAGGACCCCTCACCAATGCTGGGCTGGCAGCAGCCATACTACAAGGACAGAGACAAGCTAGACCTATCAAGTCGCCTGTTTGTTTCCAATGTGGAAAGCCAGGTCATATAAAAAAGGAGTGTACTGCCCGGGGCAACATAAGAGTACCCGGGCTTTGTCCTAGATGCAAAAAGGGAAAACATTGGGCTAATGAATGCCGCTCGGTAAAAGATATCAAAGGGCGCCCTCTAGAGGATTCAAAAAACGAGATGCGGGGCCCTCGTCTTCAGGGCCCTCGAACATATGGAGTCCCCCACACTCGCATACATTGGACGCACTCTCGTGTGAACACCCACGAAGAGCCACCTCAGGCTCGGCAGGACTGGACCTCCGTTCCACCGCCAGAGTAGTTCTAACCCCACAGATGGGAATACACCCCGTCCCCTCTGACTTTCATGGTCCACTACCAGAAAACACTGTGGGCCTACTATTAGGTCGCTCCTCTATGACTCTCAAAGGCCTCATAGTCCACCCCGGGGTTATTGACCAAGACTATACAGGCGAGCTTAAAATAATGTGTTCATCCCCCAGGGGGCTCTTTTCAATTTCTCCTGGAGACCGTATTGCTCAGCTCCTCATTCTCCCCAGTTGCCACAAATTATTTCCATCTCATTCAGTGGATAGGGGGAATAGTGGATTTGGTTCGACCAGTACTGACTCGGCTTATTTAATAACTAGCCTTGACACCTGACCTACACTACAATTACTAATTGAAGGAAAAAGGTTTGAGGGCCTCTTAGACACAGGAGCTGACAAAAGTATAATAGCTGCACAATGGTGGCCAACTGCCTGGCCCGTGACTCATTCTGCACATTCATTACAAGGTTTAGGGTATGAATCCTCGCCCTCCATAAGCTCTAGGGAATTAAAATGGAAAGCACCAGAAGGGCAACGGGAAAAGTTTACCCCCTACGTCCTTCCCCTACCCATTAATCTCTGGGGAAGGGATATCATGAAACAATTAGGACTAAAACTTATAAATGAATACTGTACTCCAGCTCATAACATGATGACAAAAATGGGATATGTCCCTGGAAAAGGCCTGGGCAAATTCCAACAAGGCATAACTGAGCCTGTGCCCACCGAACCAAAATTAGATAAACATGGTCTGGGTTTTTCCTAGAGGCTGTCGAGGGCTTAATACCCATACCTTGGCTCACAGAGGAGGCGATATGGGTTCCTCAATGGCCTTTATCCTCTAAAAAACTTGCAGCAGCTCATCAGTTGGTAAAAGAACAACTGGAACTTAAGCACTTGGAGCCCTCCAATTCTCCCTGGAATACCCCTGTTTTCGTTATAAAAAAGAGATCAGGTAAATGGAGGCTTCTACATGACCTCCGCGCAATTAATGCCCAGTTAAAAGGTGGACTTATGGTAATAAATCAAAGGATAGACTTAGTCCAAGAACAAGTGGATGTACTGTGGCAGCTGGCCCAACTTGGCTGCGAATGGAAATACTCCGGTCTATGTGTGACCAGCATCCAATATCAAAACTTCACAAGGGCAGCAAATTTGTCTAAACAATTGTCCAGTTATCTTTTAGGTAATTGGACTGGAGAATTTGACAGCTTGATGAACCAACTTCGCATGGCTATTGTCACCGTGAACTCGACTAGAGTGGACGCCTCCCTTGCTGAAGGACTGGCTTCCTGGATTGCTACTGCCGTCTCACGCTTCAAAGAATGGGCAGGGGTGGCGGGGTTTGGCCTATTTCTATGTGGAGGGATTATAATTATGCTCTGGATTATGTGTAGGCTCCGTGCCCAACATCAGCGCGATAAAGTAGTCATTGCACAAGCCCTTGCAGCTTTGGAAGCAGGCTCCTCCCCAAACATTTGGCTTAGTATGCTGGAGAAGTAGTCAATGACGGGTAAGACCTTCTGCAAGTCTTATCAACCTAAGACAGGGAGCAAACCAAAAGCTGTTTGTTTTCCCCATGACGGGTAAGAAAGACCTCTGCAGTGGCAACCTAAGACAGGCATTCTCCCAGCCAATTTATAGAAAAGGGGGAACTGTTGGCAGCCTACCACACAAACAGTGTGTGCCGCACCGCGCCCTAAAGATGGCGCCGACTTCCTGAGTCACTACAAGCCGTTTCCCGCCGTTGCCTATGCATTGGGCAATCTGCGCATGACTTTGAGCCCGCACACCTAATATTCTAATGAGGCATTGGCCCCTGTTGCGCTATGAGCCCACGCATTGGGCATGCAAATGAGGCATCGGACGGTGCACCAATCCAGAGCATACCTGAACCCTCTAGACTGCTATATAAGCAGTGCCTCTTCCCCATTTCGGGGTCCTTCTCCTAAAAGAGCTGTGCACAATAAATACTGCTACAAAAAAATCCTGTTGTCCGCGTAAAGTTCTTGCCGGCAAGACTGCTGCGCAGGACACCCTACTATAGAGATGCACCCTACTATAGGGTGGCGTCTGTCCTAGGCGAAGCTGCTAGGGATAAGGTTGGGAAATTTGTCTTGCACATTTAAGGTACAGTTGCCAAAAGTCTGAAATTCTTTTGTTCTCAAAGGAGAATAAAGCAAAATGTGCCCCCATGCTGGCTCCATTCTCCAGCAGAATTGGCAGGTTGTACATTTTAACACACAATCTGGGTTTGTGTTGGAAGCAAATGATATCATTGCACAAAGAAGGGCTACAAATGTGATTACAGCCTTCTCAACTGTAAGACAGCACACGCTCCTGACACAGGCTCACATGATAATGTCATTCTGGATGTGTCTGCTAAGGCCAGACGGCTGCTCGCCAAAGGAAATCTGAATTTTATCAGAAGCTGGAATTGTCTTCAGCTTGTAATTTGAGATCCAAGTCAAAAAACAGCCATCTCTGGGAGCTGTCACAGCCAGGAAGAAATGACTCTGTCTGTAAATTCACCTTGCTAGGGTCACTGGTCTCCACTGTAATAGTCTTGAGCTTGCCTGACATCACCTGCCATTTCATGCACCTGTCCCATCTCTGGAGCAGAGCATAACACCATGCTTTCTGTCTCCCTGTGTAAATGGTGTCCAGATCCAGGGCTGCCCATGCTCCTGTAAATAACCCTTTGGCAAGCATCCTTTGGCAAGGCCTGGGTTAGAAAATAATGAGTCTCTGCACTGTTTTAAAGTCCTAAAGTCTGCAAAGGACAGGTCAGGAGCCCAGAACACTGAGCTGTAGCTCCAGTTCTCTATCTGTCTTGCTCTGAGCCCCTGTGGGTGTCATTTCCTTGGGTGGCTACTGGATTACGTGTGGAAGGAGCAGCAGAAGTCAATGCAGCACACCCCGTGCTTTTCAAGTTGGTGATTCCAGTACATGGCTGAAGCAGGGTAACTGTGCAGATGAAAAGTCTCCATTCTAGCCTGGAGTGCAGAAGCTGGATGTCCCAGACTCAGAGTTCCCTGGCTTGAAGGACTACCCCGTGACCACTCCGGGTTTAATGAGATCCTAGGATAGTTTTGCCTAGGCCTAGACTCAGAGGAAGGGGCGGAGAGTCAGGGAAAATTGTCAGTTGTGAAATGCTTAGACTGTCAGCTGCTGTGTTATCTGTAGGAGAGCTACACAAAATTGGACGCATCAGCTCTCCTTCCTGGAAGGAGGAGGGGCCAAACAAGGCTCTGCCCCTCTTTGAGGATTTATAGACAGTTAAGGACTATTGTTGCTGGGTGTGGTAGTGCACGTCTTTAATCCCAGCACTTGGGAGGCAGAGACAGGCAGATCTCTGTGAGTTCAAGACCAGCCTGGTCTACATAGTGAGCGCCAGGACAGCTGGGACTAAAGGGAGACCCTGTCTCAAAAAAAAAAAAAGACTGCTGGTGGGATGGTGTTCTTGAGCTCACTCCTCTCTCTCTCTGAGGATCTAATGGTTGTTGGGGGAGGGAGAGCCATTTTTTTCAGTGGCGTAGCCACTGGTAAGTTGCTCATGCTCCTGTAAATAGCCCTAACTTAGCTCACTGGTTTATAAACAAACAGCAAACAGACATCAAAGTGGAAGGTGGACTATGTGGAACAAGAAGGGTATCAGTGGGAGTGAGAGGGTGACCAGACAGTGATGGAGGGTGAAGAGGATAAGAATACTTCATATACATGTATGTAAATGCCTCAATGAAACCAATACTATGTATAGTTAATACACACTAATAAAAAGTCTTAGCGGCAAATAGGGTTGGAAAAGCTGATTTGTTGCTGCCTACAATTTAGTGAACATGAGGAAGAAACAGCATGCTTTTCCAATGATTGGCCCAAATCCCTACAGCAAAAGATCTGGGACTCTAGAGTGAGTCAAGTTTTTAAAAGCAAAGCAAAAACAAATTAAAAACCAGTCTTGGAAGAAATATGTCTTAACTGTGGGTGTGGATTGCTAGATTTTGGTAACTATCTTGGAAGAATATTGTTTTGGTAGTTGGTAAATTTGGATCATTTGGGTAAGTTATTTTGTTAGGAGCTTTGACAAGACTTAAAATTCACCTAGGATAACTGTGCTCTAACAACATGAAATTTCCTGAAAAGTACAGTCATTCCCAGCGGGCCTGGAGCCCCCAGTCTGTATTTCCCTGCAGTGCAGACAGCGGGGAAGACAAGCCAGGTGGCAGCTGGTGCAGAGCTTGCATCCCAGTAGAGGGAGGGTAGCCACAGACAAGCCAGTGCCACTGGAGGACGGTTCTCCAGTGTGGGAGGAGGAGGCACTGTCACACAGGGAAATCCGGAATTCCAGCTGTTGAGGGCATACTTGTGCGAAAGTTTGAATAAACAGGAGGCAACATTTGACAAATTGGGGCAGTACCCACCTTCTCTATATGCACCAAATGCCTAGAAGAAGACAAGGCACAGAACTAAACTGAAATGGAAATGCTCCCGACTCAGCCACAGGCAATGCTGAAAGGACTGGGCAGCCACACCCAGTAAGTGCTGGTGGAACTCGCAGGCAATCTCTAGGAATTGCTGAAAATCTGGGTTGCCTTCTCACTCTGAAAATCTGCTTCGGATTACTCAGTATGCCTTTAATATATGTCGATTTTATTTTGGGGGGGCACCGGCAGGATTTTGCTTTCTAGCTCTGGCTGGCTTCACACTTGCAATCTTTTAGCCTCTGCCTCCTAAGTGCAGGGCTATGTTAGGCATGTGCTTATATTGTACCTGCCTGTTAATGTAGTTTTACCTTGAATGCTCCTTAAAATGCCCTTAATGCATGGTGAATTTGCTATTGCTAAAAGTTCCAACAATTTTTTACTGCTGTATCTAGTAGGTCATCTGAAGCCGGGCAAAGGTCTTCTATTATTTAAAGTTGTTCTGTAGCACCACATGTGGTTTATTTAGAGGAAGCCAGCAGGCTTACAGAAATTTATCTCATAAACTCCCTTAGAGTGCAGCTGGCATAGGGAGTCATGTGCCTTTTTGGTCATGAAACAAAAGACTCCATAAAGAATGAGAAGAAAGAATGACAACAAACATTGGGGATTTTTAAAAAATCATTTTACAGACATGTAAAATTAATAAAAAGCTTTAATATAAACTTAACTAAGAATTGTTTCAGAAAATTTAATGTCACTTCAGTGTGCAGTGATTAGATCAGGGACTTGCCAGGACCACCTGAAGCACAGGTAGGAGATGGGCACTTTAGCCAAGCAGATTTTAGGATAGATCTACTCCTGGGTTGGTGGATAATTGATTCGTTGGTTTGTTGGATAGCTAAATCTTTGTCTTGCAAGGCTGGTAGGGTGGAGTCGCCCTGCTGGCTGGGATTAAAGGTGGGCCTGTTAAATCCTTGTCTGGTGTGGCTGTCTGGGTGGAATCGCCCTTGTAGCTGTTTTTTTTTTTTTTTTTTTTTTTTTT
>VZQC01007398.1:178366-228165 GCA_009823505.1 Rhizomys pruinosus | reverse complement strand
GAAACATTCCCTTTAAAGGTAGAAACTCAGCAAGGCTGCCCCCTGTCACCACGCCTCTTTAATATAGTGCTTGAAACACTTGTTAGGGCAATAAGGCAAGAAAAAGAAATCAAAGGAGTTCTAATTAGAAAAGAGGAAGTCAAACTATCCCCTTTTGCTGATGATATGATTGTTTACTTAAGGGATGCTAAAAACTCCACCAGAAAACTCCTAGAAACGATTAAGAGCTTCAGTAAAGTGGCAGGATACAAAATTAACCTAGAAAAATCAGTAGCCTTTCTTTACACCAAAAACAAGCAACTGAAGAAGGAATACAAGGAGACCTTACCATTCACAATAGCCTTAAAAACAATAAAATACATAGGAACAAACCTAACCAAAGACACCAAAGATCTCTACAACAAAAATTTTATTTATTTATTTATTTATTTTATTTTATTTTTATTTTATTTTATTTATTTCTGTATGTGTATGAATGTACTGTCTGCATGCTGGTCTGTGCACCCGTGTCATGCAATGCCGCGGAGGTCAGAAGAGGGTGTCGGATTCCCCTGGAACTGGAGTTCTCCTGGAATTGGAGTTTCAGAAGGCTCTCGGCCGCCATGTGGGTGCTGGGGATCGAACCCGGGTCCTCTGTAAGAGTGGTCGGCACTCTTAACTGCTAGGCCATCTCTCCAGCCCCTACAACAAAAATTTTAAACCCCTCTTGTTTAAAAGAAGGAAATTGAAGAAGACATCAGAAGATGGAAAAACCTCCCATGCTCATGGATTGGGAAAATTAATATAGTAAAAATGTCCATTCTACCCAAACTCTTGTACAGATTTAATGCAATCCCAATTAAAATCCCCAAGAGTTTCTTCACAGGCTTGGAAAAGAAGTCCTTAATTTCCTTTGGAAAAACAAAAGACCCAGAATAGCCAAAGCAACCCTGAGTGAAAAGAGCAATACAGGGGGGATCTCTATACCAGACTTCAAACTATACTACAGGGCTATAGTCATAAAAACAACTTGGTACTGGCACAAAAACAGACCTGTTAACCAATGGAACAAAACTGAAGATCCAAATCTGAGCATATACAATTTCAGCCTCCTCATATTTGACAAGGGGGTCAAGAAGATACAATGGAGGAAAGACAGCATCTTCAGCAAGTGGTGTTGGAAAAAACTGGATCACCACTTGTAGAAGAATGAAATTAAACCCCTACCTCTTGCCCTGTACAAAAGTCAACTCCAGATGGATCAAAGACCTCAAGATGAAACTCCAAACTCTGTAGGCAATAGAAGAAAAAATTGGCAGCAGACTACAAGACATAGGCGTAGGAAAACACTTCCTAAATCAGACAGCAGCTGCACAAGAATTAAGGTCGACAATTGACAAATGGGACCTCATTAAACTCAAAAGCTTCTGTACATCAAAAGAAACAATCAAGGAAGTGAAGAGAAAACCCACAGAGTGGAAGGAAACCTTCACCATAGATACATCTGACAAAGCATTGATTTCCAGAGTATATAAACTACTCAAAAAACAAAGGAGAAAGAAAACAAATGACCCACTCAATAGATGGAGCAAGGAGCTGAACAGAGACTTCACAAGTGAGGAATTAGAGATAGCTGAGAAAATCTTAAAAAGTGTTCAGTGTCACTAATAATTACGGAAATGCAAATTAAAACCACTTTAAGATATTATCTCACTCTGATAAGACTGGCTAGGATCAAGAAAACAAATGATACCAAGTGCTGGAGAGGTTGTAGGGAAAGGGGAACACTCATCCATTGCTTGTGGGAATGTAAACTTGTACAGCCACTATGGAAAGCAGTGTGGAGAATCCTGGGAAGACTCAAAATGAGCTTACCAACTGACCCAGTCATACCACTCCTGGGTATGTTGCCACAAGACTCATCTTACCACAGAGATACATGCACAGCTATATTTATCTAGCAAAAAGCTAGAACCAACCCAAATGCTTCTCAACTGATGAGTGGATAGAGAAAATGTGGTACATCTACACAATGGAGTTCTATGCAGCAGTAAAAAAAGACAACATCATGAACTTTGCAGGTAAATGGATGGAACTAGAAGATATTCTGTTAAGTGAAAGTAACACAGTCCCAGAAAAACAAATGATGAATGGTATCCCTCATCTGTGGATGCTAGTGCCAATAACCCAGTTGTAAATATTTCTTGTTGGGAGTGATGCATATTGGAAAGAACAACAACAACAACACCAACAACAGAAAAGACTGCATCAAAGAACTGACTGAAATGGTGAATCTGGTGGGGTGGGGGTGTTAGGAGGGAGACATGGTTCTATATTCAATTTGTAACATAATCTTGTACAAAAATAATATATAAAACAATAAATTAAAATAACAGAAAAAAATTTAATGAGTATATTTATCAATTTTTTTCTGTTAAAGTAACAAAGTTAAAAATGTAATATTCCTCACTTATGCAAATATTATGAGGGCAGTTAATTATTTTATCATTTCATATGATTATCAAAACTTTTGGAAAATAACTTGCAATATTACCAAAAGCCCCCCAAACATAGTTTTATTTCTATGAGGATTACAAGTCTGACATATAACCTAAAAATGAATTTAAAAAGACAGAAGAACTTGTGTACGGTAAAGATACTTTTGTAGAGTTGATTATAAGGAAGAATTAGAAGCAATTTAAATATCTATCAGCAAATACTAAGTTAATAGATATTTACCTGAGAAAAGAAGCAAGAGAAAAATTATTGTATGCTATAGTCACTATAAAATGAAAATTATGTATATGTCCAAGGTCCGAAATGAGATTTTAGATAATTTTTTTAAAGATACTAGATTTGGGGATGAGGAGGCTTTGGAAAGTGATTTCTTTTTTCTGTTTGTAACTTAATAATGGGTAATTTCAAGGTATACTGAAACTTCAAAAATATTTATTTTTATCATTTTCAGTATGTATATGTGCCTGAGGGGAGGTGTGTGTGTGTGTGTGTGTGTGTGTGTGTGTGTGTGTGTGTGTTGCTCATGGAGGACAGAAGCATTGGGAACTGCAGAGCTAAAGTCAGAGGCAGCTCACATGGCTATGGAGAATCAAACTTGGGTCCTTTACAAGAGTAGTAAGTGCTCTTAATGTGTGTGTGTGTGTGTGTGTGTGTGTGAGAGAGAGAGAGAGAGAGAGAGAGAGAGAGAGAGAGAGAGAGAGACAGATCTAGCTTCCCCAAAGTTTCAAAGCTTAGCTTTAAACTCACTGCTTAGGAAAAATAATCACAGCCCTTGGCACTGAATGATGAGAGTTATATGTGCCTGATTCATTCCAAGCAGGAGGGCTACAGGGCTATAACTGCATACAGTAATAAAGCAAGTGAAACTTCTATGTATGGGTGAGGTGAAGTCGGGAAGGGAGCTGGATCATTACCATGAAGGAAGGCATCCTTCTCCCAGTATCTTTCAACTGTTAACTGATGAATCCCAGAACCAAGATCCAGATTTGTGGAGGTTCAGACTCACTGGCTCATCCCTTGTTCCATAGCTGTTAATGGCAGGTACTCCTAGCCTATATAATAACTATGCAGTGTCAATCTCTGGATTCCAGAGACTGCAGGAAGAGAGGTTGTGCCCCTCATGTGCTCTTTACCTCTGCTCCTGCTGCTTGGTAACCTCGGGTCCTGGTCAGCCTTCCTTCAAACTTCAGCACAATCTGCTTTGCTCTTCTGAGAGAAGAAAAACATCCTGGTGAACATGACTTCATCTCATTCACAATGCTTCAAAATACATGGAGACAGAACAGGAAAAGAATACCAAATGCTACAGGAGTTAAATGATATTCTATTTTCTAACTTTTGCTAAGCAGAAATCGCCTTTAAAACTATTTTGAGGGGATAGAGATATGCTCAGCAGTTAAGAGCACTTACTGCTCATTCAGAGGACTTGGGTTCAGCTCCTAGCACCCATATCGGGCAGCTCACAATCACAAGTTACTCCAGTTCCAGGGGATCTGACACCCTCTTCTGACCTCTGCAGGCACTGCAGGACATGGGTGCACTTACACATATTCAGGCAATACATGCATACACATCAAACTTAAAAATAAAAAAGAATACATGGAATCAATTCCCCTTTCCACAGGATGATCTCTCCCAAGCAAAACCTGGCCAACATCTGGATTTTAGACTTCTGCCTCACTAACTGTGATGCCCTAAGTATATTTCATTTTGGTTGAAACAGGATTTCATGTATCCAGGGTGACCTTAAACTCACTTAAGTCGCTAATGATGATCTTGATCTCCTCTGCCTTCTGAGTTCTAATACCTCATTATGGTCACCCCCCCCCAAAAAAAAAAAAACATTGGCTCCACTGTGATCAAAACATGATGTTTAGGAACGATGAGGCTGATCCCACCTTGGCCCATGACCATCACACTGGGGCATCATCTGTACATCTACACTCTAAAATGCCATCAAAGTCAAAGAGAGAAAGAACAAGCCACTTCATGCACTTATTTAAACTTCTCCCTGAACGCATTTTCAACACTTAGCTTAGGTCAAGGACAGTGAATTACAGACAGGCATAAAAGAGTCGCTGAACTGGAAGATCTTCCTACTTAATAAAGATGACAGGACTGTCAAGATGTTATGACCAAGAAGGTTGGGCACAGCAGGGCTATGGTGGAGAGCAACAGGTGCGCAGAGAGACATACCCAACGCAGACCCTGCCACGGAGGAAACCAGTGTGCACTGTGTCCTCACAAACCGGTGGCTTTCATGAGTGTTCCAAGCAGTCAGAGTTCAGTGCCTTCTGCACCCTCCGCAGACAGCAGGACAAGCATCAGTGGGGTCCAATCAGTGAAGCAGTGCTCCAGGAACTTCTCAAGGGCAAGAGATGTGTGTCACAAGGGGATGACAGGGTAGCCTTACTGTCAGCCTGAGATGAGGCCCCTGTCTGCCAACTTAAAGCTCTGGGATGTCAGGCAGCCATGGGGCTAGATTCTGCTAGGATCTGCTTTTATTCTCGTAGTCTCCTGACTGAATGAAAATCATTTGCTATTTTCTGCCCTCAGTGTTCAAAAGGCTTAACTTTGGGCTGGGGAGATGGTCAGGGGCAAAGTGCTTACTGTATAAGCATGAGAACCAGTTAGATCCCCAGCACCCAGGTAAAAGCTCGGTATGGCAGCACGTGTCTCTAACCTCAACACCGGGCAGGGGAGGGAGGACAGGCAGCTACAAGGGACTCATTGGCCAGCTAGCCTCACTGAAAAAGCAAGTTTCAGTTTCTGTGAGAGACTCTGTCTCAAAGAACAAGGTGGAGATCAATAGAACAATAGAAGATGCCCAATGTCAACAGCCAGCTTCTAGAAGCTCACACATAGATTAGCATACATGTACAGTACACACACACACACACAGAGAGAGACAGAGACAGAGGGGGGTTAATTTCTCATTCAGATAACAATTATTTGTCAGTTCTAAATGATTTTTGAAAGTTTTGGTAGAACTTATACTTGTTTAGTTTTAAATTAATTGCTCTATGTTCTTCAGTAAAATCTCTATATTTCAACATAACAGACTCTGGACTTGGGGCCAGAGGGCCTAGCTACAAAGCTAAGCTCCAGTGTTGGGAGCTGTGTGTTGCCCAGGCTACTGCTCTCTGAATGTCTTTGTCTGTCAGTCTTCACATCTGACGAGTGGACACGGTGCCTTGGCCTCACAGAACAGACCCGAGAGCTGGAAGCAGCACGCACAGGGAATCCAGCCCAGCCTTCTGAGGTGAAAGCTATGGGTGGCTTTAGCTCTGCTGCAGCACCTGAGGGTCAAGCTAGTCAGTCAGTCTAGAACAGCACTTGGAACTGACATTGGAGAAAGGAACGATTTGACGGAGGGAAGGAGAGGAGCGCCTGACTGGCATCTAGAAAACAGCCCCAGAAGAGCCACATGTGACAAGAGTTCTGTCTTTCTCAGGAAAGTGCACTCCAGGAACGCAGTAGCTCCGTTACATGGATCATGAAGACCATGCCACCAACCATCTGGTGGGATTTGTGGCAGTCACCCCTCAGATGTAGTGAATATTCCAGACCAGACACAAGGCTACTTAACCCACGGGACTAAGCACCTGTGGCCTTCAACGGGATGCTCTCTCGCAGTAGCTTTGAACTTGAGGACACAAAAAACTCAAGTGGAAAGAATGTTTAAAGTGCTGGAGGCCCAGGATGTAGTTCAGTAGTAGAGAATGGGCTATTATGTGTGAAGCCTTGGGTTCTATTCCCAATACCAGAAGGAGAGAGAGAGAGAGAGAGAGAGAGAGAGAGAGAGAGAGAGAGAGAGAGTGAAACCCACCCATACTTTGCATATTTTATTGCTGTAAACCACAGGCTGTTTTCGACAGCACTGGAGCACTTAGCTGTTGATGATTCTGGAAACTCTGCACAGGAAGTACAGGCCCTTGTTTACCTTTACCGCAGCTTTAAAGAGAGAAACCCGTATTTACAGGAATGAGGAAAACTGCCCATGATCAAACAGCTAGAGATCAGAAGAGCTAATATTTGAATCCAGGCAATCTGCTTTCAAATCATCAGCACAGAGACAGATTCACTAACATGACTCAAAATATTCCAATCACCTGGCCTCCGGGAGAGCTTTCCTCCCCGGGGAGACAGGAATGAGGACGTAAGATGGACGTCTCTTTTGATTCTGGTTCTCATTCCTATCTCCTGTGAGTTTTGAGACAATTCAAAAATCTAGTGTTTGGAAAGGAATGAGAATACCCCAAATTTCCACTAACACATACCCACAGACACATATGTATACCATGTGCACACATACATAGAGAGGCACACACACACATAACTGTACTAGCTATGTGGACCCTCTGCCCCCCTCAGACATCCTTGTGACTTCTATGAGTCAGATGCCAGGGAGTCACAGTTTGTTCCAGGGTCTTTTCAACCTGGCTTCTGGTGGGCACGCCAGGTGGTTTAGTAGAAAGCATATTCATTACAATCACTGAATGTTGTTGAGCTCCTTACCTCAGTGCCCGAAGCTTTTGTCCCATGGTCCAGGGTCTGCAGCGAATATTTGCCATGAGATCTTTCTGGAACTGTATATTCTGGAAGATTTGTTCCGGATCAGTGCTGTCCCCTGTTTCATCAGCATTAAAGCTGTCATCCGAGTTACTGAATAAATGGGACATTACAGATAAAACCTGATTAGTAGAATTGTTTCCAGCAAAGAGCATCTTTCCCTGGGAAATTTCTGCATCTCACTGTCCTAGGGTCATCTGTATGGTGTGTGTGTGTGTCATGTATATATCCACTTGTGTGTTTAAGGATCCATGGACGGAGAGAATTTGGTGGTGTCAGCACCCAGCAGACACACATTTGTAGGCTTCTGTTACTTCGGTAGATAGTGAAAGAGAATGGTTCTTAAGGGCAAGAGACACAAAGGGGAGAGTGGGAGAGTGGAGAGCAAGGGAAGGAGGGGAGAGGGGAGCTCACATTTGAGTCTACTCTCAAGGAACAACAGTTTTGTAGGGGACACAGTCTCTTACAGGCTCACTAAGATAATCAGCTATGGTCAGGGGAAGAGGCAGTATTCCTCCTTTTCCCATGCTGCAGGTAAAACAAATGAACACAAACCTATGCCAGCCAGAGATGCCTCTCTGCTCATCTGCCCGAGTTCTTTCTCAACCAGAGACAAGAGAGGCAGAAGCAGACAGCAGTTTTTGGTAACAACAACAACAACGACAACAACAACAAAAAGAAGTTAAGTGAATGCATGGGGCAAACCACTTTAGGGCACAGTTATTCTGTAGAAGAACAAATTTTGACATATAACGAGGCTTCTTCTCTCCCCTAGTCATAATACACAATCCAATGCAACTTTTTAAGGAGAAGATGAATTTTCTGTGGTTACTGTAAGAGAAAATATTTCCTTTGTGGTATTCTTGTTTTTTTTTTTTTTTTTCCTTTGTGGTATTCTAATTCAAATGCCTTTAGTTCCCCAAAGGAGAATTTTCTCCAAAGTAGAGGTTTCAGTATTTAACCAAATATTCTTTATAAACACTGAACACATTCAAATCTCAACCTCTTCCACTTCTAACTCTTCTGAAGACTCTTTCAGCAGACCCCTGATTTATCTGTAGTATTGGATGTCTCATCTGCTGACATTGAAGAAAATCAGGGCAAGTGTATAAAGCCCCTGTGTGAAGATGGCCAGCAACAAAGCAAGCCTGGAATATTGGTGTTGGAGCCCCATGCTCTGTCAAAAACCTGCAACTGGTGGCATCTCCCTCTCTGAGCATGCAGAGGTAGTCAGTTGCACAAGAACCCAGAGAAATAAGTTTCTTCATTCTTCCTGAGGAACCCAGAAGGACCCATGCATAGTTTCCTCAGACACCTGCCCCTCTGCCCAGCTGTTGGATGAACTCACTCACCCAAGGAGCAGGGAGTCCTGGGAGAGGTAGTGCTGGCTGGCATTTCTCCGGATGTTTCTGTAGCGCTGGGATGCCTTTGAGGATTTCATGGGGGTTGGCTGTCTGTCAGTGTTCCCAGGGGACAGCCAGGGAGCTGGGAAGCTGGGAAGTGTGGCGCAGAGGCCTGTTCCAAATGAGCTTTCTGAACAGGACCTGCAGAGCTGCTCTGGCTGCCTTTCCTCAGGGGCAGGAATGCATGCCTGCCTGCAGCTGTTGCTGGGAGGATTTAAGAAGCCAGGAGGCCAGCCAGGGTCATGCATATGTAACAGTGCAGTGGCTGTGCCCACATTGATTGGCTGGGCCTGGACAGTTGGGAGGCGTGGCAAGGTGGCCTGGAGATGACTTGGTGCTCTCCAGAGAATCCCTCTATAAACTCCTGTGTCCGGGCAGGGCTCCATGGCTTGCAAAGCCTTTTACACCTTACCATGACTGGCTTTTACTAAACACTTAAGTAATACAGAAGGCGGGGCTTGGTCTTTCTGTTCTCACCCTTCCAGAAGAGGCGTAGAGACAGCAAAGACCCTACTTGCCCAGGCACAGTCAACAGCATTGTATTCCTGTGCCCAAAACATTTTAAACTTACAGAAAACATATACATTTACCATAAACATCTGGCTACCTTTAAGCTAGATTTCCAATTGCATTTTGGCGCAGTTTTGCTTTATTGCTATTTTGCCTGCTCCCTTGTCATTTATTTGACAGTAAGTTGTAGAAATGACATTTCAGCCTTAAAGGCCTCAGCATGCTGTGAATATAACCACATTACCATTTTGTTATAGCTTTAATGTGTTAATTCACATCAATAATTATAATAACCCTATAAAACTGAGTTTAAGACACTGAGATTCCTTTTAAGGGCTGAGAGATAGGTGAGTGGTCAAGAGTGCTTGATATTCTTGTAGAGAACTGGAGTTTCATTTCTAGCCCAGGTACGGCAGCTATAACTCCAGCTTTGGGGGACCCAACACCTCTGTAGCCACCTGCATACATGTGGTATATACTTATGCAGACATATACCTACATAAATAAAACCAAAATTTTTAAAGACTCATGATAAGAGAAAAAGTGTTAGGATTAGAAAATAAATGGCCTCTGAAGATAGGGTGCCTGACCCATGCTAGGCCTTGGGCAAAGGCCTGCAGCTCCCAGTCCTAGCTACAGGGAGAGTGGGACCTGTTCCCTTGTTTCCTGCACATCCCCCTGTTAGAATGCATGGATTCTCAGCCAAACACCTTGTTCTAGTTTGTCTTCCATTGCTGTGACAAAACACTCCGACCGACACCAACTTGGGGAGGAAAGGGTTTATTCAGCTTAAATCTCCCGGGTCACAGTTCATCACCTAGGGCGCCCAAGGCAGGAACTCAGGGCAGGAACCTGGAGGCAGGAGCTGAAGCACAGGCCATGGAGGAATGCTGTTCACTGGCTTGCTCCTCTGGCTCGTGCCCAGTCTGCCTTCTTATACGGTACACAACAACCTGCCCAGGGTGGCACCACTCATTGTGGGCTGGGCCCTCCCGCACTGCTCGACCATCAAGACAATATTCCACAGACGTGGCCACAGGCCAATCCAATGGAACCAATTCCCCAACTGAGGTTCCCTCAACCCAGGTGTGTCAAGTTGACACTAAAGCTATCCAGCACACACCTCATCCCAAGTTCTGAACTTTCCTGTACTTTTGCACTATAAACCTTAGTGAACACTCGGAGTGCTTACCGTTTGCAGTGAGCTTAACAAAACTCTGTGTTGCTGACTGGGAAGAGACAGTACCAGAAAAGGCACAGCTTTGGCTTTGCTGAACTCTCTATCTTGTACGCATTAAGGAATCAAGAGATGAATGAACAGAGGTCAGGCAGGTGGGCGCAGCAGGCAACAGAGCAGGAAGGAAGGTACCAGCAAGCATGGGCGTGGGAGAAGCTATCATTCATTAGTTTATTTAGTCTTCCCTTAATTTACTAGCAAATAACTCCATAGCCCTTATTATCAGCTTCATGGTAAAACCAAGAGAGAACTCTTATCAAATGAATATTCTTCTTTTTACACTTCTATTGATTCAGTATGTTTTTATGAGCATAATAAATTAAAATTTAAAATAATTGTTATCTGTAAATCATCTAATTGACATATACTTGTACCTATTTTATGGGGTAGTATTTTTTATTTATTTATTTTCGTATGTGTATGAATGTACTGTCTGCATGCAGGTTTGTGCACCCATGTCGTGCAATGCTGCGGAGGTCAGAAGAGGGTGCCGGATTCCCCTGGAACTGGAGTTAAAAACAGTTCTCAGCTGCCATGTGGGTGCTGGGGATCAAACCCAGGTCCTCTGCAAGAGCAGTCGGTGCTCTTAACCACTGGGCCGTCTCTCCAGCCCCCGGGGTAGTATGTTTTATATTGATACATATATAACATGAAACAATTAGAGCAAACCATTGTCTGAAATATTTGGAACTTCATGGCATTAGGAGTATTTAGAAGGTTTTATGCTAGCTATTTTGAAGTGTACAGTAAAATTAAATGAGTTCTTCATATGGTGACATTTGTAGGGAGTCACCTTGTGGTTTCTTTAGTTTGCAGCCCCCTAGACATATGGATGAGACTCTCACAGTGGGTCCTTACTGGCTAGTGGGGGAACTCAGACACATGGCCTGGTTTCCTCCAGGTTTCTGCCTCTCTGGGTTCCAGATAGCTGGACAGAAAGCAGAAATCCAGATGTTGCATTCAGAATACAAGGGAATGGATTGCTCTCCAAGTGTTTCACTTCCTCTGAGGATTTGATTAGAAGCGTTAGAGCTACTGGATGATTTTATGTTAAGCCAGCACTTACAGAAAATATGACTGAAAAGGCTTCAAATACTTCCAAGTGGAAAATTCTTCTTAAATCAAAAGGGGGTTCAAATGATGTCAAAATGAGCAACAACTATTATTCCCAGACCAAGTGCTCACAGGAAGGCAAGGACAGGATCGGAAGCAGCTACGACAGGCCCTAACATTCCAGTGTTTGAATCCTCACCCCTTCTAAGGAAAAAAAATAAAATTCAGTTATAAATCCCAGAAGGTTTAAACAGAAACCATCTGATGGCTTAGCTTACAGGAATAAAAAATATTCTTTTCCTTCATTACCAATTAAGACATTTTTCCTGCTAAGTGAATTCTACTTTGAGGCATGGATACCTCTCAAAGCGTCTTAAAGTGTGTGTGTTAGCTGCTGCCTCCATCAGCCCTGCCCCTGTTTCTTAGGCACTAAGTTTTTAGCCCTGGATTTCTAGAAGACAGCCTTTACCCCTTCCGGGATTCAGTTGCATACCAGTTACACTGTTCTAGCAACTCTGAAAGCTTTCCTTTGAAGTTTAGAAAGGCACTTTGGGTCTGTTATTCAGGTAAGATGCTCAAAAAAGAGCATTGCTTTCAATGATCTGAGCCCCAGCTGGATTGGTTGAGACATGAGAATGGTTTTTAGTTGTCTTATCCCTGTAGACTCTCTCATGTAATCATCAGCTACAAATTATCCCGAAGCTCAGCAGACACATCACAATTCCCTCTGGGACTGCAATGCTCTGTTCCTCATCTAGAGCAGGCAGGGACAGAGTCAGTGATAGACTGGGGAGGGGCTGCCTTTGCCACCATTGCCCCTCAAAATAAGTGGAAAACAGATTATTAGCTCCACGACACAACCTTTTAAAAAGAGACACTTTTAATCCCAGCACTCAGGATTTGAAGGATCAACACTACCAGCAACTACAGATATAGGTCTTCATAATGTTGAATTTGCCTTTTAGAGGAAAGTGTGTTTCATGGAAATTTTTTAATTTGTAGTACCGTTGTTTTGTCATTCTATGGACACATTTCTTAGGACAGAGTTCAGCCCCATGTACTCAGTAGGCTAGTAACGCTTCAGTGATGGGTGCTATTCCTCAGGCTTCCAGTAGGTCACTCTGTGTAACCAGCAGTTGACTCACAAGACTCATTACAGATAATCTTGTACTAAGAGCTCCCCTGCACACTGCTAGATGATAGTCTACTCTTCTCCATTAGCACTGTTGGGTGCATAAGTTTTATGAAACAGTAAATTGTATTATCCTATCAATTGCAGTAGTTCTTACGTTTTGTTGTCTGGCAAGAATTTTGATTTTGCTTTCTATAGAAAATTATCTATGGCTATCAATCTTCCTTATTCTGAATATGATAATGCTGTGTTCATTTATGTAGAAAGACTGCAAGTGTGTGTCTTGGAAATAGGGAAATAGCTTCTTTCTGTTTGTGTGAGTTTTGCCATCAGATAAGCTTGAAGCTTTGTCTGCATCTGCACTTGACTGTGTATCTGGGATATCTGGGCAGGTGTAGGGACCCTGCTTCTAGATGAGGTGGCTGAAAACTAGAGGTTCTGGATGTCCACTTACACTGTGCAATTCAGAAATGGAAGGATTCAACATGGTGTTTTTTTGTTGTTAAACTGTTAACTGGTATAAAGCCAGCTGCCTTCAATGCTAAAGGCTCAGACATTTTCTTAAATGGATTTCATGTCCCATGGAAGGAATTTCTACCACCTGCTCAAATAAAACTTTGTAAACCTTAAAAAAAAACAAAAACAAAAACCAAAAAAAAAAAAAAAAAAAGAGAGACACTTTTAGCTGAGTGTGGAGGCTCACACCAATAGCCCCAGCACCTGTGAAGCTAATACAGGAGAATCATTGAGTTTGAGGCCAGCTGAAGTTACAATGAGACCCTAGCTTTTCTCTAACCCTTGAAAGTAAACAAAACAAAATGGAGACACTTTTACCATTAAGAATTCAGAGACATGTATGTTTCACTGTCTGTGTACATGGGCAGAAACATCATACAGTATTCCACATACAATTTTTATGTTTTAAAGCATTAGTTAAAATTAATGTAATGTAAACTTTGAAAGGGCAAAGAGGGACTGTTCCACAGATAAGCTACAGGTGGCATGGGAGTGAGTTTTAGAGTTACTTTGTGCTCCTGGCTACCCAGCTTTGTCAAGGAAGAAAATTCTTTTTACACATGATTGAACCCATGTACTATCTCCAGAAAAGGGAAACTGGAACATTCTTTAAAAGTGGAGTAAAAAGGATGTTGACTTTTTCATCAGACGATTTGGGAGATTTTCTTTTAATTTTTTGGGGGGACTTTCTCATGCCTAATGAGAGTCTGAGGAAGCACAGCCTATGCTGAAGTAGGGAAGGGACCCTGTCAGCATCTCCATTGGCTGCTCACGTCCCTTTCAGCAGATGGGAGGGCAGGCAACAGCACCCAGCGTCTCCCAGGGAATGGAGCAAAGCCCCTTCTGGACCAAGTGCATTTTTGCAGTGTTGACCTATTGCCTTAGCACAAACTTCACCACATTTTTTGTTTTGGTCTTGGGGTGACATTTTTAAATATTTTCAGGAAAATTAGCACCTTTTTATTTTCCAACATGTACTGACATCTCCTTTCATTTATTTATTTTGGTTTTAAACTACTTAACCATCTAGTACAGACTGAATTAATGCACCGTATACAGTGCATTGATCTGATAGATGCAAACGTGTCCTGATCACCATAATCACATGCACATGCATATTTGACATGCAACACTTTCATTTCTTGCTTTATAAAGCCCACTTAAAATATGTTTTCTTTAAAGTGCTAAACAATTTCTGTTCAAAATTTACTTCATTTCCCTACCAAAGTAAGGCTTTAAGAACTGAATTCCCCATTCATCCTCCATTAATACCTTATCTCCACCTTTTAAGTTAAAACATGTTTTCATGGGTTCAAGTTTCTATTTGCATATTTTTGGATGAAGGGAGTGCTATTTGATCTGCATGTATAAAGAAATAGCATCCAGGAATACCTTTCATCTTCACTTTCACTCTTTTTTAAAATTTTATTTATTTTTATATGTGTATGAATGTATTGTCTGCATGTAGGTTTGTGCACCCACCTGTGTCGTGCAATGCCGAGGAGGTCAGAAGAGGGTGTCGGATTCCCCTGGAACTGGAGTTCTCCTGGAATTGGAGATACAGACAGTTCTTAGCCACCATGTGGGTGCTGGGGATAGAACCTGGGTCCTCTGCAAGAGCAGTCAGTCCTCTTAACCCCTAGGCCATCTCTCCAGCCCAACTTTCACTTATTGTTCCCCTGAATGCCAAGTTCCTCTTCTTCACAAAGAAACTGGGAGTTGATACCCTTCGTACTTGTATCTTGCTTGTTTAGAGGTTTCATAGCCAAAGGAAGAGATAGCCATGGTCTCAGCAACAGCAAGCAAAAGAAATCTCTCTTACCTGCTCTTTAAAAAACTTTCTTTTGGGCCCAGGCATGGTGGCACTGGGGAAGCAGAGGCAGGTGGATCTCTGTGAGAACAAGTCCAGCCTGGTCTGTATAGCAAGTTCCAGGCTAGCTGGGGCTACCAAAATAAATAAATAAATAAATAAATAAATAAATAAATAAATAAACAAACATCCTGCTTCCCATACAGAGGTGTCCACAGAAGTGCCTGTGGCTGTCTAGCTCCTCTTCTGTTAATACTTGCTGCAGCCTTTGAGCACTGTGGTCTGGAAGCTGTCGGGATGCACTTCCCTGGGGAGGTAAACGTCCTTGACTGGGTAGAAGCTGGTATCTTTGGCACCTAGTCCAGCCAGCAGTGTCAGGCTGGTGTTTGGCGATGAGGCACTGCCTTGTGTCTTCCCAGGCTGACAGAATGAATGCTGGGGTTCTGAAGAGAGAAAGGGGTCCCACATGTAGGATCTCACATCTCTCAAAAGGGCTTGGCCACAAGCCATGTATACTTGTGTACAGGTATTTGGAGATCAAGAAGCCAGTTCATGTGCTTTGAGTATAGACAAAGGACATCACAGGGGGTGGCAGAATGCTGTCTCTCATCTGCTGACCTGCCCTGTTGGCATGGATTGTCTTAGACCCTTCTTCACTCTTGCCCTGCTGGGTCTTGTGAACAGCTTACTTACCTTGGGTCATCTGCATCTTTAACATTGGCAGGGATTTTTTTTTATTGATGGTTTTTCCTTTTTAAAAAATTTATTTATTTATTTATTTATTTATTTATTTATTTATGGGATTCACAATATAAGAGCACAGTTGTTTTCAGATCACATTAACGTTGCTCAGTTTGCCATACAATTAGGTAATTGGCACTAGCATCCACAGATAAGGGATGCCATTTGTTGTTTTTCTGGGACTGTATTACTTCACTCAGCATGATATCTTCTAGCTCCAACCATTTACCTGCAAATTTCATGATGTCGTCTTTCTTTACTGCTGCATAGAGCTCCATTATGTAGATGTACCACATTTTCTCTGTCCACTTGTCAGTTGAGGGGCACTTGGGTTGGTTCCAGCTCCTTGCTATTGTGAAGAGAACTGCAATAAACATGGCTGTGCATGTATCTCTGCAGTAAGATGAGTCTTGTGGGTATATACTCAGGAGTGGTATGACTGGGTCAGGTGGCAAGTTTATTTTGAGTCTTCCAAGGGTTCTCCACACTGCTTTCCAGAGTGGCTGTATGAGTTTACATTCCCACCAGCAGTGGATGAGTGTTCCCCTTTCCCCACAACCTCTCTAGCACTTGGTATCATTTGTTTTCTTGATTCTAGCCAGTCTTATCAGAGTGAGATGATATCTTAAAGTGGTTTTAATTTGCATTTCCTTAATAATTAGCAACGTTGAACACTTCTTAAGATGTTTCTCAGCCATCTCTAATTCCTCACTTGTGAAGTCTCTGTTCAGCTCTTTATTCCATCTTTTGAGTGGTTCATTTGTTTTCTTTCTTCTTTGTTTTTTGAGTAGTTTATATACTGGAAATCAATGCTTTGTCAGATATATCTGCAGTGAAGGTTTCCTCCCATTCTGTGGGTTTTCTCGTCACTTCTTTGATTGTTTCTTTTAATGTACAGAAGCTTTTGAGTTATATCCAAAGGGTCTTCACTGGAGGGTACTAGAATAGGGGTTTGGTATTTGGCGGAGATCCAGCTGAGTCTTTTGTATTATTTTTCTTTCATTGAGCTTTAGGTAGCTTCTGTTGGGAGTGGTTCCAATGTGAAGCTTAGGTGTTTATTGAGCTGACACTGATTTTGATTATATTCTTCAGGTGTTTTGTTGACTTCTTTTTTTTTTTCTTTTTTTCTTTTAAAAAAATTTTTTTGTGTGTGTGTATGAATGTACTGTCTGCATGTAGGTTTGTGCACCCGTGTCGTGCAATGCCGCGGAGGTCATAAGAGGGCGTCGGATTCCCCTGGAACTGGAGTCAAAGACGGCTCTCAGCCGCCATGTGGGCGCTGGGGATCGAACCCCGGTCCTCTGAAAGAGCAGTCAGCACTTTTAACCGCTAGGCCATCTCTCCAGCCCCTTGTTGACTTCTTAATTGATGTACAGGTGTGGATACTTTAGGCTCCAAAATCTCCACTCTATCCTAACACTGTACAGACCAACACCCTCACCCGACCAGCAAACAGTTTGCCCAGTGGACTAAGCCATGCAACACCCAAGCAGGCCTGAACCCCCAAGGCCTGTGGAACCCATGCCCTGAGGGCCCCAGGTCAGCAAGCCTCTGCTGCAGTGCAACCTGAGTCCCCCACATCCAAGCGGGGTGAACCCCAGTCACCCGCCAATGAGATGAGATGAGATGTCCTCACAGAACTCCTGTACACCACCTGTAATGTACCAACCAATCCCCCAAGGCCAGGTGCCAAGGTCTGTACCTGGGTTCAGTAGGAGAAAGGCTCAGCTGACACTGGGCCTATCCCTGTTGTCTCCTGATGCCCTTGGGCAATGTCTATAGTGCCAAATTGTAGTCCCTGAGGATGCAAGTGCCCTCAGACCATCTCCAATGCTTACCAATGCTCTCGGGGGCCCCTAAGTCCCCCTCCCAGACTTTGCCATTAGCTTCTAAGAATGCACCTGCTGCCCCGGAAGCCACCATCTCGGTTTTAAAATATGATCTCACTATGCTTCTGAGGTTGGTCTGGAATTTTCTGTGAACAACAAGTTTGTCTGAACGTTGTGTCCGTCTTCCTCAGACTCCTAAGTGCTGGGATGGCAGGTTATGCTACCCATGCTTGGCTGATTTGTGGTTTTTTTTTTTTTAATTTTTCTGTATATGAGTGTTTTGCCTGCATGTACATAAGTGTAGCCATGTGCACAATGCCTGTGGAGGCTAGAAGAGGGTATCAGATCCTCTGGAACTGGAGTTATGTATGGTTGTTACCTGCCCTGTAGGAGCTGGGAACACAACTAAAGTTCTCTGCAAGAGGAGGCAGTGCTTTTACTGCTGATCCATCTCTCCAACCCCTGATTTCTGTTTTCAAACAGCAGCTTGTAAGAATTCGTTAGAACAGCAGCAGGTAACACATACAGTCACTTTATCTCTAAATGAGGTTAGCACTACTGTGAGCTTGGCTGTGTTTTGTGAGTATAAAATGAGTTTTTATTAAAGGCTCAGAAGAGCCTAGAAAGTATTCAGGGATGTTTTGCATAGTTGTGATAACTCTATTTAAAATACAGATTAATAATTGTGATATATTTATTCATTTTTGACCAGGTGTTGGTATATTTAATATAGTAAAAGATTATACAGAAATTAAGATAATCAGTAAGGGGGCTGGAGAGATGGCCTAGCGGTTAAGAGCACCGACTGCTCTTACAGAGGACCCGGGTTCGATCCCCAGCACCCACATGGCGGCCGAGAGCCGTCTGAAACTCCAATTCCAGGAGAACTCCAGTTCCAGGGGAATCTGAGACCCTCTTCTGACCTCCGCGGCATTGCACGACATGGGTGCACAAACCTGCATGCAGACAGTACATTGATACACATACCGAAATAAATAAAATAAAATAAATAAATAAAAAAAATAAATTAAAAAAAAAGATAATCAGTAAGTAGATAAACCATTCACTGAAATGAAGTAGTAATGATTTAGATGAAAATTTTACCCTTTTAAAGTAACCAGAACACTAAAAATGAAACAGTGTTAAAGCAAATATTGACCAAAAAAGTATTTGAAAGATGATATTCAAACCTGTTGTTCTGATTTGTTTTCTACTGTTCTGATAAACACCATGACCAAAAACAACTTGGGCAACTAAAGCTTTATTTGGCTTACACTTTCAGGTCACAGTTGATCATCAAGGGAAGCCAAGGGTGGAACTCAAGGCCATGCTTGAAGCAGAAACCACAGAGGAACCCTGCTTACTGGCTTGCTCCTAGGCTCCCTTTCAGCTACCTTTCTGGTACAGCCCAGGCCCACTTGCCCAGGGAAGGCACTGCTCACAGTGGGCTGGGCCCTCAGCTCACTCAGGCTGTGTTAAGCTAAGAGCTGAAACTAGCTAGCAGAGCTTTCCAGTTATAGAAAGACGGATTGTCCTGAAGCACATTCCAGGTAAATTGGTATAAGCCAGGCCACACCTTAATCCCAGCACTTGGGAAGCAGAGGCAGGCAGATCTCTGTAAAATCAAGGTCAGCCTGGTCTACATAGTGAGTTCCAGGCCATCTGTGGCTACAGGGAAACCCTGTCTCAAAACAAAACAACAAAACCAAGAAAAAAGGCCACAGGGGTGGAGGGAATTAGAATGTATGCACAAAGATACCCATCATTATTTATTACTGAAACGCAGGGGGAAAAAGTAATAGCCTTAATATTCTTCTTCTTAACTTGTTTCTTGACACAGGGTGGCCTTAAACGCTCAATTCTGCTGCCTCAGCCTCTCACTTAATGTTGACATTTTGTTTTGTTTTATTTTGTTCTTCAGCACTAGAGATTTAATTGGGGGGTCTCCTTCATGCTAGACAAATACCAACAATTAAACTATATATCTCTAGCACATTTTTTACTTTTTAAATTTTAATTTTTAGACAGGACCTCACTAGGTTCTCCGGCTGGCTTTGAACTTACTCTGAAGCCCAGGCAGGCCTTAAACTTATGATCTTTCTGCCTCAGCCTTCCTATAAGCTACATTGTTTGGCTTATATTGCCAGGCCTGGTTTAATTATTTTTTATTCATTTATTCTGTCCATAATAGCAATGCTGTTTACCACCCAACACAAAAGCATGACCAGACAGCTTTGATCTGTTGCTATAGCCAGGATTATCATGACTCTCAACATTGTAACATCAGCCTGAAAGCCTAGGGAGAAGGGTTCAAATGAGTTGTTTGCAAACTAACCTGATTTTAAGTAGAGAACTTACAAAGGAGAATAATGCAAATATATTTGTCAACTACCTGACTAATATGCTACCTGTGGTCTCTCAGCCAGTTACAAATACTCTAAAACTCTAAAAAATGCTTACCCCTTTGAGAAATGGACGATATTCACCTGTAGCTTTTTTATTGTTTGCTTTTATTTTGAGTATTTTGCCTACATGTATGTAAGTGCACCCATGTCCTGCAATGCCCAAAGAGATCAGAAACAGGCCTTGGCTCCCCTGGTACTAGAGTTACTGACTATTGTTGGCAGCCACGTGTGTGCTGGAAACTCAACCCAGGTCCTCTGCAAGGGCAGCTGGTGCTCTTTACCTCTGAGCCATCTCTCCAGCCCCTGGATTGTAGCTTTATTTAAAACAGTTTAACTTTATTGTCACTCTATTCTGAGCACACTGCCCTCTTCACTCTAACACATACTACTCGCAGCCTCTGGAAGTGGGTGTTCACCTGGTGGGAAGGGTTCTCTCCACATTCACCTGCCCCTCCCTCCTCTTCTCCCAGTCTCTTCTCATTTGCCTACAGAGTCTCTTTAGCGACCCTGGTGGTTATTATAGCAAATCTATACTCATCACTGGCAGCATCCCCTAATTTTCTGTAGAGCAGTTATTCCTTCTAGATCCTAAGTACTTGCACAGTATATGCTTCCTTCTTGCCTGGCATGGCACCTGTACATGACAATGAACAACAAATAAATCATACCAGTTTTGAGCTGAGCACCTCACCATCTCTTATTCTCTGCATATAGACAGGCTGTTGTGTATGATATTCCCTCCATCTAAGGCTCAGACATCAGCAAGGAAGAAGGGCTGGAAAGACCGTAAAAGCCAGAGAGTGGACATCTGTATCAAAACAGTGTTTGCCAGACATGACAGTCCAGTTACACACATGAACTCACAGTGGCTAGGAGTGCATGCACAAGACTTGCACAAGATCAAGCCAGCCAAAACCCCAGTGTGGAAGGGAAGGAGCTATTGGCAGGTGATGGCTACTGGGAGATGGAGAGTCTATTTGCTTCAGGGATTTGGAAACTGAAAGTCTACCCATGCTCTAGTTGATGGCCCTATGCCCTGTATGTATAGCACTAAATGGACTCTGTGGGCATCAAACTTAAAAAACTAAAAGAGAGACAGGGAATAACAGAGGAGGATTTGGAGGAGGAAATAAAGGACATGTTGGATCTAAACACATTATATCCATGATGGAATATTAAATAAAACATTTAAAAATGTATAGCAATTTTCACATTCCATTTTTCAGATACAACTCCCTCTGTTTGGGTGAAAAAAGAAAAGCAGTCTGCCACTTAAGTCTGTTTCTCCTAAAAAAAAATCTAACTTTTTAACCAAAAATAGCCTGCTTGATATGCCCCCATGAGCACAGACTTCGCTTGAACAGTGTGAGCATTAGCGGCCTGACCTCCTGCTTGATGGGTGAGTTTCCTTGGGGGCACCTGTGCTTGCCTGTGCCCCTCTGCATCTGTATGTGCAGATTGGAGAGCACCCTGCAGAGTTGTAATGTTGTAACCTGGCAAGTCTGTAGCCATTAGCCATTTATGTATAATTGTCTATTTTATTTATTATTCTTATTTTATGTGTATGTATGAGTGTATTGCTTGCATGTATGTAAGTGCACCATGTGTGTGTAATGCCCAGAAGAGAGTGTTGGATCTCCTGGAACTGGAGTTCCCAATGATTGTTAGCCATGATGTGGGTCCTGGGAATTGAACCTGGGTCCTCTAGAAGAACAGCAAATATTACACACCATTTGTGTGTAATAGTTTTAACACAGCTTCTGGGCATAGTAGGAGACCTCAAATTGGCAGTTATATTTTGTTATGTCTTTTATAATAGCACTACCTCAGCTTCACTGTGAAACAATAGTTGGAATACTGTGGGTTTATTAATTACATATGAGCTGCTGATACGGTTATCATGACTCTTAAAAGTATTTTCACATCAGCACTGAAGCTTGGTTAAAAAATTTAAATGGAGGAAGGATACCATCTTCAGCAAATGGTGCTGGCAAAACTGGATCACCATCTATAGAAGAACAAAATTAAACCCCTACTTCTCACCCTGTACAAAAATCAACTCCAAGTGGATCAAAGATCTCAATGTAAAACCTGAAACCCTGAAGGTGATAGAAGAAAAAGTTGGTAACAACCTACAAGACACAGGTGTAGGAAAAGACTTTCTAAATCAGACAGCAGCCACACAGGAAGTAAGGTCTACAGTTGACAAATGGGACCTCATCAAACTCAAAAGCTACTGTAAAGCAAAAGAAACAATCAAGGAACTGAAGAGAAAATCCAGAGAATGGGAGGAAACCTTCACCAGTGATTCATCTGACAGAGCATTAACGTCAAGAATATACAGACTACTCAAAAAAAGAAGAAGAAAACAAATGACCTACTCAAAAGATGGAGTAAAGAGCTGAACAGAGACTTCACCAGTGAGGAGGTAAAGATGGCTGAGAAACACCTTAAAAAGTGTTCAACATCTGGGCTGGAGAGATGGCTCAGTGGTTAAGAGCACTGACTGCTCTTGCAGAGGACCCGGGTTCGATTCCCAGCACCCACATGGTGGCTAAGAACCATCTTTAACTCCAGTTCCAGGGGAATCCAATGCTCTCTTCTGACCTCTGTGGCATTTCATGACACGGGTGCACCAACCTACATGCAGACAGTACACTCATACACATAAAAAATAATAAATTAAAATTTTTTAAAAAGTATTCAACATCATTAATAATTAAGGAAATGCAAATTAAAACCACTCTCAGATATCATCTCACTCTGATATGACTGGCTAAGATCAAGAACACAAAAGACACCAAATGCTGAAGAGGTTGTGGGGAAAGGGGAACACTCATCCACTGCTGGTAGGAATGTAAACTTGTACAATCATTATGGAAAGCAGTGTGGAGAACCCTTAAAAGACTCAAAATGAAGCCAGGCATGGTGGTGCATGCCTTTAATCCTAGCACTGGGGAGGCAGAGGCAGGCAGATTTTTGTGAGTTCAAGGCCTGCCTGGTCTACAGAGTGAGTTCCAGGACAACTGGGGCTACAGGGAGACCCTGTCTTGAAAAAGGCACCCTCCCCCCAAAAAGACTCAAAATGAGCCTACCACCTGACCCAGTCATACCACTCCTGGGTATATACCCATAAGACTCATCCTACTGCAAAGATGCATGCACATCCATGTTTATTGCAGCTCTCTTCACAATAGTGAAGAGGTGGAAACAACCCAAATGCCCCTCAACTGATGAGTGGATGACAAAAATGTGGTACATCGCAGTAAAGAAAGATGACATCATGAACTTTGCAGGTAAGTGGATGGAACTGGAAGCCATTATGCTAAGTGAAGTAACACAGTCCCAGAAAAACAAGCAGCAAATGGTCTCCCTCATTTGTGGATGCCAACACCAAATTCCCAGATGAAAAGCAAACTGAACAACATTATTGTTATATTCCTGTTTATCTGAAAGCAACTATGTTGTCATAATGTAAATCTCTTAACAGGCTCTAGAATTGATCCACCACTTATTTTCAGACACTGTAATTACTGTATATGAGTGGAAATGTATGCATATTTTAGAGTAATATAAAATTAAAGGACAAAAATGTGAATTTCTAAACATAAAAGACTGAGAGAAAGATGCAAGATAGTTACGGCAGAGTGCATGATCTAGGGTGGGGTGGGAGGAAGGAAAAGGAGAATATGTCTAAACTGAATGGAAAAATGTCTGAAATACACAAAACATCAATTAAAAAAGAATTTAAAAAATTTGAAATTAGCCAAGCTTTGAAAACTGACCTGATTTCGTGTGGAAAATCTGCAAAGGAAATATTGAAAATATGCTTATTGAATATACTACAAATGTACAAGATCAGTAAACTGTATGATATCTTCTAGCAAGCTCCAAATATGATGTTGAAAATGCCAAAAACCAGCCTGCAGAACATCTGGATACAGGGAAGGGGGCTTACTTGAGGAGTGTGGGTTTACCACAGCTGGTCTAGGCTAGGACCTCTGTTTGCATGTGCAATGGACTTGGAGGCTCCTTCCCAGAGCCTGGGAAGCCTGCTGACTACTGAGGGAGAGGGCTCTGGGTACCTGATTGGTGTGGTCCCAGTCCAGTTCCAGGAAAGACGAAACTTGTTAAGTGGTGTTATAACTGTACTGACAAGAATAAAGGTATTGTAAAGAGACACTTGTGGGGCTGGAGAGATGGCCTAGCAGTTAAGAGCGCTGACTGCTCTTGCAGAGGAACCGGGTTTGATCCCCAGCACCCACATGTCAGCTGAGAACCGTCTTTAACTCCAGTTCCAGGGGAATCCGATACTCTCTTCTGACCTCCGCGGCATTGCACAACACAGGTGGGTGCACAAACCTACATGCAGACAGTACATTCATACATGTAAAAATAAATAAATAAATATTTTTTTTAAAAGAGACTCTTGTGCCCTTCTCCTTGACTCTCAGACTATTGAAACAATGGTCCCCTAAAAATGGGAATTTCCCTGAGAGTCTCATGCTGGGAGAAGGGTAAGCCTGGTGCCAACCAATCTTTTCTCCAGAAAGATATTTTGCACAGTTTTGATACATTGTCAGACCACATTGCAGGAGACTGGCATTGTGACAAAGATGGATCAGTTATGGGCAGGACCACACCTTCATCAGGACTTTTTGGCTATGCAGACCTCAAGCCCCCTCTCTGCACCTTATTTTTCTGCTTGTCACTGTTAATTTTCTCTTCCATTGGCCTGCTGATGACAGGTGACTGAACCTAGCTTAATACAGCTGCCAGGACCCAGGCTCTGAAGCCAAGTCCAGTAACAGTATCTTTTGTGAAGTTAAAAAGGGATCATATTATATTTCTACTTTACTAATTTGGAAACTATGTTAATTTAGGCTTGGCATATGTGATACAGAATAAAAATGTACAACTAAGTGCTATCATTTGGAAATTTTGCATTATGCTAGATGATCTAGACCTTGCATTCATTTAATTACTGTATTTAAAGGCCATGTGCCTATTTTTCATGCTGAGATGCCATCCACTTCACGGTGGCCTGGACTTGCTTCCAATGCCCAGAGTGGAGGATAAACTACAAAGAAATGCTGGCGTGTGCTGAACAACTAGCCCTGGAAGAACAGAGACCTGAGTCTCTGTAACTCAGAACAGGACCACAGTGAGGACTTGAGAACCGGGTCATGGAACCAGATGGTCACAGTTCCTAATAGACAAGCCCCACTGCAGCCCACCGGGACCCTGCACAGTCCGCTACATAGTGACCTCACCAGGCAGGAGATCAGCCGGACTGGAAGGACCGTCTGTTTCAGTTTGTTGGTTTCACCATATGATATACAACCCTGTAAACAAATTAATTTCCCAGGGGACTTTTGAGAGCATCCTAACCACATTATCATTTTTCTGCATCAAGGAAGCTTAGCAAGAAAACAATTATGGAATGGTCTTCAAATGATCTCCAAATGGCTAAAAACAGATACGGTGGTCAACAGATGGGGAAACCTGAGAAGATTCTGAGGATAAAACCCAGGGTGCCACCCTTCAGGAAGCTGTCATACCTGTTCTTTTCTTCCTACCAGCCCTTGGCAGAACTCTTCTGTATGCTCAGTTTTAGAATTTCCAATTCTCTACTGTACATGACTTCTCTCTCTCTTTCTGTGTCAGCCCCCCAGCCTCCCACCTCCCCTCCCAGTCTTCCAAGCCCATGGTTAAAGAACATAAAGTACAAGTCTCTAACATAAGATGATGTGGCCAGGAGAATGTGAAGATATTTTTGGATAATAGCAAATGCATTAGCACATTCTCTTATTACTCTGCCCACGAGCTGTTGCAGAATGATGTCTTCCAGGCAGCACAGGGCTGTTGTACTTTTGAACTCTCAGCTGCTGTGAATCACTGAAGGAGACCCACACAGGATTAGGCCCATTAACGTTCTGTTGTGGAGGAGAGGGAGAGTTCACAAGCTCATTCTTCCCCAAAGATATGTAGGAAGCTAATAGGGGGAAGAGGCTTATGGAGCCTCTAGCTCCAGGACTGATAGGTGGTTAACTATACATAAAACACACTTATTTGTTTTCTTCAGTTCTGAGGTTGCCCATAATTTGACCACACTCCTATCAGCAGTCTCTCATCCATGCTCCTGCAAGTGATTCACCAAAAATGTACTTGGGAGAAATCATTTCTTTGTTTTTGTCGCTGGTGTCCTAAATGGATGTTTGTCTCTTCAAAAATGTCATACTACGTAAGCACTTACTGGTCTGTGTCTGACCCCATACATTTCCTTAGGGGATGCAGTAAAAATTGTGATCCCTTATGAAAGCAGCCAGGTACTTATTGGATGACAGACAAATAAAGCCAAGACTAAACAAGGTGAGGTAATGGCTGTGCCGGATGGAAGCCTGGAGCTGAGGAAGGAAAGAGGAAGAGAAGGAAAGAAGGTTGTTTAGTTTACCTCTTGAGAGTTATGTTCATGTCCTCAAAGTAAAGTGGCCAGCAGGTGAGGACACGGCTAGCCATTCAAGACAGAAAGCTGAAAGCCACAATGGCCCGCAGGGATGGATGAGAGCTGTTACACTCCCACTCCCGCAGCAGTTCGGCTCTGCCTCACCATCTTGACAGCCTGTCTGTTCATCTCCCGGGCTTGTTGTCAGGGTACCAGGCATCCTTCCCAAGGATATGCCAGAGGTCATGGGGTCTGGATACTTGGAGACTAGACAGAGAAGACACAGATCAAAGGAACCAGAATCCATGGCTTGGCTTCTGGCAATCCAGGGAACCCAGACTGTGGGAGGTTTATGGCTCACCAAGTTCTTAAGCTCTAGATAAAAGCCAAATGAAGCTTTATAGCAAGGTGCGAAGTACACACATGCATCTGGTGATTCATTGAGCAATAGTGACAAACACCCAAAATGGGCCAGTCTTTTTGGCTAGTTTCTGGGGACACCACTTCAGGCAGCTTATCCAGATTTGTGCTCCTGTAACAGAATATCTAAGACAGAGTCACTTATGAAGAAGAGAGATTTATTTCTCATAGTTCTAGAGGCCGGGAAGTCCAAGGCCAAGGGGCATGCATCCAGAGAGGGTGATCTTGCTGTATCATCCCATGGCAGAACGCAAGAGGGTGAGAAAGGGCAGGGTAGAGAGTTTACCAATGTGGGCCTTTCTCCACGAGACCACTAATCCCACACTGTGGCTCCCATCTTTAAGATCTAATCTAGCTCAGATCATCTTCTATGGTGGTTTAAATACGAAATGTCCCCTATAGGCTCATAGGCTTCTCATGGAATCATTAGAAGGTATAGCCCTGTTGGAGGAAGTACATCACTGGGGGGTGGGGGTGGGGGCTTTGGGAGTTCATGACCTCTTCTGGTTTTCTCTCTGCTTCCTGTTTGAGCTCACATCTTCAATGTGGTCTCTAAATTTGTGGCTCCCATGCCCTGCTTGCCACCATGGATTCTTGTCCACCTGGGACCATAGGTACAAAATAAACTCCTTCTTGGTCATGGTAGTTTATTATGGCACAGAAAAGCAACAAATACATCTTCTAAAGCCCCTGGTAACATATGAACTTGGAGAATGTTTTTATTATATAAACTTTGGGGAATGTATTCAACCATAAAACCAGACACATGCTATTGGACTCTTCTGAGAGCTCTGTATCATGGCTCTGATCAATCAGAAGCCCCCTTCTTATCTTATCCCTTTACTGCTATTTTGAGGGAACAACTACTGTTGCTCCCTTTTTAAATTTTTTGTACGTTTCTATTGAATTTTTGTGTACTTCATACAAAACATTTCAATCAAATTTAATCATGTTTGTACCCCCTTCTCCACTGGCACCTTCCTATAGCCTGCCCCCCACCCCAGAATTCACACATTCTATCATTTGTGTTAAGGCCTATCCTGTCAAGTTAGTGTCCCTAGACATTCCTCAGTGTAAGTTTATCCACTGGGGTCTAGTCAGCCTATGTAGAGTCCTTCCCTTTAAGAAAGTCACCTCTTCCTCACCCAGCAGTAATCAGTTACCAATAATTCTTCAAATAATATTGGGACTTGTTGCCCATTTCCACAGTTCTGCACTGGGGTTTTGTCTGCCTGAGTTTGCATAGGTCTTGTGCTGTAAGGTCATGTGAGCAAGATCCCAGGAGCTGTAGAACTCCATTTTCCTATGGTCATGTACTTCCTCCCTGTGTCTTACAATGTTTTCACCCTCTCTCCCGCAATGGTTCCTGAGCCCTCCCTGGGTGAAGTTTAACACAGAAGTCCTGTCTAATGATCTCACTCTGCAGACTCTTACTCTCTATGCTTTCGTCGTTTGTGACCTTTTATGTTCCTGGCCCTCTGTTGCATGAGGAAGCTTGATTGATATGAACAGAGAGATCCATTAGTGTCTTCTTTACCCTCTGTTGTATATTCTGTGAGCCTTAAGTGTAGAAGTTGAATTGTAAATGTACCACTTAGGCTTGAGCAATTTATAGACAATGTTTGTGTGTGATAGGTTGTGGTACACTGTAATAGTTGCTCATATTTTTATTACAAGAAGCCCAAACTTCCATTTTTAAGCCTGCTGCTCAAAGATTTTCCACATCTGTTCTCTCATGAGTTCAAACTCGTTTCCTCTGCCCTTACAGAGGAAACTCTTCATGGCTGCCTTAGTGCCTACCCACCTCCCACCACCACTTTAGCTATTGTGTAGCTGTGACAAAATAGTAGAGATAGACAACTTATGAAGAATGTGATGGTTAACTTTAATGGCTAACTTGATCCAATCTAAAAATCTCTTGGGAAGAGAGTTTCAAAAAGGGATTGTCCGCTTTTCTAGTTTGCTTTGTGCTATTGTAATAAACACCATGGCCAAAAGCAGGAGGGGAAGAGTTTGTTCTTGTTTGCTTTCTGTTGCTATGATAAAACAGAGTTCAAAACTGCCTTGGGGAGGAAGTGGTTTATTTCATCTTTTTTTTTTTTTCAAAAGAATTTATTTCTGGGGCTGGAGATGGCTTAGCGGTTAAGAGCACTGACTGCTCTTGCAGAGGACCCAGGTTCGATTCCCAGTGCCCACATGGTGGCCAAGAACCATCTTTAACTCAAGTTCCAGGGGAATCTGACGCCCTCTTCTGACCTCCGTGACATTGCATGACACAGGTGCACCAGCCTACATGCAGACAGTACACTCATATATATAATGAAATATTTAAAAAATTTTTTAAAAAGACTTTATTTCTAAAATAAATGATGAATTAAAAAGATCATTTTAAATTGTGGAATATATTCTACTATGAACAGAATATTCATTAGAAATAAACCCCAATAGTCCAAACATATTTTAATAAAATAACTAAAACACTTGATGACATTTGTTTATTGAGTTTTGAGAAGAGGTGTATTCCTAGATGGAACAAAACAGTCACTAAACCCAACAGGACACAATCAGCTGGAAGGGCTCTGCCAGCCCTTTGGGGGAAGTTGCTTTGACTTTCCATTTGAGAAACATAGAGTTAACACAAAAGAAACACTCAAAATAGAGCCAGGTGTGAGGGCATGTGCCTTTGATCCCAGCACTCAGGAGGCAGAGGCAGGGAGATCTTTGTGAGTTCAAGGCCAGCTTGGTCTACATAGTGAGTTCCAGACCAGCTGGGGCTATAGGAAACCTTGTCTCAAAAAGACTAAAAAGGGCCAGGGATTGTGGTGCACGCCTTTAATCCCAGCACTTGGGAGGCAGAGGCAGGTGGATCTCTGTGAGTTCAAGGCCAGCCTGGTCTACATAGTGAGTTCTAGGACAGCTGGGACTACAGGGGGACCCTGTCTTGAAAATACAGAAAAAAAAGACCAAAAGGGAAAAAAAAATCATTTTTTTTAGTGTGCAGTGTTAGTTCTGTTAATTATATGAAATTGTCCCCATATAAAATTTTTACATTTCCTTTCTAAATCTTCAGCTTCCTATCTCTGTGTTCCTGCTCTGCTCACTCTCCCCCCTTTGTGGTGTAGATCAGATAGGCTTTGCTGCATTTTGAATTGTTTGGTCCTCTGCTCCTGACCTCTGTCACTGCTGGCAGTTAACCAGCGAAATTCTAATTCCAAATACTGCGAGTTTTAGCTTTATCATATTTTCTGTTATTTTTTGATGTTCCATTCCTTTTTTATCTTTTATTGAAGTTTTGTGCATTTCATACATCACCTCTCAGTTCAATCCAGACTCAATTCCCCCTCCATGCACCCCTCCCCTCTCAAGTTCATGCAGTCTGCCATACATGTCCTGTTTCCCCTCTGAGTCTTTTCAAAGTTTTTCAAAGCAGAAGACTATTTTTTGGGGGGGAAGAACTCTACTGCTTCAGTCAGTTCCCTGTCCCAGTTCTTTTGTTGCTGTTGTTCCCTCCAATCTGTATTGTTTCACCATATGCATTTATGTATTTCACACATGTACTAAAATCATGTCCTCTGAAAATAAACTATATTTTATTTTCAAATCATATTTCAGGATCCACATTTTTCCCTTTTAATTTTATATTGCTCTAAAATTTGCAAACATACCCTCCACACTTGTACCAAAATTATAAAGTCTGAAACTAGGTAGTAGGTTAATTCTAGAGTCCATTAAGGGATTCACATTCTAAGAGCACAGTTGCTTTTAGATAAAGAGAAATATAACATTAATGTTACTCAGTTTGCCTTACTTGATGCTAGCATCTGCAAATGAGGGATACCATTCGTCGCTTGTTTTTCTGGGACTGTGTTACTTCACTTAGCATAATATCTTCTAGTTCCATCCATTTACCTGCAAATTTCATGATGTCATCTTTCTTTACTGATGCATAGAACTCCACTGTATAGATGTATCACATTTTCTCTATCCACTCATTGGCTGAGGGGCATTTGGGTTGGTTCCAACTCTTTGCTATTGTGAAGAGAGCTGCAATAAACATGGCTGTGCATGTATCTCTGCAGTAGGATGAGTCTTGTGGGTATATACCCAGGAGTGGTATGACTGGGTCAGGTGGTAGACTCATTTTCAGTCTTTTAAGGGTTCTCCACACTGTTTTACATAGCACTTGTGCAAGTTTACATTCCCACCAGCAGTGGATGAGTGTTCCCCTTTCTCCACAACCTCTCCAGCATTTGGTATCATTTGTTTTCTTGATCCTAGCCAGTCTTTTTGGAGCGATATCTTCAAGCGGTTTTAATTTGCATTTCCTTAATTATTAATGATGTTGTAGCTCCCCTCACTGAAGGAAGTTGGGGTAGAACCTCAAGGCAGGAACTTAGAGGCTTGAACCAAATCAGAGATCTTGAGGAAGAATGCTGCTTACTGGCTTGCTTCTCCTGGCTTGCTCTGCTACCTTTCTTATACCGCCCAGGCCCACTTGCCCAAGAATGTGACCCCCAGAGTAGGCTGTACCCTCCTTCATCAATTGAAAATTAAGAAAATGTCTTACAGATATGTCCCAGGCCAATCTGGTGGAAGCAATTCCCCATTGAGATCCTCTCTTCTCAGATATGTCTAGGTTTGTGTCAAGTTGCTAAAAAACCCATTATGGCAGAGTTTATTACATCTTATACTTCCAGATCACTGTCCATCATTGAGGGAGGTCAATGTAGGAACTCAAGTAAGAACTAAAGCAGAAACCACAGAAGAACCCTGCTTGCTGGCTTGCTGACTGTTGTGTTCAGCTTTCTTACACAGACGAGGCTCATCTGCCCAGGGATGGTACCACACAAAGTAGGGTAGGCCCTTCTACATCAAATAACAACCAAGACAATCTCTTATAGACATGATCACAGACCAGTCTGGTCTAGGCAATTCGCCAACTTAGGCTTCTTCTAGGTATTCATTTCTTTCTATTATTGACCAGCTGCTTAAAGCTCCTGCTATTATGTCCCTGAAATAATGGATTAAGCCTGGAATTGTGAGCTAAAATAGACCTTTTTTCCTTTGAGTTGCTTTTGGTATTCTATCACTGGAACAGAATTGGAAGTAGGATACTCACATATCCACAATGGATATTAAATGTGTATATGTGCATGTGTCATTAGACATGGTTGTGTTATGTGGAAGGACCTAGAGGCAACAGAACCCCAGTAGCTGTCAGCATATCCCGTACCCAGATCATACCTTACAATGCCATTCTCAAATGATAGAACCCAGGCTTTAAAATTCTAGGAGAAAATAGAAAATCTTTGTGATGTTGGGTTAGGTAAAGTTCTCTTAAGTACAACATCAAAAGTGTGATTCATAAAATAGAAGAGTTACTAAATTAAACTTCATAAAAATAAAAATGTCTATTCTTTGAAAGGCATTGTTAAGAAAATGAAAAAAAGGAGCTGGAGAGATGGCTCAGTGATTAACAGCATTTATTGCTCTTACAAAGAACCTGGATTTGATTCCCAGAACTCACATGGCAAATAACATCTGTCCTTAACTCCAGTTCCAGGGGATTGATCTAAGGCTCTCTTCTAGCCTATATGGGCACCAGACACTCACATGGAACATTTAACACACACACACACACACACACACACACACACACACACACACACACACACAGGCAAAATATTCATACACATAAAGTAAGAAAATAAATAAAAAATTTAAAAAGGAAAATAAAAGAGAAATGATAGTCTGGGAGAAAATATTTACAGAAAGCATATGTAAGAAAACACTTGTGTTTAGAATATGTAGAAAACTTTTTTTTTTTTGGTCTTTTTGAGACAGGATCTCCCTGTAGCCCCAGCTGTCCTGGAACTCACTATGTAGACCAGGCTGGCCTTGAACTTACAGAGATCCACTTGCCTCTGCCTCCCAAGTGTGGAATTAAAGGTGTGCGCCACACCTGGCTGTAGAAAACTTTTAAGACTCAATGATAGGGGAACATAAAGCCTAATTAAACAGAGAACAAAGTTGTGAATAGATTCTCCATCCAAAAATGTCCATAGATAGCAAATAAGTATGTGAAAGGAGGGGAGGAAGCCATTTCTGCAGGAAATGAACATGCAGTGCATCCAGACACCCATACAGGGCATGCAAGCTTCACTGCATCTCTCTGCATTGGTCAGAGAAAATGACATTTCCTTGTCATTTACAAACTTCTCAAATACATGGTGAGTGCTTAGTGGGTCATGTAGATAAATGTTTTCCCTCCAATTCTATCACTTCTCCCATCATCACCTTGGTAGAAAGACTGTCCTTCAAGACTCCACTATTCTTTAGGATCTCAGGGCCCCTTCATGTATTTCTGGCACAAGTGAAGAATGTCTTGGGCCATTGGATGGGGTTATGCACATGAGCTGAGCTGCAGGGAGGCTTGAGCTAGTTCTGACAAATGTCATTCTCTCTGGACATTCTTTTGGACAAGAACTGCTTTCTATTTCTAATTTCCCCTAATGGTCAAAAAGAAAGATGGGGGAGGGGTGGGGGGATGGAGCTTGGATCTCAGCAAGACAGGATGCCCGTTCCCCTCTGCTGCTGGAGATCAGAAGAGATTTGTCTCAGAATATCGAAGCTAGAACTGACCACTTCACACTTATAATTCTGAGTTAGGACAAATCCTCTTCTGTGGCAACCAAACAATCCCAGACTTTGCCTTACTCAGGAGCAGGGGTGGTAGAGGATGTATCTGGAGATAATAATGTCAGCTTTAGAGAGCCCCATTCTGAAGACATTACCTTCCAGGTCATAAAAGGAAGAATCCAGTCTCTTCACTTTTTCTGCACGTTGGCTCTGCTGTTCAGCCAGAATCCATCCCGTCTGTGATCATTATTATTCATTGTCAACTTCACTGAATTTGGAATCTCCCAAGAAACATACTTCTGGTGTTTCCTGACTATTGACCAAGCGGCAAGAGGTCTAGTGTGAATGTGCAGGTACTTTTGCACGGGCTGGGGTCCTCAACTGAAGAAAGAGTGCAAAAGGAGGCAGCCAGCTGAGTGCCAGCTCCCCCATCTGCTGGTCTGCCCAGAGGTGAAGATCCCCAGCCATGTACTTCCATTGCCATGAATTCTGCAATTTGTTCCCAGCCATGATTAGCTGTACCTTAAGGCATGAATCTTCTTCCCTTAAATTGCTTCTTCAAGGATTCGGCTACAACCCTGAGAAAGTAGCTAATACAGTCTACTGGAGTTGCTGCCCTGTCAGAGAAAGGTTTGTGACTCTCATCCCACACAGGACTACTTGGCTTGAACTTCTCCAGCTCTGGTTAACCGTTATGAGGGAAATGGCTCTGCCTCTGCCTCTGCAGTTCAGCCAGCCCCAAGCTAACGAGGTAACCTGGGCTCCTGTTGGCCTGACAAACATGCATCCTCCCCATATCTCAGCATGATCTGGACAATGAAACACTGCAACATGCCTGAACCTGTGTCATGCTGTCCATTAACACCAACTACTAGGGTCCTTTTGTTTAGAATGGTCTGGTTATAGATTGGCTAACATTTCCTGAGCCTCTGATTCTATGAGTACTGCTTTTAGAAATGATCCAGAACACTGAGAAGACTTCTGGACAATTTCTTTGTTCAACTGTAATGCTTTGAAGGGATTTAAAAAAAATGGAATTCATAAACAAATTTGCCTCATTTCATTAGAAGGCAACCATATCTAATGCGCTCACTTCCCGGGGGTGAAACTACTGGCTGTATTTTGCTGTTCTGTGATGTCATGGGAAACCATAGAATGTAAGTCATAAGCCTCTAATTGCCATAAATAGAATACCACTGTCCCATAGGGTCAGTCAGATTTAGGGCTAGGGTGTCCTAGCACAGAACTAATCAGTTCAATTAGCTCTTCTCTAAGCTTCACGTTGTCCCCCAAATCAAGGTGACTTCTTGCAGTGCCATGGTCCTGAGTGATTCTCCTTGCTGCCTATCAAAATAGGAGAATGGAGACAGTTTCTTTGGAAGATTTGTAGACAGGGAACACTTTAAGCCACCTCTAGTTCTGTGGCCCCACTCATTGGCCACAATCAAAAACTAGGGAGAATTTGCTTCCTGTGTTTCACTGACATTGGCACTCCAGATCTGACTGATCTGCAACCCTGAGCTGTGTGAGGTCCATCATCACCAGTAGTCTTTTTTCAGAATTAATTACAAATCTCATGCACAGTAACAGAGAAGCCTTGATTCTCATGTTTTAGCTTTGGCAAAGCCTGGATCATTGGTAAACATGTATTTCTTTGCATTTAAAAGTTCTTATTTTTTTTCTCAGAATTGGAACAAGTTTGTCTTTCAGAAGAACTTGGAAGTCTTTTTACATCATTATCCAAATAGGTCAATTTTGGAATTCTCCTGCGGCAGAGAATGTGAGATGCACTGACTAGCCCAGACGTTCCCCTTGTGCCTTTAGTTAGCTGGGGATATGGAACTTGTTACAATTAAAAATATATAACGGCTATTGCAACTATTCTTCAAGCAGAAGGAGTAAGGCACCCGTTAGCAATGTTCCATTTCATTTCTCCAATGATGGCAACCAAGGTGCCATGAGCCAGGGAACGGAGGTGCAGGATGTTGGTGTCAACCTCAGTCTGTGTCTCTGAGTGACTGCAGAACAAAGCTCTGCTGATACTTGTACAGACCTTAAACAAGAACAAAATAACTCATAGGCTTCACTGTTTGCTAAGCCACTCACCATTTGGAGTCACCTGCTACCTCTGTAGAATGGAACATACCCTGATTAACATAAGTTCCCCTCTCCATGTTTCTGCTTCCTTCCTGGCTGAATAATTTGCTCAAACCATCTGTCTGCCTACAGAGCCATGCCTCCCTATTTCTGGCTTATAAAATTTAATGTCGTTCATGATCTAGTTCATGTCATCTTTTGCCCAAGGATCACCTCAGGCTCCAGTTGGCTATGTCACCCATTCTTCTCTGGTGATAGAACAGTGTGTCCCATTTAAGCTAATCATCTCATTCGCTGTCTGCCTCCTGCCCTCATCTCAGAGCCCCTTGCCCATGTCTGATTTTTCTAGAAACTCTGGGCATCCAGTTTGGTGGTCAGTGAAGCTACAGAAGGTGATGAGTTTGTCTGAATTGAGTTAACTCTTTATGTCACAAGGATAACAACACATATGTCACTGTAATCAACACTGTGAAACAATTGTAAGTTCTCTGTATGATGTATGTGAGTGGGAGCAGATTGCAAAAGACAAAAATTTCATGTGGAGAAATATGATTCTTAGAGTGCAAAGAGCAGTGACACATGCTACCAGAGAAGATACCAGACGGAAAAGTGATGCTTTCTGAATACCAGAGTGAGGCTGTTTACACCCAGCCTTCCAGCCGACCCCTCTGAAAACAGACCTTGTGGCCTTCAGGTTCCCTATCTTGTGAATGGTGACAGTGGTTGATTGGAATGGATATTAATTAAAGTAGTTTAGTAGGCACAGAAATTCAGGGAGCTGAGCTATTTCCCAGGGTTAAACAGGGTAAAGTCTCCATCTTGTGGCTACATTCAGATTTGCATTCACACTAATGACTGGCTATCAAGGGACCCCAAAGTCCATTCAGAGGTCAAGGATCTCTGTGAGAAATAGAAACATATCTCTGTAGTTTAAATATGCTGAGATAGACTTCTTCCCCAGTCATTTGGAAAGGGATCCCACATATACAACCAAGTTACGAAGATATTTATTCAGGTGTCTACCCCAGGAGCTTCTCAAGCTGTTCATCTTGCCCCTCCCCTCCTCCTGTATTCCCCTTTTCCATCTTCTAAACCAGCAAGGAGACAACTTGCCTTGGTCTCCACATCCTCAGCAAGGAGACAACTTGCCTTGGTCTCCATGTCACCTTCCTTATCCTCAGCGAGGAGACAGCTTGCTTTCGTCTTCATGTTGCCTTACTGTTCTCCTGTTTCAACCTCCTCCCACCCCCCCACACTCTCCCACACCCCCACCCCCGACCCCCCACCTTGCTGGTACAAGACTATCCCGATGATCCAGGGAAATCTCCCCATCCCAGGATCTTTCATTTAACCACATCTAGAAAGCTACTTTTTGTCTTAGAAGATAACCTTCACAAGGTAAGGCCTGGGTAACTTTGGGGAGCATCTTTCAGTTCCTCCATGGAGAGGGAGCAGGGAGTGGGCACACTGTGAGCTTAGTCCTACCACAGTCCTTTTCCGGTTCTTTTTCTGCCACCACTGGATAGCAGCTGTGAAGTGCCATGGAGATTGTCCAGTGAGGTCCCAGAGTGGCCTCTGGACTGGCACGAGCCCAGAGTTGCTCTCATCCCTCCTACTTCAGTACGAGGACTAAAGCTACTTCAGCCCAGGCACCCCTAGGGCCCTTCCACAGGTGTGAAAAGATAAACTCTTGGTGTCAGCTACCTTGAGGGACAGTAAAAAGAGGACTAGGGCCTTTCGTTTGTCTGTTTGTAAGCCTTGTACTATTTGATTTTAAGAATTTTGTGTGTTGGGTTGGAGAGTGGGCTCCATAACAAACATGAGCACCCGAATTCAATTCCTAGATCCATGTGAAGAAGTCAGACCTGCTCAGTGGCACGCTCTTATAATCTCAGCACTGGACCTGGAAGCAAGCTGCCCATTAGAGCCAATGGTGGGTAGAGTACGATTCTAAATAAAAAATTAAATAAAAGATATTCTGAACAACAATAATCTACTCTGAATGCACGTCTGGGCTTTCTGGATATCCAGCCTAGACTGCTTGGTAAAATTATTTGGAGTATGCAGGAAGCTTCTCTTGCTATGAGCAGGTGCAGCTCAGTCCTGCCAAGGGAAGGGGAGCAGTGGCCCCCTGAGGTCACTACTGTGGAACTGACCCCTTGATGCAGAGGTCAGTTGGCCACTTTTGAAACCCAGCCTGAGAGGTACTTCCAACCCAGGTCCTTAGCCTGTGAAGCAGAACGCATCCCATCTGGCTGTGCTATCCAACCTGACCAAAAATTGCTGGTTGGACAGGAATTTCAGGCCGCTGGCTGATGGCCAGTCTTCAGCCTACACCTACTCAGAATCCACCTCACATGTTGGTGACCTGATTAGTCTCTGTCCAACCCCATGCTAGCTTATCAGGTTATGATCTGATTGATCCCCATCTAATCCACTAGCCACCCACTCTTGAAATCCAGGCCTGCTTAAGCCTGTATACTTGTAAAATAACAGATGCAGGAATTCTGTGATGATGGTAATGGAGAATTTGATTTATTGCTCGTTGTGAGTCACTTTTATAAGCAAAATTACGTCATCTATCAGAGCCACAGACCCCAGTTTCGCGCCCTTGTGTGCTGCTGCCCTGATTAGCATCATGTTTGCTCCCTCTTGGGGCAGGGTCAGAGGAACCCCATGACTTCTATGTTGTGCCCTGAGGGATGCTAGCTGAGAACTAGCCCCTAATTCAGACTGGATCTTCCCACAGGAGTACTTTTTGAATTGAAGTGGAAAAAAATATATCTTAAAGGAGAGAACTAACAGAAATAATGCAGCTTCAGAGTACTGATCATTATTATTCAGAAAATATTTTGTTTTATTATTTTTCATTTAAATTCAATGCACATTATCCAAAAAGCGTGTTAGCTCCAGGAGCATTTTTCCAGTGGGATTTCCTAAGAGCATCACCGTAGTTCTCCTTGAGCTTCTCCCTTCATTGTAGACTTGTCTAGAGGACAGTTCATCTCATTGAGTCTTCCAGGCTTCTCACACTGACCAGGAAACTCTTCTCAATGCTGCATTGACTGATTCTCTTCCCTTTCTTGAAGGACCCCTCCTGCTGGACAGTTTCTGTGATTATTTGTGACATGTTCTTTGTTGGCCATGTCCTGGCACTGATCATTGGCTATGACATGGCTTCTACTCAGTACAGCCTTTTCTGAGGAGATCCGGCAAACCCTCTTTGAACATGTTTTTCAGAAGTGGCCATGACTTCCTGGGCTGGAGGCCAGAGCTTCTTGCAGGCAGTGTGTCTACACAAGAAGACCCAGCTCACCATCTGCTGGGGTTCATTTCTTCACTCGAATTTGGTGCTGGGCATATATCTAAGAGACAAACCTGTGTCTTCGTTGGTATCTTGGGAAACAAATCACTTTGCTTTCTCAGTTCTCGCTGTCGTTTTCCTTGTGTTCTGTCACCGTGGAGGAAGAGGACTGCACTGTCAGACTCCATGAGGAAAGCTCAGATCTGGGCAACAGTTCTTGAATAGGGAACCATGTCAAAGACCAGTGAATGAGTTTAGTGTCTCACCAACTGAGGAAGCGACTGTTAGAAGTTTTTTGACTTATTCTCATTTTGCATCAGGCAAAGCAGTTCCAGTTTCAGGAAAGTCAGAATTGAAATGCCTGATTTAAAGATGAAAAGAAGTCTTTTTTTTTTTTTTTGGGTTTTGATTTGCATTTCTTTAAAAGGACCTTGGGTGACATTTGTCAATGTGAGGCCAGTGACCACTTGCATGAGAACCATCTTGATGTTTGTCTAGTATTCAGGGACTGGGGCCCTACCATCTGCTGAGGTACATTCTCAGGGATAATGTCCATGCAAACACACACACACACACACACACACACACACACACACACACACACACACAAAATCTGGATGAGAATGCTTAACTACACAGCAGCTTAAGCTTGGCTGCAGTCAAGTAGCTGTCTTGTCCAATCCTCAAATCACCTTGGCATGTAGCTGAGAATGCTATTATGCTTTCTCCCAGGAAAGTGACCTATATGGACCTACACAGTGCTCCCACCATACACATGTCAAGGATTTAATGCCACTGACTTTTTAAAGCCAAGGGTTTCCCAGAGTTAGAGTTCTCAAAGTAGGAAATAAAAAGTGCTCAATATCAATTGTTCATGTGTGGTTTGGCAGGATTAGAAATAAAAGAAATAAATCAAATTTTTATGTATGTGGTTTGGCAGGATGAGAAATAAAAGAAATATCTTTTAATGTATGTTTTTATAATGATAAATTTTTATTTTTAACGATTTTAGGTGTGTGGTGTGTAGGTGTGTGTGTGTGTGTGGTCTCCTGTGGTGTGGGGGGTGACCACAGAGGCCAATGGCATTGGATCTCCTGGAGTTATGAGAAACTTGGGTCTCTCTGGAAAGATCATAATCTGCTCTTAACCTCTGGGCTGTCTCTCCCGCCACTGAATTGTAATTTTTCTTTTTTTTTTGTCTTTTGAGACAGGGTCTTCCTGTAGCCCCAGCTGGCCTGGAACTCACTCTGTAGACCAGGCTGGCCTTGACATTCACAGAGCTCCACCTGCTCATGCCTCCCAGTGCTAGGGATTAAAGGAGTGCGCCATCATGCNCACACACCCACACACCACCACACACACACACACACACACACAAACACACCACAAATCTGGATGAGAATGCTTAACTACACAGCAGCTTAAGCTTGGCTGCAGTCAAGTAGCTGTCTTGTCCAATCCTCAAATCACCTTGGCATGTAGCTGAGAATGCTATTATGCTTTCTCCCAGGAAAGTGACCTATATGGACCTACACAGTGCTCCCACCATACACATGTCAAGGATTTAATGCCACTGACTTTTTAAAGCCAAGGGTTTCCCAGAGTTAGAGTTCTCAAAGTAGGAAATAAAAAGTGCTCAATATCAATTGTTCATGTGTGGTTTGGCAGGAATTAGAACATAAAGAAATAAATCAAATTTTTATGTATGTGGTTTGGCAGGATGAGAAATAAAAGAAATATCTTTTAATGTATGTTTTTATAATGATAAATTTTTATTTTTAACGATTTTAGTGTGTGTGTGTGTGTGTGTGTGTGTGTGTGTGTGTGTCTCCTGTGGTGGGGGTGGTGACCACAGAGGCCAAATGGCATGGGATCTCCTGGAGTTATAGAACTTGGCTCTTCTGGAAGAGCATCAAGTGCTCTTAACCTCTGGGCTGTCTCTCCAGCCACTGAATTGTAATTTTTCTTTTTTTTTGTCTTTTTGAGACAGGGTCTTCCTGTAGCCCCAGCTGGCCTGGAACTCACTCTGTAGACCAGGCTGGTCTTGAATTCACAGAGCTCCACCTGCCTCTGCCTCCCAAGTGCTAGGATTAAAGGAGTGCGCCATCATGCCTGTGCTCTTAAATTGTAAATTTTTACAAGACATTGCTTCGTTAGTATATATCATTTGCCAATACAGAAGTGTTTCAGACTGCATGGAAGTTTTCAGCACTCTGTCACATTTGTACTTTATTTGTTGAGTTTGCTTTTAATTTTTTTTTATTTTATTTTTTTTTTTAATTAATTTTATTGATTTCTGTATAGGTATGAATGTACTGTCTGCATTGCAAGTCTGTGCACCCGTGGTAGTGCAATTGCCTGCGGAGGTCAGAAGAGGGGTCGGATCCCCTGGAACAAACCGGAGTTCTCCTGAATGGAGTTTAAGATTGGTCTCGGCCGCCAATTTGGTGCTGGGGATCGAACCGGTATCCTCTGCAAGAGCGTCGGTGCTCACCCAACCGCTATAGGCCATCTCTCCAGACCCGTAGTTTGCATTTTGTGTTTTGTGGTGTGTGTGTGTGTGTGTGCGTGTGTGTGTGTGTGTCGTTGTGTGTGTGTGTGTGTGCATGCATATGTGTTGGTATGCATGCCTGTGGATGTCCATATGCATGTGAAGACCAAGGGGTGACCTCAGGTGAATTCCTGTGTGACTCCCCACCATATTTTGGAGAAAGCATCTGGAGTTGAACCTGGAGCTTTCCAACTAAGACTAGGCTGGCTGGCCAGCAAGGCTGGAGGTCCTCCTGCCTCTGCAGCTGCTGGAGACAAAGCATGCCCTCCATGCCCCCGGCTTTTTTTTTATTTGGTGCTGGGAATCCAGACTCAGATCCTCAAGGCAAGCTTGTGATTTGTGTTTTTAATTATTATGCAGAGATCAATCAACAGTGACAGTAATTAAGAATGAGCAAGGTTTGACTCCAAAGATATCCATGGTCTTGAGAATTTCCTTGGGATGCAGGAAATATCCCTGATCTTCATTGTGGAGGTGGTTACATGGGTGTGCACATTTGACAGAATTCTTTTTTTTTAAAATTTATTTCTATAATATATATTATATTTTTTTAATCAAATCTAGGACCCATGTCCCCCCTCCCTCCACCCCCACCAGCAGCGAATGCATTCTGCCAAACATGCTTTTCATCCTCTTTCTCCGTCTTCTCATATTCTATGTGGACGGAAGTGACGTTTGAGCGAAGTTCAAGTTTCAGTAAGTTTTTGAGCAGTCCTTTTCTGTTTGTTATTGCTTTTTCGTTGTGTTTCCAATATGCATCACTCCCAACTGCTTTGGACAAAAGCTCAAGGGGCGTGCACAGAAATACTTACAAACTAAGTTAATTGGCACTAGCATCCACAGATGCGGGGATTTCCCATTCATCGTTTGTTTTTCTGGGACTGTGTTACTTCACTCAGGCATGATGTCCTTTAGCTCTGGCCATTTTCCGCCAAAGCTTATGATGTCGTCTTTCTTACTGCTGCATAAACTTCCATTGTGTAGGATGTTCACATTCTCTATCCACTCGTCAGTTTGAGGGGCATTTGGGTTGGGTTTAGCTCCTGGTTAGACAGAATTCTTTAAACTATGCATGTAACATGAGTATTTTATTATATGAAGATAATCCTTAGTAGCTGATTTTAAAATAATAAAATTGTTTTTTAACATAACAATTTCCAATGGGTTATATGAAGATTATTTTAAGATGTACTGGCTGCCGGGTGTGGTGGTGCACTCCTTTAATCCTAGTGCTTGGGAGGCAGAGGCAGGCGGATCTTTGTGAGTTCAAGGCCAGCCTGGTCTACAGAGTGAGTTCCAGGACAGCTGGGGCTACAGGGAGACCATGACTCAAAAAGACAAAAAAAAAAAAAAGATGTAATGGCTAAAATTTCAAGGAAAATACCATCATTTTGAAAATGTAATAGATTGAACTAAAAATGGCTAAGGAAGGTCTGTGCATGCTGGGATACAGGAAGTGTCTAGAGTAATTTCACACAGCAAAGCAATGAAGTTAATGAGAGCATGAAAATTGGACTTGATTAATTCATGTGTTGGTCCCAGTGTGTTCTGTTGTAAAATTTTCCTTACACTGAAGCGAAATCTTTCAAATGTTTGTGAAACTTGTAGAATGACGTATATAGCCACTTTTTAGTGAGGCAAATGAGTTTTTATTGAATGAGGATACTACTTTTTCAAGAATAAATTTAAATATTTAGCATAAAAAAATGAGGAGGTAATAATATATGGCAGAGCATGGACACTGGATCCTTACTGTTGGCAGTGGAAGAGCAGAGGGGGAAAGGCATGAGAAACACTGTGAGCAATTAAACTTGGAGACACCAATGTGAGCTCACATTTAGCTTTATAAGCATAGCTACTCATAACTATGTACATATACATTGGTTAGAATACACACAGACATTTGCTCTAGGTATTTTGGGGCCTTTACAAAGATGTACAGTCAGTGGGTGGTTGGTGGCTGCGCTTTAATCTCTAGCACTGGGAGGGCAGAGGCAGGCAGACTTTGTGAGTTCAAAGCCGCCTGGTCTACAGAGTAAAGTTCCAGGACAATGCTGGGGCTTACAGGGAACCCTGTCTCACAAAAGACACCAAAAACTACAACCAAAAACAAAATAACAACAAACAAAAAACATGTACAGTCAACTAGAAATCCAAAATATTTGGAAAACCTTGTGTTCTACTCAGTATATACAGTCTTTTTCTCATAATTATGTCTCAAACAATATTTACATATAATTTACATTGCAATCCAGAGATGATTGACAGTGTGAGGAAGGATGAGTGTAGTAGATAGATGTGAAAACACTATGGCATTTTATGTAAGGGCTTTGAGCACTGCAGGCTTTGTTATGGTCAGAGTTTTGAAATCAACCTTCTATGGAAACTGGTGAACTATTTCTTTGTTTTGTTAACTAAAAGGAACTAGAAATAATGACACAGACCAACAAGTGCATTGTTTTTAAAACATAAGTCTTGTGTGTGTGTGTGTGTGTGTGTGTGTGTGTGTGTGTGTGTTGTAGTTTGTGTAGAGGCCAGAAGAGGGCACCAGTTACCCTGAAGTTGGAATTATAGGGAGCTGTCTGACATAGGTTGACTGACAATTGTGTGGGAAGCTTTTTTTTATGCGAAACAGGGACACACGAAGCCCTGTAAGGGGATGGGGACACAGCGGCCCGCTTTTCAAACACTGTGGAAGATGGCCTCTATGGTGCAGAGACCAGCATTCTACTTCCCATAGCCAGACTCTAAGCGGTAATCCAATTTTGCTCTTAGCCTGGACCCATCGACACGTGTTTCACTTTGGCTGTGACTCACTCACCTGCCCAGAGCCTGGAAAGGCATATTCAGGCTGATAGCTGATCGCCACTTCCCTTCAGCCCAATACTCACCTCACAACATCAGCTTACCCAGATTGGTGATCTGCAACGAGAAATCTCTTTCCACACCACGCTGGCCACCACTGAAAGAAACTGCAGACTACCTTGGCCTGTATTCATACCCATAATAATTTAAAACAATAATGGCCGGGGGCGGAGAGATGGCCTTGAGGGTTAAATGAGCACCGTACTGCTCTTGTAACGAGGACACTGGGTTCACTCCCCAGCATCCACAATGGCCAAGGCTAATGAACTGTCTTTAACTCCAAGTTCCAGTGGATCCAAGCCGCTCTTCTGACTCCCACAGGCATTGAATGACACAGGTGCACAAACCTACATGCAGACAGTACATTCATATAAATAAATAAATAAATAAATAAATAAATAAATAAATAAATAGTTTTAAAAAAATAACGGCCAGGAATTTCATGATGATATTACTATGAAATTCAAATTTACTCCTTGCTACAGCCTGATTATATAAAATAAATGATGTCAGTTCCCAGGACCAATCATAAGTCTCCCAACTCTGCACCACTGCACACCTTGCCCCACCCATTATCAGGCACCTAGGCCAGGCTGCTTGCTCCTCCTTGGGGCGGGGCCAGACCCTCAGCCATGTGGTGCCCTGAGGCATGCTATAAACTCGGATTTCACGGAAGAGCAGCAAATATTCTTAACTGTTGAACAGTCTCTCCTGTTCCAGATCCTTTTTATACCATTCTCCAAAAGGAAGAATAATACAAGATTATCCCAGAAAATAATATTGAACATTGACAAGTAGGACTACATGAAATTAAACGGCTTCTGCACAGCAAAGGAAATGATTACAAGGGTGAAGAGAGGGTCTACAGAACGGGATAAAAGAGAGGGTCTACAGAACGGGAGAAAAGAGAGGGTCTACAGAGTGGGAGAAAAGAGAGGGTCTGCAGAGTGGGAGAAAAGAGAGGGTCTACAGAGTGGGAGAAAAGAGAGGGTCTGCAGAGTGGGAGAAAAGACAGGGTCTACAGAACGGGAGAAAAGAGAGGGTCTGCAGAACGGGAGAAAAGACAGGGTCTACAGAGTGGGAGAAAAGAGAGGGTCTGCAGAACAGGAGAAAAGCCCTTGTCAGCACTCTTCTGATACATTCAAAATAAGTAAGGAACTCAACAAATTAAATACCCTCAAATAATCCAATCAAAAAATGGGCAAGTGAATTGGACAGAGAATTCGCCCAAAGAAAAATACATATGGCCAAGGAGTATCTGAAAAACGACTTATCATCTTCAGTCATTAGGGAAATGCAAGTTAAAAGCAGAGTGAAATTCCATCTCATCCCAGTTAGAATGGCTATCATCAAGAAAACAAATGGCTACAGGATGCTGGTAAGGATGTGCAGAAAGATGAACGCTTATTCATTGCCGATGGGACTATAAACTGGTGCAGCCACTGTGGAAATCAATGTGGAGGTTCCTCAGAAAACTAACCATAGGACTACCCTATGATCCAGTGATACTGCTCTTGGGTACATACCCAGATGATATTTGCATGTCTCCATTTATTGCTGCACTATTCACAATAGCCAAGATATGGAACCAGCCTAAATGCCCATCAACAGATGAATGAACAAAGACGATGTAGCACATCATTTTGTTCAAGTGCAAAGAAAAACGAACTTACGTCATTTACAGGAAAACAGATGGAACTAGAGATAATGGTAAGCAAAACCACCCAGACTCAGAAACACAAATATCACAGGTTTTCTGTCATGTGTGGGATTGAGATTTTTAAAAAATAGGAAAGGAGGATGATTAGAGAAGAGGAAGGGGAAGGAGTAAGTGTGTGTGGAGGAAAGGATTGAAAGAATGAAAGAACTGAATATGATCAAAGAACGTTATATACATATATGAAAATGTGATACTGAAACCTATTAATCTGTACAGTTACAATGCACTGATAAAAGGTCTAAAAATGAAACTTGATCCTAGACAGACCTGGTCATAGGAGAAATAAGGAAGGACACAAAGCTCATGTTGATTGAGTGAGCCAAGGGACATGGGAACCAACAGAAAACCAAAGGAGGAACAATTTGAGCAACAGAATGCAGCAGCATTGAAGAACCCAAAATATGAAGTCAATATTCATGAGTCCATGTTAGTATAAATAAAAGATTACATAAACAAGTAAATGAAGAAGAAAAGCCAGATCTCTAGCACAGAAGAGCTCTACTGGCATAGGTAACCTGATGGGTAATTTTAAGTGTCACTTTGGAAGGTGTTTCTGGATATAGTCAACATTTTAATCAGTGGAATTCTAATGTGGGTAGATCTCATCCAATCATCTGAAGCCAGAATAGAACAAAAACTTTGGACTAAGTATTCAGTGTTGGAGAGGTCCTAGGCCCCAGAGACTAACCTACACATCCTTTGTTACCAATAGACCAATGTAATTTTCACTATATTCTAAATATGTTTATTTATTTATTTTCCCCCTAATTTATACATATATTATTTACGAGATATTATATATATATATATATATATATATATATTATCTATTATAGATTATAACTGTTTTATAGAATTCCTGCCATTAAATCCATCTGGGATAAGATATGGATGAATACTATAATTCCACAAATATCAAAATGATGGAGTCTGAAAATAAACTATAGCTTAATTCCCAAAACACATTAGGATCACATTTTAACAGGGATGATTGCATGAGGTAAAAAGACAATAATCTTTACATTCCTAAATTACATAGCAAGATGATGTATATTTTAATGTACTTTTAAAGAAGAGGTTTATCTTGGGGCTGGAGAGATGGCCTAGCAGTTAAGAGCGCCAACTGCTCTTGCAGAGGACCGGGGTTCAATCTCCAGCACCCACATGGCAGCTGAGAACCGTCCGTAACTCCAATTCCAGGAGAACTCCAGTTCCAGAGGAATCTGAGACCCTCTTCTGACCTCCTCGGCATTGCACGACACGGGTGCACAGACCTGCATATAGACAGTACACTCATACACATAAAATAAATAAATAAAAAAAATTTAAAAAAGAAGAAGTTTATCTTTTCTCATAAATCTTAAAACTTAAGAAAATAGAGACATAAACTTCAAGCTATATCTATAATAGCATCAGTCGATGTGGTATTATTTTTCTTTTTAGTTTAGTGAGGTCCCACTTATTGATTGTTGATCTTATTTCCTGCATAACTGCTGTCATTCAGGAAGTCTTTTCCTACAATTATATCTTGTAGTTTGCTGCCAATGTTTTCTTCTATCATTTTCAGAGTTTCAGGTTTCATATTGAGGTCTTTGATTCATTTGGATTTGATTTTGTACAGGTTAAAGGTAGGGGTTTAGTTTAATTCTTCTACAAGTGGTGATCCAGTTTTGCCAGCCTCATTTACTGAAGATTCTGTCTTTGTTCCATTGAATCTTCTTGGCCCCTTTGTCATATATAAGGTGGCTACAATTGCATGTGCTCAAGTTTGGATCTTCAATTTTGTTCCATTGATCTGGGTCTATTTTTGTGACAGTACCAGGCTGTTTTTATGACTACAGTCCTGTAATATATTTTGAAGTCTGGTATAGTAATCAAGGAACCTAAGTGTTGGTTCTTTGAAAGGATAAACAAGATAGACTCTATCCCAGTTAACCAAAAGAAAGAAACAGCAACTCCAAATCAACAAAATTAGAGATGAAAAGGGAAACATCAGAACAGATAATGAAAAGATCCAGACAATTATATTTAAAAACCTATACTCTATTAAATTTGAAAACCTAAGAGAAATAGATGACTATCTGAAATCATGGAACTCGTCAAAGCTTAACTAAGAAGAGTTCAGCAGCTTAAATAGACCCATAACATATGAAGAAATTGAAACAAATGCAAAACCTCCCAACTTAAAAAAAAATACAAGCCCAGATGGATTTATGGCAGAATTCTATAAAACATTTAAAGAGGACCTACAACCATTATTACTGAAATTATTCAAAAGGATAGAAACAGAGGGAAATTCCCCAAATTCTTTCCATGAAGCCAGCATCATTCTGATACCCAAACCAGGCAAATATTTAGCCAAAAAATAAAACTATAGGCCCATTTCTTTAACAAATATAGATGTAAAAATTCTCAACAAAATATTTGCAAACCACATACAGGCACACATCACAAAGGTCATCTACCATGACCACATTGGATTTATACCAGAGATGCAGGAATGGTTCAACATACATAAATCAATAAATGTCATAAAGCACATAAATGGACTGAAAGACAAAAACACATATTCATCTCAATTGATAGGGAAAATGCCTTTGATAAATTTCAACATGCCTTCATGTTTAAAGTCCTAGAGGGAATTGGACTAGAGGGAACTTTCCTCAACATAATATATTATTTTCCATCACTTTAGTTTCTCTTTGTGTTTTTGGTCCAGGTTTGTATTTCCACATTCATTAATTACTTTCTCTTGCCTGTTGGGTATCGTTGTTCCTTTTTTCCGCTCTTTGTATTGCTTCGAGTATTTTCTGAATGGTTGATTTTCTGGACATGTATTCTTTCAGCTTGTTTATGCCATGAAAGATTTTTCTTTCTCCTTCAACTATTATCAACATTTTTGCTGGTTAAAGTATCTGGATTGGCATCCACAGTCATTGAGAACTGGGAATATTTTGGTCCAAGCTCCGCTGGCTTTCCTCATTGCATTGAAAAGTCAGCTGTAATTCTGATGGGTTTCCCTTTATATGTGACTTGTTTTTCTCTTGTAGCTTTCACTATTCTGTTTTTTGAGCATCTGATGTTTTTAATATGATATATATATATATATATATATATATATACATATTGTGGGAGGAAATTTCTTTGTATTTTTCTTTTTTTAAATTTATTCTTGTATGTGTATGAATGTATTGTCTGCATGTAGGTTTGTGCACCCATGTTGTGCAATGCCACAGAGGTCAGAAGAGGGTGTCGGATTCCCCTGGAACTGGAGTTAAAGACAGTTCTCAGCCTCCATGTGGGTGCTGGGGATCAAACCCGGGTCCTCTACAAGAGCAATCAGTGCTCTTAACCTCTAGGCCATCTCTCCAGCCCTATGTGGGGAGTTTCTTTACTGGTCCTATCTATTTGATGTTCTATGTGCTTCTTGTAGTTGTACGGGTATGCCTTTCTTCAATTTCGGGAAATTTTCTCCTACAATTCTGTTGAAGATCTGGTCAATACCATTATCCTGGGATTCTTCTCCTTCCCCTGTACCTATGATGCATAGGTCTGATGGTTAATCCTGGTGTCAACTTGACTGGACTAAGGAACAAATAGGAGAAAAGGGTCTTCTGATTGGACCACCTCAACCCGGATGGCCCACCCCAAATGTGGGTGTTGCCTTCTGCCGGCAGGCAGTATTTAAGGCCATGGCAGTGGGAGCTGGTCCCTTTTTTTCCTCCTGCAGCTTGCTTCTCTCATCTGGTGAGTTTGTCTTGCTGCTGTGATCAACCTTTCGGATCCCAGCGTGTACTGAGACTGGCAGATCTCCTGGAATCCATTCAGGCCTTCAGCACTAGACTGGGACTACTGAGACATCCAGCCTTGCGGACTGAGCAGTTCCCTGGATTCCCGGCTTCTCCAGTTAGGCGCTACTGTTGAGCTCCGTCACGTGAGCAAATCAATAAATTGTATATAATTATATATTCATCCTGTTGCTTCTGTTTCTTTAGAGAACCCTGACTAATACAGATTTTGGTACCAGAAGTGGTTCTAGAGAAACAGAATTGAA